>CAMRHE010000734.1:535000-537500 GCA_947044405.1 Leptodactylus fallax | reverse complement strand
CTAACCCTAACCCTAACCCTAACCCTAACCCTAACCCTAACCCTAACCCTAACCCTAACCCTAACCCTAACCCTAACCCTAACCCTAACCCTAACCCTAACCCTAACCCTAACCCTAACCCTAACCCTAACCCTAACCCTAACCCTAACCCTAACCCTAACCCTTTTAACCCTAACCCTAACCCTAACCCTAACCCTAACCCTAACCCTAACCCTAACCCTAACCCTAACCCTAACCCTAACCCTAACCCTAACCCTTTTAACCCTAACCCTAACCCTAACCCTAACCCTAACCCTAACCCTAACCCTAACCCTAACCCTAACCCTTTAACCCTAACCCTAACCCTAACCCTAACCCTAACCCTAACCCTAACCCTAACCCTAACCCTAACCCTAACCCTAACCCTAACCCTAACCCTAACCCTAACCCTAACCCTAACCCTAACCCTAACCCTAACCCTAACCCTAACCCTAACCCTAACCCTAACCCTAACCCTAACCCTAACCCTAACCCTAACCCTAACCCTAACCCTAACCCTAACCCTAACCCTAACCCTAACCCTAACCCTAACCCTAACCCTAACCCTAACCCTAACCCTAACCCTAACCCTAACCCTAACCCTAACCCTAACCCTAACCCTAACCCTAACCCTAACCCTAACCCTAACCCTAACCCTAACCCTAACCCTAACCCTAACCCTAACCCTAACCCTAACCCTAACCCTAACCCTAACCCTAACCCTAACCCTAACCCTAACCCTAACCCTAACCCTAACCCTAACCCTAACCCTAACCCTAACCCTAACCCTAACCCTAACCCTAACCCTAACCCTAACCCTAACCCTAACCCTAACCCTAACCCTAACCCTAACCCTAACCCTAACCCTAACCCTAACCCTAACCCTAACCCTAACCCTAACCCTAACCCTAACCCTAACCCTAACCCTAACCCTAACCCTAACCCTAACCCTAACCCTAACCCTAACCCTAACCCTAACCCTAACCCTAACCCTAACCCTAACCCTAACCCTAACCCTAACCCTAACCCTAACCCTAACCCTAACCCTAACCCTAACCCTAACCCTAACCCTAACCCTAACCCTAACCCTAACCCTAACCCTAACCCTAACCCTAACCCTAACCCTAACCCTAACCCTAACCCTAACCCTAACCCTAACCCTAACCCTAACCCTAACCCTAACCCTAACCCTAACCCTAACCCTAACCCTAACCCTAACCCTAACCCTAACCCTAACCCTAACCCTAACCCTAACCCTAACCCTAACCCTAACCCTAACCCTAACCCTAACCCTAACCCTAACCCTAACCCTAACCCTAACCCTAACCCTAACCCTAACCCTAACCCTAACCCTAACCCTAACCCTAACCCTAACCCTAACCCTAACCCTAACCCTAACCCTAACCCTAACCCTAACCCTAACCCTAACCCTAACCCTAACCCTAACCCTAACCCTAACCCTAACCCTAACCCTAACCCTAACCCTAACCCTAACCCTAACCCTAACCCTAACCCTAACCCTAACCCTAACCCTAACCCTAACCCTAACCCTAACCCTAACCCTAACCCTAACCCTAACCCTAACCCTAACCCTAACCCTAACCCTAACCCTAACCCTAACCCTAACCCTAACCCTAACCCTAACCCTAACCCTAACCCTAACCCTAACCCTAACCCTAACCCTAACCCTAACCCTAACCCTAACCCTAACCCTAACCCTAACCCTAACCCTAACCCTAACCCTAACCCTAACCCTAACCCTAACCCTAACCCTAACCCTAACCCTAACCCTAACCCTAACCCTAACCCTAACCCCAACCTAACCCTAACCCTAACCCTAACCCTAACCCTAACCCTAACCCTAACCCTAACCCTAACCCTAACCCTAACCCTAACCCTAACCCTAACCCTAACCCTAACCCTAACCCTAACCCTAACCCTAACCCTAACCCTAACCCTAACCCTAACCCTAACCCTAACCCTAACCCTAACCCTAACCCTAACCCTAACCCTAACCCTAACCCTAACCCTAACCCTAACCCTAACCCTAACCCTAACCCTAACCCTAACCCTAACCCTAACCCTAACCCTAACCCTAACCCTAACCCTAACCCTAACCCTAACCCTAACCCTAACCCTAACCCTAACCCTAACCCTAACCCTAACCCTAACCCTAACCCTAACCCTAACCCTAACCCTAACCCTAACCCTAACCCTAACCCTAACCCTAACCCTAACCCTAACCCTAACCCTAACCCTAACCCTAACCCTAACCCTAACCCTAACCCTAACCCTAACCCTAACCCTAACCCTAACCCTAACCCTAACCCTAACCCTAACCCTAACCCTAACCCTAACCCTAACCCTAACCCTAACCCTAACCCTAACCCTAACCCTAACCCTAACCCTAACCCTAACCCTAACCCTAACCCTAACCCTAACCCTAACCCTAACCCTAACCCTAACCCTAACCCTAACCCTA
>CAMRHE010000734.1:522500-527500 GCA_947044405.1 Leptodactylus fallax | reverse complement strand
AACCCTAACCCTAACCCTAACCCTAACCCTAACCCTAACCCTAACCCTAACCCTAACCCTAACCCTAACCCTAACCCTAACCCTAACCCTAACCCTAACCCTAACCCTAACCCTAACCCCTAACCCTAACCCTAACCCTAACCCTAACCCTAACCCTAACCCTAACCCTAACCCTAACCCTAACCCTAACCCTAACCCTAACCCTAACCCTAACCCTAACCCTAACCCTAACCCTAACCCTAACCCTAACCCTAACCCTAACCCTAACCCTAACCCTAACCCTAACCCTAACCCTAACCCTAACCCTAACCCTAACCCTAACCCTAACCCTAACCCTAACCCTAACCCTAACCCTAACCCTAACCCTAACCCTAACCCTAACCCTAACCCTAACCCTAACCCTAACCCTAACCCTAACCCTAACCCTAACCCTAACCCTAACCCTAACCCTAACCCTAACCCTAACCCTAACCCCAACCCTAACCCTAACCCTAACCCTAACCCTAACCCTAACCCTAACCCTAACCCTAACCCTAACCCTAACCCTAACCCTAACCCTAACCCTAACCCTAACCCTAACCCTAACCCTAACCCTAACCCTAACCCTAACCCTAACCCTAACCCTAACCCTAACCCTTACCCCCTAACCCTAACCCTAACCCTAACCCTAACCCTAACCCTAACCCTAACCCCTAACCCTAACCCTAACCCTAACCCTAACCCTAACCCTAACCCTAACCCTAACCCTAACCCTAACCCTAACCCTAACCCTAACCCTAACCCTAACCCTAACCCTAACCCTAACCCTAACCCTAACCCTAACCCTAACCCTAACCCTAACCCTAACCCTAACCCTAACCCTAACCCTAACCCTAACCCTAACCCTAACCCTAACCCTAACCCTAACCCTAACCCTAACCCCTAACCCTAACCCTAACCCTAACCCTAACCCTAACCCTAACCCTAACCCTAACCCTAACCCTAACCCTAACCCTAACCCTAACCCTAACCCTAACCCTAACCCTAACCCTAACCCTAACCCTAACCCTAACCCTAACCCTAACCCTAACCCTAACCCTAACCCTAACCCTAACCCTAACCCTAACCCTAACCCTAACCCTAACCCTAACCCTAACCCTAACCCTAACCCTAACCCTAACCCTAACCCTAACCCTAACCCTAACCCTAACCCTAACCCTAACCCTAACCCTAACCCTAACCCTAACCCTAACCCTAACCCTAACCCTAACCCTAACCCTAACCCTAACCCTAACCCTAACCCTAACCCTAACCCTAACCCTAACCCTAACCCTAACCCTAACCCTAACCCTAACCCTAACCCTAACCCTAACCCTAACCCCTAACCCTAACCCTAACCCTAACCCTAACCCTAACCCTAACCCTAACCCTAACCCTAACCCTAACCCTAACCCTAACCCTAACCCTAACCCTAACCCTAACCCTAACCCTAACCCTAACCCTAACCCTAACCCTAACCCTAACCCTAACCCTAACCCTAACCCTAACCCTAACCCTAACCCTAACCCTAACCCCTAACCCTAACCCTAACCCTAACCCTAACCCCCTAACCCTAACCCTAACCCTAACCCTAACCCTAACCCTAACCCTAACCCTAACCCTAACCCTAACCCTAACCCTAACCCTAACCCTAACCCTAACCCTAACCCTAACCCTAACCCTAACCCTAACCCTAACCCTAACCCTAACCCTAACCCTAACCCTAACCCTAACCCTAACCCTAACCCTAACCCTAACCCTAACCCTAACCCTAACCCTAACCCTAACCCTAACCCTAACCCTAACCCTAACCCTAACCCTAACCCTAACCCTAACCCTAACCCTAACCCTAACCCTAACCCTAACCCTAACCCTAACCCTAAACCCTAACCCTAACCCTAACCCTAACCCTAACCCTAACCCCTAATCCCTAACCCTAACCCAACCCAACCCAACCCCCCCCCCCCCCCCGGCTTAACTCCTAACCTCAACCCTAACCCAACCCCAACCCTAACCTCAACTCCTAACCTAACCCTAACCCTAACCCTAACCCTAACCCCTAACCCTAACCCAACCCAACCCAACCCCAATCCCAACCCAACCCTAACTCCTAACCCCCAACCCTAACCTCAACCTATCCCAACCCTAACCCAACCCCAATCCCTAACCCTAAACCCTAATCCTAAACCCTAACCCTAACCTCAACCCAACCCCAACCCAACCCAACCTCAACCCTAACCCTAACCCCAACCCAATCCCCAACCAACCCAACCCAACCCCCCCAACCCCAACCCTAACCTCAACCCCAACCCCCCCAACCTCAACCCCAACCCTAACCCTAACCCTAACACCTCAACCCCAACCCTAACCCTAACCCTAACCCCAACTCCTTAACCCCAACCCCAACCCCAACCCTTAACTCCCAACCCTAACCCCAACCCTAACCCTAACCCTAACCCCAACCCCAACCCCAACCTCAACTCCTAACCCCAACTCCCCAACCCTAAGCCTCAACCCCAACCCCAACCCCAACCCTAACCCCAACCCCAACCCCAACCCCCAACCCCAACCTCAACCCCAACCCTAACCCTAACCCTAACCTCAACCCCAACCCCAACCCTAACTCTCAACCCTAACCCCACTAACCCTACCCCTAACCCTAACCCTACCCCTACTCCTAACCCTAACCCTAACCCTAACCCCAACCCCAACCCTAAACCCCAACCCTAACCTCAACCCCAACCCCAACCCTAACCCTAACCCCTAACCCTAACCCCAACCCCCAACCCCTAACCCCTACAACCTAACCCTAACCCTAACCCTAACCCTAACCCCACCCCCAACTCAACACCAACCCTAACCTCAACCCCCAACCCAACCCCAACCCTAACCCAACCCCAACCCCAACTCCCAACCCTAACCCTAACCCTAACCCCAACCCCAACCCTAACCCTAACCCCAACCCAACCCCAACCCCAACCCAACCCCAACCCCAACCCCAACCCAACCCCAACCCCAACCCTAACCCCCAACTCCCAACCCCCCCCAACCCCAACTCCTAACCTTGGCCCGGGGGGGCCCCCACTAACCCTAACCCCAACCTAACCCTAACCCCCAACCCCAACCCCAACCCTACCCTAAACCCCAAACTCCCAACCTCAACTCCTAACTCCTAACCCTAACCCCCAACCTTAACCTAACCCTAACCCTAACCCCTAACCCTAACCCTAACCCTAAACCCTAACCCCAACCCCAACCCTAACCCTAACCCCAACCCCAACCCCAACCCCAACCTCAACCCCAACCCCAACCCCAACCCTAACCCTAACCCCTAACCCCCAACTCCCAACCCCAACCCTAACCTCAACCCTAACCCTAAACTCCCCTAACCCTAACCCTAACCCCAACCCTAACCCCAACTCCTAAACCCCAACTCCCTAACCCTAAACCCTAACCTCCTAAACCTCCTAACCCTAACCCTGGGCCAACCCCTAACTCCAACCCCAACTCCCTAACCCTAACCCCAACTCCTAACCTCAACCCCAACTCCTAACCCCTAACCCCAACCCTGTCCGCTAACCCTAACCCTAACCCTAACCTCTAACCCTAACTCCTAACCTAACCCTAACCCTAACCCTATCCCTACCCTAACCCTAACCCTAACTCCTAACCCCAACCCCAACCCTAACCCTAACCCTAACCCTAAACCCCAACCCCAACCCCAACCCTAACCCTAACCCCTAACCCCAACCCTAACCCCAACCTCAACCCTCAACCCCAACCCTAACCCCAACCCCAACCCCAACCCTAACCCTAACTCCCTAACCCCAACCCTAACCCCAACCCTAACCTCAACCCCAACCCCAAACTCCCAACTCCCCAACCCTAACCTCAACCCTAACCTTCCCAACCCCTAACCCCAACCCCTAACCCCAACTCAACCTCAACCCCAACTCAAACTCCCCAACTCAACCCCAACCTCAACCTCAACCTCAACCTCAACCTCAACCCTAACCTCAAACCAACTCAACCCCAACCCAACCCCAATCCTAACCTCCCAACCCTAACCCTAACCCTAACCCCCCAACCCAACCCTAACCTCAAACTCCCAACCTCAACCTCAACCTCAACCTCTTAACCCTAACCCTAACCCTAACCCTAACCCTAACCCCCAACCCTAACCTCCCAACCCCAACCTCAACCTCAACCTCAACCCCAAATCACCAACCCTAACCCTAACCCTAACCCTAACCCCTAACCCCCACCCCAACCCAACCCTAACCTCCCAACTCAACCTCAACCCCAACCTCAACCCTAACCTCGCAATCCCCCAACTCAACCCAACTCAACTCAACCTCAACCTCAACCTTTCTAACCTTAACCCTAACCTAAACTTAAACTTAACCCCAACCCTAACCCTAACCTCAACCCTAACTCCAACCCCAACTCCTAACCTCAATCAATCCTAACCTAACCCCACCCCAACCCCAACTCAACCTAACCCTAACCCTAACCCTAACCCTAACCCTAACCCAACCTAACCCTAACCCTAACCCTTAACCCTAACCCTAACCCTAACCCTAACCCTAACCCTAACCCTAACCCTAACTCCTAACCTCAACCTCAACCCCAACCCAATCCCAACTCTAACCCCAACCCCTAACCCTAACCTCAACCCCAACTCCTAACCTCAACCCCCAACCCCAATCCTAATCCCAACCTCAACCTAACCCTAACCCTAACCTCAACTCCCTGTCCCAACTCAACCCAACCCTAACCCCCCAACTCCTAACCTCAAATTCCCAACCCTAACCTCAACCTCAACCTCACCCTAACCTCACCCCAACCCTCACCCTCACCCAACCTCCTAACCTCAACCCCAACCCTAACCTAACCCCTAACCCTAACCCTAACTCCTAACCTCAACTCCTAACCCCAACCCCCTAACCCTAACCCCCTAACCCTAACCCCCAACCTCAACC
>CAMRHE010000734.1:0-512500 GCA_947044405.1 Leptodactylus fallax | reverse complement strand
GGGGGATATAACATTACATACTCCGAGTTCCTTCATCCCATCACTATTTACACATGGAAACTGTTCTAGTAAAGTCTTTCTGCATAAATAGTATCCTGTTAAAATAATACATATCTTCCTATTATTTATCTCCATTACTTACCATATTCTGCTGCTTCTGTGGACATGACAATGGTTTCAGCATCCTCCATGTTTATCTGGCTCTTTACCGCCTGCCTTCCTCACCTCTGCTTGCAGTCAGTGAATATCGACCTTCATTATTTACTACTAGTGCGTAAAACTCTACTCTGGTAAAGTGAGGAACACGCGGGAGCAAGGCTACACAAGTGACCCCCTATCTGACAGGACAGTGACCCCAGTACAATTGTGACCTACGCTTTCTAACAGGACAATGATCCCTAATACACCAGGGACCTTTACTCTATTACAGGACAGTGACCCCCAGGATACTGATAACCTCCACTCTCTGACAGGACAGTGACCCTCAAAACAATGGTGAACTCCGCTCTCACCCCTATCTCACAGGACAGTCATACCCAATACACTAAGGACCTCCTCTCTCTGACAGGACAATGACACCCAGTACACCGGTGACCTCCGCTCTATAACAGTACAGTGACTCCCAGTAAAACAATGACCCGCTATATGACAGGAAATTAACCCCAAGTACACTGGTCACCCACTATCTGAAAGGACAGTGAACCCCAGTACACCGTTGACTTCTGCTCTCTGACAGGACAGAGATCCGTGCACCGCCTCCTCTCCTCCCTCTCCCCCGCCTCCTCTCCTCCCTCTCTCCGCCTCCCCTCCCCTCTCTCTCCCCCCTCCTCTCTCCTCCCTCTCCCCGCCTCCTCTCCTCCCCTCTCTCCGCCTCCTCCCCCTCTCTCTCTCTCTCTCTCTCTCCGCCTCCTCCCCTCTCTCTCCCCCCCCCCTCCTCTCTCTCCCTCCCCCCCCCCCCTCCTCTCCTCCCTCTCTCCGCCTCCTCCCTCTCTCTCTCTCTCTCTCTCTCTCTCCCCTCCCTCCCCTCTCTCTCCCCGCCTCCTCTTCTCCCTCTCCCCCCCCCTCCCCCCTCTCTCTCCCTTTCGGCAGGTTACCTAGACACTACGCCGCTTCTGACACTCGTCTACTCACAGGTCTCTCAGCGCTGCCGCTCTGCGTCTCATCAAATCAACGATCTCTCTGTACATTTGGGGGCGGTGCAAGACTGAATATCGAGCAGCGATTGGCTCTCCGCACACAAACAGGTGATTGGTTGAATGAAGGAGCGCGAAAACGGACGGCTTCAGAGTCCCAAACATGAGCAGCTGCAGCGTCCTGAGGTGACCGAGAGAGTACAGAGCGCTCTGCAGTGATCCTGCCCTCCTCATGTGTGACAGCTCTACTGGGCGCCATATTACGGGATCACCCAGCTTTTCTACAATCAGATATAGGTAAGAAATAAATCTGCCCCATAGTATCATAATCCAGACAATCCTCAGTGCGACGGCATTCAAGACCGCGGTCTGCGCCCCACACAGTGTCTGTTTCGGTGTCCAGTGTGTTCCCATGTCCCACACCCCTGTACTGTCTGTCCTGCTTTGTGTCCAGTGCAGAGTGTCTGAGACTGTCCCGCACCCAGTGCTGTGTCTGCGACCTAGTCCAGGCCTGAGTTTCTGTGACCTCGTCCTGTATCCCACGCAATGTTTCACCAAGTCCAGTCCAGAATGTCTGTCACCACATCCCACACCCCACACAGTGTCTGTGACCAAGTCAAGTCCTGAGTGTCTGTGACTACGTCCCATACACAGCGCAATGTCTGTAAACACATCCCACTCAGTGTCCATTGTCTGTCACCACATCCCACACCCTGCGCAGTGTCTGTGACCAAGTCAAGTCCTGAGTGTCTGTGACTACGTCCCGTACACAGCGCAATGTCTGTAAACACATCCCACTCAGTGTCCATTGTCTGTCACCACATCCCACACCCTGCGCAGTGTCTGTGACCATGTCCAGTCTAGAGTGTCTGTGACTGCGTCTCACACCCCACACAGTATCTGTTTCGGTGTCCAGTGTGTTACCATATCCCACACCCCTATATTGTCTGTCCTGCTTTGTGTCCAGTGCAGATTGTCTGAGACTGTCCCGCACCCAGTGCTGTGTCTGCGACCTAGTCCAGCCCTGAGTTTCTGTGACCGTGTCCTACACTCCGTGCAGAGTCTGAGAAGAAGTCCAGGCCAGAGTGTCTGTGACCGAAACCCCACCATCACGCAGTGCTTGCGACCATGTCCAGTCCAGAGTGTCTGTGACTGTGTCCCGCACCTCACGCAGTGCCTGTGACTAAGTCCAGTCCAGAGTGCCTGTGACCTCGTCCTGTATCCCACGCAATGTTTCACCAAGTCCAGTCCAGAATGTCTGTCACCACATCCCACACCCTGCGCAGTGTCTGTGACTAATGTCCAGTCCAGAGTGTCTGTGACTGCGTCTCACACCCCACACAGTGTCTGTGACCAAGTCAAGTCCTGAGTGTCTGTGACTACGTCCCATACACAGCGCAATGTCTGTAAACACATCCCACTCAGTGTCCATTATCTGTCACCACATCCCACACCCTGCGCAGTGTCTGTGACCATGTCCAGTCCAGAGTGTCTGTGACTGTGTCTCACACCCCACACAGTGTCTGTGACCAAGTCAAGTCCTGAGTGTCTGTGACTACGTCCCATACACAGCGCAATGTCTGTAAACACATCCCACTCAGTGTCCATTATCTGTCACCACATCCCACACCCTGCGCAGTGTCTGTGACCATGTCCAGTCCAGAGTGTCTGTGACTGTGTCTCACACCCCACACAGTGTCTGTGACCAAGTCAAGTCCTGAGTGTCTGTGACTACGTCCCATACACAGCGCAATGTCTGTAAACACATCCCACTCGGTGTCCATTGTCTGTCACCACATCCCACACCCTGTGCAGTGTCTGTGACCATGTCCAGTCTAGAGTGTCTGTGACTGCGTCTCACACCCCACACACTGTCTGTTTCGGTGTCCAGTGTGTTACCATGTCCCACACCCCTGTACTGTCTGTCCCGCTTTGTGTCCAGTGCAGAGTGTCTGAGACTGTCCCGCACCCAGTGCTGTGTCTGTGACCTAGTCCAGGCCTGAGTTTCTGTGACCGTGTCCTACACTCCGTGCAGAGTCTGAGAAGAAGTCCAGGCCTCAGTGTCTGTGACCGCAACCCCACCATCACGCAGTGCTTGCGACCATGTCCAGTCCAGAGTGTCTGTGACTGTGTCCCGCACCTCACGTAGTGCCTGTGACTAAGTCCAGTTCAGAGTGCCTGTGACCTCGTCCTGTATCCCACGCAATGTTTCACCAAGTCCAGTCCAGAATGTCTGTGACTGCGTCTCACACCCCACACAGTGTCTGTGACCAACTCAAGTCCTGAGTGTCTGTGACTACGTCCCGTACACAGCGCAATGTCTGTAAACACATCCCACTCTGTGTCCATTGTTTGTCACCACATCCCATACCCTGCACGTTCTGTGAGCATCCCAACCACATTGACCAAGCCCACTACCATGTTGTTTTAAATTTTTGTCATGTGTAATATAAAATGTGAAGTTATAGTGCCTAGGATGATTCACAAACAATTTAAGGTGTATTTTATATAACGAAACCGTAACTAACAATTAGTTGTCTGTGGCCTATTATACGTCCTCATAGCTTGTCACCTTCTTATTTCAGGGAGAAGAATTTGATTGGTAAACGGTGGCAGACAAAGCCAGAGAACCAAGAGGATTATGACCCACCCAATCCCCCTCTGCTACTTGTCTAGTTGGATGATGTATGACGTGTGTGTGTGTGTGTGTATAGTGTAGTCTCCAGGGTGTACACTTCATTTGTATCACCCATCCCTCCCCTTGTTCTTACCTCTGCTCCTCACAAATCTCCCTTTACAGCTTGTCTGGGTGCATGATGTATTACAGGTGTACATGGAAGAGTATAGCAGATCCTTTGGTCAATAGAGGTTAGTAATTTTGCCCTCAGCCTCCACCTCACTGGTGACTACCCTATCCATAGGCTTCAGGATGGGTGAGTATATCAAGCATATTCTGTCGCAGAGTTTACTGAATCTGTTCTGTTCTTTTGTACAGTTTAAGAAGTTCCAGGTGAGCAGTACAAAAGTTTCTAGGCAACGCCTCAGAACCCAACACAGGACTCTGACAGCTTCTTCATACAGCTGCTGAAATCTGGGGAGCAGAATAATGAACTTGGTATAGGGGAAAAGCTATGTCTGAACCCAAATTTACCCCCCCACCTCAAAAAAAAAAAAATGCAAAAAAGGGTGTAACTGGATTAAATTCTGTCCGTTTGATGGGGAGGGAGAGATGTCTAGCAGTATGGAACACTTTAGGCCTGCACATTACATGTCTGGTTTCGCTGTGTCCATGCCATCTTGTTCATCTCATGCTGCTGAATTTCTAGCATGAAAAAATAAAAGTAAAAAGATTGTGCAGGATATGTATAGTAACAACAAAAAATGACACATGACTAAACGATGGACAGGTGGTCCAGATGCTACAGGAGAGACAGGCAGACCCTACAGTGTGTGTTGTGCTCCCGGCTGGTTGTTCTAAACTGAAAAGGATGCAGAAAGCACTACAGAAGCACAAATCATATTTAGACGTGAGTGTGGTGGAGTAAAAGTAGTAGTTGAAATGTGTAATAGCCGATGTGTTATGTGCTAATATGTGATCCAGATGTGTGCATGTTATATGTGATGTCGGATCTACATGTGTGTTATATTATGTGATGTACATATCTGTTGTTCTTTCAACAGGCAGCCCACGTGTAAAACATGAATGAGACATATATAATGTGATGTACATGTGTGTTATAGTATACAGTGAAACCTCTCCCCACGATGCAGACAATGAACAGTGCCCACCCTGAGCTGACCCCAGTTTTGAGTGTTTATATAAATTGAGACCCCTAATAGACCATTTCAGTACCTGGTTTGCCCAAGCATAAACCCCAGAGAAGTGTATTTCTGTTGATGAAGCGCTGGTACATTTTAAAGGGAGGCTTCAATACCTGCTAAGCAAGAGGGCAAGGTATGGCATGAATATGTATAAGCTGTGCAAGAGTGCATCAGGGTATACCTACAGATTTAGGATATACGAAGTGAAGGACAACAGAATGCCCCATCTTCCTAAGAATTACTGCCAAAATTGTGTGGTATTTGGGACAACTACTGCTGGATCAAGGCTATCACCTCTACCTGGATAATTTTTATAGCAGTGTGGCACTCTTCAATAGCCTCGCTTCCAAAAGTATGGCAGCATGTGGCACCGTAAGAAAAAAAAAAAAAAATCAGCCCTCCCTAAGACTAAATTTCTTTAAAAATCAGACAATGTGATTTTCTGGATTTGTTTTCTCATTTTGTCTCTCATAGTTGAGGTCTACCTATGATGTCAATTACAAGCCAGCCTCATCTTTTTAAGTAGGAGAACTTGCACAATTGGTGTCTGACTAAATACTTTCCCCCCCCCCCACTGTATGTGTCAAGGACAAAAGAGAAGTCCTTGTATTGAGAACAATACATGGCCACACCAGCAGTCATGTACCAGTACAGAGACCCCCAAACCAAACTGCATCTTATTTCAGAAGCAAAATTGACATCATCAGAGTCAGTTTTACCCTACACCCCCGACGCTATCGAACTGCTCGGTGCTCTTCATCTTTAACCTGTTTCTCCATTGTCACTGATAAAAAGCTCTCCACCCTAATCTCTAAATCCCACCTCACCTCCTGTGCACTCGACCCAATCCAGTCACATCTCATCCCCAAACTCTCTGAAGTCATTACTCCTGCCCTAACCTATCTCTTCAACGTATCCCTAACCAATGGATCCTTCCCTATCACCTTCAAACATGCTACTGTCACACCTATACTTAAGAAATCCTCCCTGAACCCATCCTCTCCAGCCAACTATCACCCCATCTCACTGCTCCCATACACCTCAAAATTGCTGGAGCAACACGTCCACTGTCCTATCTCTCGTCCAATATGCTCTTTGACAGACTGCAGTCAGGTTTTAGACCCCATCACTGCACAGAAACTGCCCTAACCAAGGTCACTAATGACCTTCTAACTGCCAAAGCCAAACGTCACTTTTCTGTCCTCCTCGACCTCTCCTCTGCCTTTGACACAGTCGACCATTCCCTCCTGCTAGAAACGATCTCATTCCTTGGCATCTCAAACCTGGCCCTTTCCTGGATCTCCTTATACCTCACCAACTGCACATTCAGCATCTCCCACTCACATACTACCTCCCTGCCATGCCTTCTTTCTGTAGGTGTCCCCCAATGCTCCGTCCTAGGACCCCTCCTGTTCTCAATCTACACCCTAGGCCTTGGCCAACTCATAGAATTCCATGGTTTCCATTACCATTGCTATGCTGACGACACCCAAATATATCTCTCTAGACCAGACATTGCTTCGCTGTTGTCCAGAGTCCCTGAATGTCTCGCAGCCATAGCCTCCTTTCTCTCCTCCCGCTTTCTCAAACTCAACATGGAGAAAACAGAGTTCATAATCTTCACCCATCCATGCATGACCCCCCTACCTGACCCATCTATCAAAATTAATGGAACTACTCTCACCCCAGTCCCATAAGCCTGCTGCCTTGGGATAACCTTAGACTCTCACCTATCCTTCAAGCCACATATTCAAACCCTCAACGCCTCCAACTGAAAAACATCCATCCAATCTGCTCCTTCCTCACCCCTGAAAGTACAAAGATGCTAGTCCCCGCCCTCATAATCTCCCGCCTAGACTATTGTAACACCCCTCTCCATGGCATCCCAACTAACACTCTCGCCCCCCTCCAGTCCACCTTAAACTGTGCTACTCACTTAATACACCTCTCCCACGTTCTCCATCGGCCGCTCCCCTCTGACTAATTACTAACACTGACATACAAAGCCATCCACAACCTGTCCCCTCCATATATCTCCGACCTAATCTCCTGCTACCTGCCCGCACGTAACCTCCAAAGACCTCCTACTCCACTCTGCTGTTATCCACTCTTCACACAATCGTTTCCAAGACTTTTCCCATGCATCCCCCATACTCTGGAACTCATTACCAAGACACACAAGACTGACCCCCACAATCATAAGCTTCAGGAAGGCCCTGAAGACACCCATTCAGGAAGGCCTACAACCTCCAATAACACTACTGTCACCACACCACCACCTGAACAGCCTCTACCCCCACCTTCTGTCTCTATCCCTCTTCCCTCATAGATTGTAAGCACTTGTGAGCAGGGCCCTCTATCCCACTGTGCCAATTGGTCACTGTTAGTATTATCTGTTTTGTACATCTTTTCTACCGTATGTAAATCCTCAAATGTAAAGCACCATGGAATTAATGGTGTTATACAAATAAACAATAATAATAATCCTGGACTACAATAGGTACACTGGAGGTGGGGGGGACTTGCCAGATCAAGTCCTGAAGCCCTACAGCCATGTGCAAATCAAGGGTGTAGTATAAAAAAAAAACTGGCTGTGCCCATCGTACAGATGGCACTGTACAATGCATATGTGTTATTTTGTTGTGCAGGCCAGAGGGGAACTTTCCTGGATTTTCAAGAGGTGGTTATCAAAAACCTACTTTTTAGAGACCAGAAAGAGGGGGGAACCCAGTACTTCTGTAAGTGAGGCCATACACAGTACCAGAACAACGCTTTCCAGGAGAAGTTCCTCAAACTACCAAGAAGGGAAAGAATCAAAAGAGGTGCTGAGTCTGCTCAAAGAGGGGGATAAAGAAGGACACAAAATATAACAGTGTGATACATGTCCTGACAAACCAGGGCTCTGTAAGAGAATTTTTTGCACTTATCATACATCCTTTGATATTTAATTTACCCTGATGCACTCTGCACAGCTTATCCCCCTGCCACATGCTACCTCTTTTCCTTCAGAGCCCTGCTGTGTGCCAAAGTATCACATAGCAGCTATACGTAGGGGATTGACATTCCCAGGAGAAACCACATTTCTGGGGGTCTATGTCTCTGATGGTACATGCTGGGCCCAATATATCAGGCACTGAAATGGCATATATCATTTGAAAATTGCAATTCTCACTGTGCACCAGTTGCTGTACAATACCTTTTGAAAACTGTGGGGTCAAATGCTCACTACACCCATAGATGAATAAGAAGTGAAGTTTTAAAATAGGGTCACTTGGTGGTCTTATCTGTACTGCTATCTCGGACCCTGCATACATGACTTTGCACTAGAAAAGCATATTAACTAAGCCCGTGCTCCAGTATTCTAAATAGTGGCCCTTCCCTTCTGAGCCCTGCCATGTGGCCATTCATTACATAACAGCCACATGTAGGAAATTGCCGTGGCCAGGAGAACCCACACTATAATTTATGGGGTTTATGTCTCTGGTTGCTTCTGCTGGCCACACTTTATCAGGCACTGAAATATTTATGATTTCAAAATTCCAATTCTCAGTCTGTACCATCTGCTGTGCAGTTCCATTTGGAAAAGCCTGTGGGGTCAAAATGCTTACTATACCCCTACATGAATACCTAACCCTAGCCCTCACCCTACCCTAACCCCAACCCTTCTAACCCTTAACCCTACCCTAACCCCAACCCTCTAATTCTAACCCCCTAACTCTAACTTCTAAACCCTAACCCCCACCCCCTAACCCTAACCCTTTACCCGTCATGTGCTGCTAACTATTGACCTGTCTCTAACCTCCCCTTCATCTACAAAATCTGGGAAAGATTGGTCTATTCTCATTTAATCCGCTATCTTTCTGCTAACTCTCTTCTTATCCCCTTACAATCTGGCTTCCGCACTCTGCACTCTACTGAAACAGCCTTTACAAAAGTCTCCAATGATCCCTGATGGCTAAATCTTATTCCTCTAGATCTCTCAGCAGCATTTCAAACTGTTGACCATCAACTCCTCCTCACTATGCTCCGCTCTGTCGGCTTCACAGACACTGCTCTCTCCTGGTTCTCCTCTTATCTCTCTGACCGCACTTTGTGTGTATCATTTGCGGGCTCTGTTTCTTCCCCTTGCCATTGGGGTTCCTCAGGGCTCACTCCTAGGTCCCCTGCTCTTCTCCCTCTACACAGCCCCCCATTGGACAAACCATCACTAGATTTGGCTTCCGGTACCAACTTTATGCTGATGACACCCAATTATATACGTCATCCCGTGACATCACCCCTGCACTAATACAGAACACCAGTGACTGTCTCTCTGCTGTCCCTAATATCATGTCTTCGCTCTATCTGAAACTGAATCTCTTAAAGACTGAACTACTGCTGTTTCCACCATCTAATAGATCTGTCCCTGATATCTCCATTGCAGTCTCCGGCCTTACCATAACTCCTAGGCAGTATGCCCGCTGCCTCGGGGTTTTGTTTGACTCACCCCCCATATCCAATCACTCGCACGCTCATGTCATCTCCACCTCAAAAACATTTCCAGAATCCGCCCTTTCCTTACCACAAATACACTAAAGACACTTATTGTTGCCCTGATTCAATCTCGCCTTGACTACTGTAACTCCTTACTAATCCATCTTCCCCTTACTAAACTCTCCCCTCTACAATCTATTCTGAATGCAGCGGCTAGGCTCATCTATCAGTCTAGATGCTATAGCGATCCCTCCGGCTATGTCAGTCACTACATTGACTGACTGCCTATTCAATACAGAATACAATATAAACTTATCACCCTCATCCACAAGGTTCTCCATAATGCTGCAGCTCCCTACATTTCCTCCCTCATCTCTGTCTATCGCCCAACCCGTACTCTCCGTTCACTCAATGTCCTAAGACTAACATCCTCTATTATCAGAACCTCCCACGCTTGTATACAAGACTTCTCCCGAGTTGCACCACTTCTCTGGAATGTTCTATCCCGGACAATCAGATTAACCCCCAATTTCTACAGCTTCAAGCACAAACTAAAGACACATCTTATCAGACAGGCCGATCACAGCTCCTAATGTAAACCCTTCCGTAGTTAGAATCCCTAAAACGTCCCCTCCTCTGTTCACGCTCCCGCATTACCTCACAGGATATAATGCCATATCAAACTAACTTTATATGTCCAGGCACCATCTGCATGTTAAAGGACACGACTGGTGATGGCTCCTACAGCTTTATATATGTGTAATGGCAGTAACCTCTATTACAAAATTGTCTGACCATTGTATAAGCAATGCTACCTCCGATGCCGCCCCTGCTACCTCCTGTGTCACCTACCTCATAGATTGTAAGCTCTTGCTAGCAGAGCCCTCAGTCCCAGGGTGTGAATTGACTATTTCTTTGTAATGTATCTTTTTTGTCAGTACTTGAACCCTATAAATTGTATAGTGCTGCAGAATATGTTGGTGCTATATAAATAAAATGTATTATTTTCTCGCACTAAAGACAGTATGAACTACGGACATCTAACCAATAGTGTTTAACAAAGGTTAGTTGGGATGACCAAAAAGCAGCTGCACAAATCTTCTCAGCCGAGGAGGCCGACACAGCCCTAGTTAAATGGGCTCTGATGAACTCGGGTGGTGGTAACCCGTGCAAAAAGAAGTTTAAATTGCTTCCTTAATCCATCTTGATAAAGAGGGTTTGGAAGCCTTGAGACCTTTGCCTCTACCATATATTAAGACGTTCTCCGATCTTCTGAAGGGCCGTGTACGCAGAAGATAAATTTGGAAACACCCTACTATATCCAGTGTATGGCGTTTTCCCTCCTTCTTGGAAGATGGAGCTGGGAAAGAAAACTGGTAAGGAGACCACCTGGTTGATATTAGCTCGAGAGGGCACTTTACATTTAAACCCAGGAATAAAATATATGGCTCTTCAGGAAAAAAAAAGCCTGCAACTCTCGTACCCTTTTTACTGAGGTGATAGCTAGCAAAAATGTGGTTTTGAAAGCCAGAAACTTAAGATCCACCTCCTCCAATGGTCCATATGGTGGGCCGAAGAGGCCAGAAAGAACTGTGGATAGATCCCAGTGTGGAACAGCTGAAGAGGAGAAAACTACTAAAAAGTAGTTAAGCCTCAAAATCCTTTTAGGAAAAAATGGGAGGACAAAAGAGCCTCCCTCCACCTGACTCACCACACAGGACAGAAAAAAACACAAGGGGGGAGGTCTCATTTGCCCTCTTATAGGAGTGTTGTCCTGCAATTAATTATGCTAATTAAAAGTTCAGCCTGTCCTACCAGCATACAGGGGCAGAAATACCCCATATTGTGCTGCTGTAGGATGTAAGGGAAACCAGAGTATACTGTATGATGAGGTTTGCCTTCACTGCTGTCCCTGGTATAACTAGAGGAAGTAAACACCATGCAGTTGCTGTTTTACAATCAGGAAGCAGGCAGGCCCAACTTTAGTGCAGCAATAACCTCCCATGTTATGCAAACTCAGGATTTGTTAGAGTGGATTTTCAGCCTGCACTCAATTGGCTCTTTCTCTCTCTGTTCAGCAATAGCTGGACAACGGGTTAATCCCCAAACAAAACAGGAGACTCACACCGCTGCTCTCAATCATTACCATAGCGCACTATACTAAGTTTGCAGATCTCACAACCACTAGAGCTCACTATACTAAGACTGCACGGTGCTGGTGCTCTATGGTGGTGACTGTGAGAGGTGAAGTGATAGTATACTGCACTCTGGTGGTGACTGTGTTAACTGCACTCAGTGCTTTCTAGTGGTGTTTGTGAGCTCTGCAGCCTTAGTATAGACCATACTGTATGGGGAACAGTGATGGAGCCATTATATTGTGTGGGAGCAGTGATGGGGGATAACATCCCGTGGAGGGGACATTAAACTGTGTGGTGCATATTAAAGGGGTTGTCCAGGATTAATCTTTTTTATGGTCTATGCTCAGGATAGGCCATAAATACCTGATCGGTAGGGGGCTGACACACAGTCCCATCATCTGTTCAGAGCCACTTCCGGCGCCTGTTCTGTACACAACACAGGGCCGGAAGCAGAAAGCTCCATCCGCTGTATAGCAGCCCGGCGCCTTCACTGCAGTTCAGCTCCTACTGACTTCAATAAGTGCTGAGATGCAGTGAAGGTGCCCGGCTAATACACAGTGGACAGAGCTTTCTGCTTCTGGCCCCGTATTGTGTACAGGATGGGCGCCAGAAGTGGCTCCGTACAGCTGATCAGTCCGGGGTCAGCCCCCTACAGATAAGATATCTATAGCCTATCCTGAGGATAAATCATAACAAATTATGCCTGGACAACCCCTTTAATATACCCCCCTAATGAGCCACACTTTAAAGAGGTTGTCCAGTATAATTTTTGTCTTTTTTATAATTAGTCCAGGACAAGTTAATCCCCCCCCCCCCCCAAAAAAAAAAAAAACATACTAAACATACTCACCTGTCCCTGGTACTCCGGGGGTCAGCAGGTCCCAGCACGGTCCGGTCCTGCTGCTCCGCTGTCTTCTTTTCCCAGAATTCCTCACTGGCTGTGACATCCCAGGTCCCTTCCTTTAGGCCGCTGATTGGCTTCAGGGGTCATGTGACGTCAAAGGTAGTCATGTGCAGGGGGAACTTGCGCTGGAAGAAAACAGAGCTGCAGGCCGAACCGCACTGGGAGACACTGGGGACAGGAGAGAAAGTTTGTTGTTTTTTTTTACCTGCCACAGTGTAATTAAAAAAAAATGTTATCCTGCACAACCCCTTTAATGTCCCCCAGGCTATTGGCCTCCATCACTGCCCCTCCAATGACCCCATCAATGGTCCCCATACAGTATAGGGGACCAGTGAAGCGGCCACTGTACAGGGAGGAATATTGATGTTTATATGCCCATACAGTGGCCCCTTCACTGGTCTCCCCTATAGCAGTATTGGAGTTTCTGCGACTTAGGTATTGTTATGCTGGAGCCCTAGAGCAGGCACCAGCATAACAATACAGTGAGAAATTAGCTGGGGTGGGAGGGGGAATTACAACTCTCAACAGACCCAGAGCATCTGGAGTTGTTAGGGGTTGTAGTTATCAGATTTGTCAGTGAAGTTGAAAGATTTGGGGGCAAAATAGGGGGAAAAGTTTTTTTTTTGTTTGCGTGGTTAAGTTGTACTTACCTTTCACACTGCTGGTCTGGGCTGCTATGCAAAAACCCGCCGCCGCGCACAGCGTCAGTACGTCAGTGACGCTTACTGCAACAAGCTGCAACTGGATTGGTTCCATTGGCTGCCCATCAGGATCCCCCCTACCCCCTCCCTAGAGTAAATTCTTGATAGTGACGGTTATGGGTGCTGCAGCGATATCTCAGATACTTGAAAGAGATACAGCATTAGTACCCACAACCGCAGTTGTCAAGAACATGGTGAATGAGCAGCGCAGCACCCGGCATGTAAACGATACTTGGACAGTATTATATGCTCCGCAGGGGCCCCCACACAGCATTATATGCTCCGCAGGGGCCCCCACACAGCATTATATGCTCCGCAGGGGCCCCCACACAGCATTATATGCTCCGCAGGGGCCCCCACACAGCATTATATGCTCCGCAGGGGCCCCCACACAGCATTATATGCTCCGCAGGGGCCCCCACACAGCATTATATCCTCCGCAGGGGCCCCCACACAGCATTATATCCTCCGCAGTGGCCCCCACACAGCATTATATCCTCCGCAGTGGCCCCCACACAGCATTATATGCTCCGCAGTGGCCCCCACACAGCATTATATGCTCCGCAGTGGCACCCACCACAGCATTATATGCTCCGCAGTGGCCCCAACACAGCATTATATGCTCCGCAGTGGCCCCAACACAGCATTATATGCTCCGCAGTGGCTCCCATACAGCATTATATGCTCCGCAGTGGCTCCCATACAGCATTATATGCTCCGCAGTGGCTCCCATACAGCATTATATGCTCCGCAGTGGCTCCCATACAGTATTATATGCCCTCAGTGGCCCCCACACTGTATTATATGCCCTCAGTGGCTCCCACACTGTATTATATGCCCAAAGTGACCCACACACACTATTAGGTGCTCCACAGTGGCCCCCACACCCAGGGGCGCACCTCTAATGAGGCGAAGAGAGGCGGCCGCCTCGGGCGGCACTATCCAAGGGGGGGCGGCATTTTTACTATTTAATGTAAACCAGCCCAGGACAGGCCGCTTTAAAAAAAAAAAAAAAAAAAAAACAGAGCTGAGCACGGCCTGTCCTGCGCCGGTTTACATGACGTCGCATCTCAGCGCAGGCGGCGATACAATGACGTCATCACGCCGCCTACGCTGAGACACAAACGTCGCGGACAAGAAGAGGAGGAGGCGGCGGCGGCGGCTGCATCAAGGCATCGCAGGTGAGTATAGCTTTTTTTTATATATATATAAATAGGCCGTAACCTGTTGGAGTATCCCCGGCAGGTCAGGGCCTATTTATTTACCTACCCCGCGTCTGCTCGTAGATCGGTAAGTTAGGCCGCGGGCCGCAAATACTACTATTATTATACTCCGGGGTCTATTCAGACCCCGGAGTATAATAATCGGAGGCCTGGGTTGGTGAGGGAACATAAAAACCAGTGTTACTCACCTCCTGCGATCCGATGTAACTCCAAGCAGGCTTGAGGCCTCTGGTAACGTCATCAGGTCGTGTCGCCGGCCTGATCACGTGACGTGTGTGCGCAATTAAACAGGGCCGAAAGCTGCAAGGAGTGCACCGGTGTCCAGGATAGGTAAGTAACTCTGGTTTTTATGTTTGTATTCTCCCCTGGGTCTTCAATCATTATACTCTGGGGTCTGAAAAGACCCCAGAGTATAATAATAGTTCATGGGTCGGCCACTATGGGGCATAATATCCTGTGCAGGGACCACTGTAGAGCATAATACCCTGTGCAGGGGCCACTCTGGAGCATAATACAAGTGCAGGGGCCACTATAGAGCATAATACCGGGTGCAGGGGTCACTATGGAGCATAATACAAGTGCAGGGGCCACTATGTAGCATAATACCAGTGCAAGGGCCACTATGGAGGATAATACCAGTGCAGGGGCCACTATGGAGCATAATACCAGTGCAAGGGCCACTATAGAGCATAATACCAGTGCAGGGGCCACTATGGAGCATAATACTGTGTGCTGGGGCCACTGTGGAGCATAATACCGTGTGCAGGGGCCAATATGGGGCATAAAACTGTGAGCAGGAGTTGCTGTGGAACATAATACCGTGTGCAGTGGCCAATGCGGGGCATAATACCGTGAGCAGTGGCCACTATGGAGCATAATTCTGTGTGCAGGGGCCGCTGAGAGGCATAATACAGTGTGCAGGGGCCGCTGCGGGCCATAACACTGTGTAATACTGTGTGCAGGGGCTGCTGTGGAACATTATAGTGTGTGTAAATGGGGCGCTATAAATATGAGCTATGGCACCTGTTTATATTATACGCTGTCTGTTTATAGTGACCGTGTGATGTAATTGTAGCCTTGTCACATACTGTAGACATGTACAGGACAAGGCTGTAGTTACATTACATGGCCGCTATGAGATGAATTACACTATGTAAACAGAGAAGCGGTCACGGCGCTTACACAGGTACCATTCAAACAGCTGGTCAGTGGGGGTCCTGGGTTTTTGAACCCCACTGATTAGTTTATTAATGACCTGGAAAACCTTTTAATTAGTTAACACCTGGGGTATTATTAATAAGGGGCACTATTTATACAGGGTACACCAGGACATTATTAATATAAAGATGCACTTGGGAGTATTATTCATTATGGGGGGTTATATCATATATTTTATAAATTGGGGGTAGCAGCAGAATGGGGGATTTGTGTAGGTGAGGACAATGTGGGTTGGATGCCTGGAAAAGTGAGGAGCCAAAAATGTCTGTGCTGCAACCTTTACAGAGACAAGTCACAGCTGGAAGAAGTGGTCATGGCGGTCCGGAGGGAAGAGACGGGAAATGTGACCGATTAGTCAGAGATGTCACCTGTAAGTCACAGAATGTTACTGCCCTGTATACACCTAAATGATAGAGGATAAATACCTGAGTGATGGGGGTCTGTCTGCTGAGACCCCCACTGAGCCTGAGAATTGGGTTTTTTCCCCCACTGGGTGGGAATCCAGCCTGACCGCAGCCATATATATAGGTGTCACTTGGTGGATGGACGAACCCGCGTGGCTCTCAGTCACTTCAATGGGAGCACCAAAGATACCCGAAGTCCAGTCCTCAGCTATCTGCGGGGCTCCTATTATAGAGAATGGGGGCCACGTGGGCTCGTCCATCCACCAAGCAGAAGATGTGTGATGTTACTTTCATTGTTAATGCCGTGTTGTTGATCTGATACTGAAGTAATACAGGAAGAAGAATTCTTAAAAACTGTTTCATAAGTTTGTGTATTGTGTATATTGTGCGACGATAACAGTGTGTTAAACTAGTAGCATAGAAACTCAGGGTTTTTGTTTTTGTTTTTTTTTGGGTGGGGGGGGCGTCTTTCTATAGTCTGCCTCAGGCAGCAAAGAGGCTAGGGTCACCACTGCTCACACCCCCAGATCCGGTGCTATTATTATACTCTGGGGTCTCCTCAGACCCCAGAATATAATAAGTACAGGTCCAGGAGAAGTGTTTAAAAATAACAAACACTTATACTCACCTTGTCTTACCTCTCCGGGGCATCCTCGCTCCGTCCTGCTGTCTTTACCATCTTCCTTGGTCCTCTGGTCTCCGGTCGTGACTAGAGTGGAGTTGCTACTGGTAGGTATGATGTCACAGGAAGGGGCGGAGCCTCTCAAATGAGAGCGGGGTCTCTTCTATCAATACTCTGTACTGTATAGAGGAAGCGGGAGCGGAGCGCGTGTAGATGGAGAACAGAAAGCTGTGAGGACTGTTTTGCGGGACTGCATGATGGAAGGGGAGTGATAGGATTGTTTTGCATGGGATTGCATGTTGGTGGAGGCTGAGAGGAGGGAGTGATGTATTTACATGGGACTGTAAGTTGAGGGGCTGAAAAGAGACTGATGTTTTACATGGGACTGTATCCTGGGGGATTGGATTGATGTTTAGGGTGGTATAGCAGTTCCTGGGGTGCCATTGGCATCGAGGGAGACAGGGTCTTTTGGGTGCTGCTCTCATCTGAAGGACAGCAGGGGTCCTTGTGCTGCTGGCATCTAAGGGGGGGATGTTCTGGCATGGATGGGGGGCAGGGGTCCCTGGTGTGCTGGTATGGATGGGGGGCAGGGGTCCCTGGTGTGCTACTGGCAACTAAAGGGTGTGGAGACATGGGTCTCTGGGGTGCCATTGGCATCTAAATATGGGAGCATGCATCCTTGGTGTACTTCTGGCATCTAAATGGGGGAGGGGCAGGGGTCCTTTGGGGTGCTGCTGGCATTTAAAGGGGGGCAGGGGTACTTGGGGTGTTGCTTGCATGTAATGGGAGCAGGGTCTTGTGGGCTTCAGGTCTCTGGGGACTTGCTGCATGTGTTTGTGTGGGATCCCTGGGGTATTGACTTTGTGTGTGGGGTTCCTGGGGTATTGCTTGTGTGTAAGAGGGGGTTCTGGAGGTGGTCTTGTGGCATCCCAGAGCTGGCTATGGCTGGGCTGAGGGTGATCTCTGTGCATTGTATTATTTCCTGTTGCTTCATAGCCTGTGTGACATAGCAGGGGGTCCTGAGTCTCACACAACACAGCGCCACCTAGTGAGCCTCACACATGCATTACACCTCCCATAGGATTGAATAGTAACCAAATGTCCAATGGGAGGACATCGCCTGGGAAAAGGGGAGGAGTCAGCTGATCACTGGGTCCCCATGGTAACACCCCTGCAGGAAGGTCCTGCGTGTGAGGAGTTAGAAGTGTGGAGTGTTAGGAGGAGGAGGTGAGGAGATAAGTGTGATGTCCTGTGAAGAAAGCAGTGAGTTTAGTGCAGGAATCTCAAGTCCTAGACAGGCCCAGGAAGGTTGGAGAGCTGACAGACTCCAGCTATTCAGAAGATCCTGTCCCCTGTCTGCCTAGCCATCGCCCTGAAGGAAGTCAAGCATCATTATCTTGTCAGCATGAGACTGGAGAGAACATTCTGGAACACGTGCTCCATAGCAAGTATCACAGGATCCAGGGGCCAAGGCCAGACCTGTGGAATATCCTGCCACCCTGACTATTGCACCCCGAAACTCTGAGCTATCAGGACCACATAACGTGAGTGGGGAATATTATGTACTAGTATCATGGTGGGCATCCTCCTATGTGCCAAATAGGAGCCCAGACGCACCTTAGGGCTGTAACACTGAAGTATAAGGGGCTAGGAACACCTTTCATCAAGTCTACCCTGCACCCCAGGACTTTGCTGTGTCACCAGGCGTACCCCGTTGTTTTGTATTGAAGAAACTGTTTAAGCATTTGTGCCTCCACACCCATGGAAGTAAAAGTACAACTTTACAACCGTTTCTGTGTCTGACTCTGCACCGACAACATCAGGGCGCCCCAAACACCACCAGTCGGCACAGTATAGGGGAAGCGCCCCGGGGGGAACAATCACCACCAACATTTGTGCAGCCCCCTCATCACCGGTACCAGTGGTGGTAACGTGGGACAGCACCAGCGCTGCGCCCTCGTGCCCAGAGACCGTGACAAGTCTGCGCTGTTTGCACCCCGCAATCCCAACTGCAGCGTTGCCTTCCATCTGGTCACCGCAAGAAAAACTGGCGTCACGAACAGGATACGGGTGTGTGCCATTTTGAGAAAGTCGACACGAAAAGCGCGCCAAATTGTCTCCAGAGCATCGGTCTTTATTGTGGACTTTGCTAAGATCAAGTTTATTCCCTGAGAGTGCTTGCCACAAAGAGGGGGAGCCCTATACCCCTGAAGTAAGCCCTAAAGACTGTCCTCTCAGTGTGTTACAGCCCTGGAAGAGTTAAAACGCCCAGGACTTGTTTGCTGCGCCACATCGCTGTGTAAGAACGCCCACAAAGGGTTAACTGTACCTTGCAAAAGTGCGGGAGATTTTTAGCACTGCCCATGAGGCCAGGAGACCCATCTGCCGCCATCTTAGGAGAGCCCAGAATGCTGAGCGCAATGCTCCAGCGCACCCATACAAGAAAGTGAAAGGCGAATGTGCCAGCGCCATTTCTGACTCTCCGGTGCCGCATCACCGTCCCTGCTGTGCACCGCTGATCTCTGGTCCACGCTGCACTTGCTGTCAGTGAGTACTGTGCCTCCCTGTCCTTGTCTTCAGTCCTCCCACGGCCCCAGCGAGTGTTTTCCGTGTCCGTGGGGAGTGCCACCATTAAAGAGGGGGAGCACACCGTCAGCCTGCATCACAGTGACTCTGTTAATAGCTACAGCATTCTTAAAGGGACGGCATTCTAAGCTGTAGTCTCCATTCCCTGCCAGCAAGCAGTTGAGTTTCTTAAAGAGACGGCGACCTAATTCCAGTCATACCTGCAAACAACATGACTGAGCAAAGTGACATTGTGCCATCTGTTTCTAGTGATCCAGCAGTGCCCATGGCGAGCAGCCTACCATTGTCCATGCCATTTTACCCTGGCGCACCATGGCTGCCGCGCTACAAAGGGGAGGCGCATACCCTCAGGGACTTTCGTGAGAAGATGCTGTCTCTCTTCCAGTTCTATCCTCTGAATACAGAACAGCAGATACAGATCCTGCTGGGCCAGCTTGAGGGTGCTGCAGCTAGGGAGGTCAAATCCTGGCCTGCCTCTGACAAAAGAACCCCTGGGCAAATTCTGGACAAACTCCAGGTGAACTTTGACGTGCGATCTGTCTCCGAGGTAAAGATGCGCTTCTTTTCCAGACGACAACTACCTGGGTGAGACCCTGCGGGACTATGCTTTATCCCTCCAAGAGGCGTTCAGAGCTGTGGTGCAAGTGGATCCACGTGAAAATGTGGACTCTGATAAAATCTTGCTTGACCGCTTCATAGAAGGGGCGGGTACCACATTGCTCCAGAGTCAGTTGCGAATGCTTGCTGCACAACATCCCAGCATCACGTTTGCTGACTTCAAGGCCCTTGCCATCCAGGTCTTGGGACAGGAGCAGCCCCAGCCGAGCCCAGTCATCTGTGCTCCCTCACCTGGACCCTCAACAAGCATTGCTCCAGTTGTCCTGCCACTACCTCTGGGTACCTCACCTGCTGCCCAAACTGCGCAGACTACACCAGCAGACTCCAGAGATGACCTTCTGGCCCGAGTGGATCATCTGACCCGTGCCATGGAATAGATCACCGTCCGTCTAGATCGTCTGACCCAGCCGTCTTCATCGTCCAGTGATCCTTTGCGAAGTCTCAACATCTCACCTGAGTCGCCACCCAGACGTCCGTCTTCAGTGAAACCTCCGCAGAGTGAGAGGCCATACTGTACCTATTGCCATAGATATGGACACACCAGGCCTCAGTGTTTTCAGTTAAACGGGCCACCCCCGAGGAAGCGGGCCGCCCCTCGGAAGGAAAGAAGAAGGGCCCAGGTGAATCTTCAGTGCCATTGTCACGCTTCGTCTCAGCCTGCCCACACATCACAATCCGGGTGAACGGCGTCCCTCTGACAGCGTTGGTGGACACTGGATCTCAGGTAACAACCCTGCGCAAGCGGGTGTTCCTTGAACATTGGGACTTAGGTGTGTTGAATAGAACACCTGACACATGGATAAATCTGTGTGCCAGCAATGGACAGCCCATACCACAGCAGGGTTATTGGGAACCCACTATCCAGATTGGGGACTTGAAACTGCCTAGACAGTGTAATTGTCACTGATGTAGAGGATGATAGGTTTGCAGTTGTAATATTAGGCATGAATGTTTTACGCCATTGCTTTGCAGAAGTGTTGGATGCCTTGCATGCCTCTCTCCTTACAGCTTCTCCCAGTGACCAGCAGACCATTCAGCGGGCCATTCGTGTACTCAATGCCCAGCACAAGTTCACCAACAAACAAGGTGAAATTGGTCGAGTCCGGATCCAAGATACCCGTCCAGTAACCCTACAGCCTGGAACAGAAACTATGGTGTGGTGCCGTGCCCGTCCGGGCATAGAAAATCAGGACTACGAGGCCTTGCTACAACCCATACAGGTATATGGCCAACCACTTGTGATGGCTGCCCGCAGCCTTGTCACAGTTTCTAATGGACGTGTTCCTGTCCGCTTAGTCAACTTGGGCGATGCTCCCGTGAACCTCCACAAGTTCCACTCTGTGGCCCTGCTACACCGGTTAGCACCAGAAGACATTCTCTCTGGTGATTCTACTGCCACACAGCGTTCCACCCAAGCTGCTGAGAACATTCAGAATGGAGCCACGAAGTCCTGGTGGGATGAATTGAACGTGGAAGACGCCAATACCCCTATAGAGCACATCAATGGGGTTCGCAATGTGGCCAAGCGTTACCAACAGGCATTCAGCAAACACCCATTGGACTTTGGTAAGACCACGACCATACAACATCGCATTCTGACTGGCGACCACCATCCAATCAACGAGCGTCACCGTCCAATACCACCAGCGATGTACCAACCGGTGAAAAAGTTGATCCAAGAGATGCGAGATGCTGATGTCATCCGGGAGAGTAACAGCCCCTGGGCAGCCCCGCTAGTCCTTGTCAAGAAGAAAGACGGAACCCTACGATTTTGTGTGGACTATCGTAAACTCAACAACGTCACGCACAAAGACGCATACCCATTGCCGCGGATTGAGGAATCTCTAACGGCTTTGGGATCAGCTACCTGTTTCTCGACCCTGGACTTAACCAGTGGATACTGGCAAGTCCCTATGGCGCCTGAAGATCGTGAAAAGACTGCGTTTACGACCCCGATGGGACTCTTTGAATTCAATAGTATGCCATTTGGGCTATGTAATGCCCCAGCCACATTCCAACGGCTTATGGAGAGGTGCCTCGGCCATGAGAATTTCCAGAGTGTGCTACTGTACCTGGACGATGTTATTGTATTCTCCCGGACATACCAAGAACACCTTCGTCACCTGTCCGAGGTATTCAAGGTACTTATACAGCACGGCCTAAAGGTGAAGCCCTCCAAGTGCTACCTGTTGAAACCCCAAGTTCACTACCTTGGGCATGTCGTGAGCGAACAAGGTGTCCAACCTGATCCTGAAAAGATCACTGCAGTCCAGAACTGGCGAAGACCAACTACCGTCAAAGAAGTCCGAAGCTTCCTTGGATTCGCAGGTTACTACCGGCGTTTCATACCACACTTCGCCCAAGTAGCCGAGCCTCTGAACGAGTTGTTGCGCGGTTGTCCCAGAGAAAACTACAACCGAAAGCTTCCGGTAGACTGGACAGCGCGTCAAGAGGAAGCCTTTCAAGCGCTTAAAGCACTTCTGACGCAACCACCAATTCTAGCCTATCCCGACTACAGTCAGCCATTCCGCTTGTACACAGATGCAAGTCACCAAGGTTTGGGTGCAGTGTTGTCCCAGGTTCAGGACAACAAAGAGCGAGTCATTGCCTACGCCAGCAGGAGTCTGAGAGGCGCGGAGAAGAACGACCAGAACTATAGTTCTTTCAAACTCGAACTTCTGGCGCTTGTCTGGGCCGTGACAGAGAAGTTTAAAGACTACCTGGCTGCCACACCCTTTACCGTGTACACAGATAACAATCCGTTGGCGCATCTGGACACTGCTCGACTGGGAACCCTTGAACAACGGTGGGCCTCAAGACAATTACAAGAGAATTACAAGTTCTCTGTCAAGTATCGCAGTGACAAGTCCAATGCTAACGCTGATGCACTCTCAAGGTTGCCTGTGGGAGAAGAACCACCCCGAGAAGACATCTGGGAAGAGGTGGAGATGCCACCATTCTACAACAAGTTTGCCCAACAGGTTGCTATTGGTGTCCCTGTAGAAGGAGAATCTCTGGCGAAAACAGCTGCCAAATCCCTCCAGGAGCCATCTCTGTGGAAAACGTTCCAAGAAGAGAGCAGAGTTTTAGGAAAATTGTCAGATTTCCTGCTTACAGGTAGAATACCAACCCGTGTAAAGAGAGGTCTTCATGACGTGGAATTAAAACGCCTTTGGCGACAGAGGAAGCGCCTGTTTGTCCAACGAGGCCTTCTACATAGAAACACTCTTGATCCTGTCACGGGTGAAAGGCTTCATCAGATCCTCGTACCAAGAAGAGACGCACAGATCATACTTGAGGCGTATCATGACAGATCTGGTCACTTCGGGGTACAAAAGACCGAAGCTACCATCCGTCGTCGCTTCTATTGGGTTGGGATGAGGAGTGACATTGAGAGTTGGTGCCGAGAGTGTCCCGCCTGTAGTATCACCAAGGAAGGTCGAAGAGATCAGAAGGCCCCTCTACATCCAATTAAGACTCAAAAGCCGTGTGAAATTGTTGCTCTGGACCATGTGAAGTTGGGTCCCACACGTTCCGGCTACAGCTACGCTCTGACAATGGTGGATCATTACTCCAAGTTCCTTGTCATCGTGCCTGTCAGAGATCTTACAGCAAGAACTACGGCTGAGACCTTCTACGCAGAGTTTGTCCGCCATTACGGTTGTCCTGAGCATATCCTCACCGACCGTGGATCGGCGTTTGAATCCCAATTGTTCCGTGAGCTGTGTCAGTTCCAAGACTGCAAGAAGTTGCGAACCACAGCGTATCACCCTCAAGGGAATGGTATGTGCGAGAAGGCAAATCAAGTGATCATCGGCATGCTAAGAACAGCCGCAGTTACACCTGGTGTTGAGTGGCCTGAGCGTATCAAGGACTTGGCCTATATTTACAATAACACACCCCAAACATCTACGGGATACGCACCATTTTATCTAATGTTTGGAAGACAAGGTCAACTTCCTTCAGACTTAACCCTTGGTGTGAAGGTCCCTGACACCATCAATCCACTACCCATAACAGACTGGGTTGTTGAACACCGCCGACGTATGGAGGAAGCTAAAGAGATAGTTGAAACGCGCATGGATGAGGTTCGTAGGAGACAACAGGAGGATTACAACCATCACGCCCATGCAGCGCCCCTGAAAGTTGGCGACCGTGTATGGTTAAGGAATAACCATCGGAATGGGAAATTGGATCCATTCTGGGAGAAAGAACCATACAGTGTCATCTCCATACCATATCCTGAATCCGACGTGTATGAGATCTCTAAACCTGGGAGACAGCCCCAAGTAGTACACCGAAACCGTCTGAAGCTGTGCCTTAAAGAAGGACTACCCACAGAGGTGCCCCCAGCTGAGACAACGAGTACAGAGATCTTGTCACCTTCTGAAGCGAAAGAGAGACCCCCAACGTTAACTGAGCTTATGTGGGCGCCTAAACTACTACCATTTAGCTGTTATCCACCAATTGCTCTAGTGCAAGAGAACCCTTCGACAGGTGATTTAATTGATTTCAGTGACTCTGTTCCTGATTCAAATCTCGTTCCACTTAGGCGTTCTGAGCGTACCACAAAAGGCATACCTCCAACACGCTATAGTGATGCCATGGCTGTCCTTGGGTAAAAGAGGTTAACTGTCTCTGCTTCTGTATATATGTTATTCCTGCTCTGATTACATTAATGTTTTTCCTGTGTGTATATACAGTATATATATAATATCTTGCCATGTAATATAGTATTTACATTTATATGCAACAATCCAAGCCATCGTGCCTGGCTCACCGAGCCAAGGAAGTTCTGTTACCCCATTGCGGTATGGACATTCGTGCTAGAGTGCCTACTCTTCTTTACAGAAAGGACTGTTTATTGTTTCTCAGAGAGACTCTCATGATAATGGACACTCACGAAATTTGTGCCAGAGAGCCTCTGGACCCATTTGCACTACTGTTGTTTCTATATGGACTGTCTGATGGTACCGCCAAAAGGTTCCATAAGTCTGAGTTTAATTATCTCTCAGTTACCCTTCAGACTTCTCATGGACATTCCAGGACTATGCTGGGAGGTCTTACCTCAAGTTTCTAAGTATTATATTTTTCTAAACTGTTAGTGACATTTGCACTTTATTCGTGTATATTAATGTTATGTTACATTTCTCACCTTCACCCCAGCCCGTCGCCGAGGTCGGCTCAGTGAAAGAGGGGGAGTATGTGGCATCCCAGAGCTGGCTATGGCTGGGCTGAGGGTGATCTCTGTGCATTGTATTATTTCCTGTTGCTTCATAGCCTGTGTGACATAGTAGGGGGTCCTGAGTCTCACACAACATAGCGCCACCTAGTGAGCCTCACACATGCATTACACCTCCCATAGGATTGAATAGTAACCAAATGTCCAATGGGAGGACATCGCCTGGGAAAAGGGGAGGAGTCAGCTGATCACTGGGTCCCCATGGTAACACCCCTGCAGGAAGGTCCTGCGTGTGAGGAGTTAGAAGTGTGGAGTGTTAGGAGGAGGAGGTGAGGAGATAAGTGTGATGTCCTGTGAAGAAAGCAGTGAGTTTAGTGCAGGAATCTCAAGTCCTAGACAGGCCCAGGAAGGTTGGAGAGCTGACAGACTCCAGCTATTCAGAAGATCCTGTCCCCTGTCTGCCTAGCCATCGCCCTGAAGGAAGTCAAGCATCATTATCTTGTCAGCATGAGACTGGAGAGAACATTCTGGAACACGTGCTCCATAGCAAGTATCACAGGATCCAGGGGCCAAGGCCAGACCTGTGGAATATCCTGCCACCCTGACTATTGCACCCCGAAACTCTGAGCTATCAGGACCACATAACGTGAGTGGGGAATATTATGTACTAGTATCATGGTGGGCATCCTCCTATGAGCCAAATAGGAGCCCAGACGCACCTTAGGGCTGTAACACTGAAGTATAAGGGGCCAGGAACACCTTTCATCAAGTCTACCCTGCACCCCAGGACTTTGCTGTGTCACCAGGCGTACCCCGTTGTTTTGTATTGAAGAAACTGTTTAAGCATTTGTGCCTCCACACCCATGGAAGTAAAAGTTCAACTTTACAACCGTTTCTGTGTCTGACTCTGCACCGACAACATCAGGGCGCCCCAAACACCACCAGTCGGCACAGTATAGGGGAAGCGCCCCGGGGGAACAATCACCACCAACATTTGTGCAGCCCCCTCATCACCGGTACCAGTGGTGGTAACGTGGGACAGCACCAGCGCTGCGCCCTCGTGCCCAGAGAACGTGACAAGTCTGCGCTGTTTGCACCCCGCAATCCCAACTGCAGCGTTACCTTCCATCTGGTCACTGCAGTCTCAGGGTGCTGCCACCTGTGTGCATGTTTGGGGGTCCCTGGGGGTGCTGGTGGAGGGTCCGAGTGGTGTGCAGGTCTCATCTTCATGTAAGTGGGGGATTCCTGCGGTGCTGCCTCTGTGTGTGTGGGGGGGTTGCTGATGGTGGTCCTTGGGGTGCTGCCACCTGTGTACTTGTGGGGGTGCTGCCACCTGTGTACTTGTGGGGGTGCTGCCTGTGTGTTGGAGGGGTGTGGTCCCTGGGATGTTGCCACCTATGTGTTGGGGGGCTACAGTCCCTGGGGGGCTGCCGCCTGTGTGCTGGGAGAAGTCTGGTCCCTGGGGGGCTGCCGCCTGTGTGTTGGGAGAAGTCTGGTCCCTGGGGGGCTGCTGCCTGTGTGCTGAGGGAGTCCGGTCCCTGGGGGGCTGCCGCCTGTGTGCTGAGGGGGTCCAGTCCTGGGGGCTTGTCGTCTGTCTGTGTGTGTGTGGTTCTGGTCCCTAGGGGCTGCCATTTGTGCTTTGGGAAGGAGAGAACCTGAGAGGCTGCTGCCTGTGTGAGGTGCTGTCTTCATGTAAGTGGGGTGGGGTCTCTGGGGTGCTGTCTGTGAGTGAGGGTAGGCTGTGGGAGTCCCTGGGCAGGCTGCTGTCTCTGTGCATGTGGGGGATCCATTAGGGACTGCCGTCTGTGCAGTGGCATAACTAGGAATGCCTGGGCCCCAAGGCGAACATTTGACATGGGGGTCCCCCCCTGAACTGTCGCCCTCCCCCGCACAAACCGCATTCCTGCACACACTATTATGCCACATAGCGGCCCCAGCACACAGTATTATGCCCCATAGCGGCCCCAGCACACAGTATTATGCCCCATAGCGGCCCCAGTATAATGCCCCATAGCGACCCCTGCACCCAGTATAATGCCCCATAGCGGCCCCTGCACCCAGTATAAAGCCCCATAGCGGCCCCAGCACCCAGTATAATGCCCCATAGCGGCCCCTGCACCCAGTATAATGACCCATAGCGGCCCCTGCACCCAGTATAATGCCCCATTGTGGACCACCCATAAACAATTATTATACCCTGGGGTCATTTCAGACCAGGGGAGGATACAAACAAAAAAACAAAACAAAACAATGTCACTTACCTCTTCCTGGCTCATGCGCACTCCCTGCTACTTCGGCCATTTTCAATGTTGGACCAGATCTCGCGTGAGTCGGGCCGGCGTCGCGATGCACAATGACGCAGGCCCGGCCCATGTAACGTCACCAAACAGGCCCGAAGCCTTTGGAGCGTATGAGAGGTAAGTAATGTTGTTTTTATGTTCCCTCACCTCCCCTGGCCCTCCGATCATTATACTCTGGGGTCTGAAATGACCCCAGAGTATAATGATAGCAGTGTTTGTGGGTTTTGGCCCGCGGCCTCACTTACCGCTCCTGCTCAGTCACCTCCGCTTCCGCAGAATGGGAAGCGCAGACGGCCATGAGCAGGAGTGGGGATTGGTAAGTAAATAGGGCCCGTTACCTGCTGGGGTTACTCCAGAAGGTAACAGCCTATTAAAAGAAAAAAAAAAAATGTCCTGGGCCCTGTGGCAGCTGCTACCGCTGATACCCCGGTAGTTACACTCCTGCGTCTGTGTGTTGTTGAGGGAGGGGGTCAGGTTCTTGGGGTGGGTTGCCATCTGTGTGTTGGTGGAGGGTTCCCGGGGGAGTGTCGCATTTCGAGTGTGTGTGGAATTCCTGCATGTCTGGAGGAGGTGATTGTGGGGGTCCAGGGGGAGGGGGGCTGCTTGTGTATAGGCAGGGTTGTGGGGCAGTGTAAATCACATGGTTCTGGTTACATAGCACAGAGACGCTGGAGGTATAACATACAGTAGTGCCCTCCTGTGCCCCTATGCTAAATGTATTCCCACTCTTCCTGCATTATAAATAGAATGGCCCCCACAGCCTAATGCATCACCCTTTCATATCCAGGGTGTGAGCTGTATGCATAAACACTTTCCAACCCTGCAATGATTGCTGGCACCAAACTGACACTCATTGCTGTATAAAGAGGTTACCCACAATGTAGGGACTCCTTCAGAGCAGGAGTCCCTGCATTAGAAGGGGCGAATCCAAGACATAACTTGTCTGTGTTTCTTGACCAAGTGTAAACCCTTGTCCGTGACTAACCCCTGCACTTAGGTTTAGTTGTGGTCAAGTTATGACTGCAATTAACCCTTTCTAGTCCATGAGTTAGCAACTCTAACAAATGTTAACGTCACTATAATCTTTCTGTATAGCAGGTGCAGCCCTAAGGTACATTAGGGCTGCTATACTTTATTTGCATAGTAGGCTGTCTGTGTTCTGCCCGCATATTCATTAATATAACTTGACCCCCAATGTATTCACCAAGGACTCCCCAGACCTCCTGCAATCAGTGATTCCATCTAAGGGATTGAATTGCTGATTACCCAAGAAGGGGTTAATTGCAAGCTTGACATGACTGTGGTTCAGGCTAAGGGCCTACGTAGCGTCCTGCAGCAAAAAAGCTGCAGGAAAAGCTGCAGATTTCCTCTGCGGACTTTCTGCTTCAATTATACACATACGGAAGCTTCCGGCGTTTCCGTAGGTAGAATTGACATGCTGCGATTTCCAAAACCACGACGGTGTGTCCGCTGTGTGTATTTTACTGCAAAGTGGGGACAGGATTCGCATTTTTTTTGCCACATTTCTGCCGCTGGCAAACTGTGGCGTATAGGCCACATGGGGTGCCTCCCCTTAAGGATTTATCCGCTTTCTCAGGATAGGCCAGGCCCAAAACCTGATACCCCTCCAGATCTCTGGTACAGAGACTTTAATGGGACAGCGCTGCGGTACCTACACTCGCCATTACAGTCTGTACAGCAGCGGAGATCAGCAGGGGGGCCCGACACCTGAGACCCCTGCAGATCGGTGCACAGACTTTAATGGGGCAGAGCTGCGGTACCTACACTCGCCATTACAGTCTGTACAGCAGCGGAGATCAGCAGGGGACCCCTGCACTGATTACCTATCCTGAGTTACTGTCCTTTTAGTAGGAGGCCTCACATTCTGGTGCTCAAATAACCAAAAAAGGGGGGTTTACTAGACTTCATTTGAGGCTAAGTTCACATTGGCCGCAGAAATCGGCAGAGGGGAATTTTATTTGGCTATGATAGACTACGGTGATAACCAGGGGAGGTGGTTTTATAAAAATAAATAAATAAAATGGGTAATGAGGGTTGTGCGGCGGGTTTTATTTCAATCAAATATATTTTTTAAAATGTCGATGTTGTTTGTTTTATTAATATTACTGTATGGGGAGCTTAGTGTTGGATATAGACCCTATACTGACCAACCTGTACAGAATACACCGATACCATGAACCTACCTATAGTAACTACAGAATACACCCAGACCGTTAACCTACCTATAGTAACTACAGAGTACACCGAGACCGTGAACCTACCTATAGTAACTACAGAGTACACCGAGACCGTGAACCTACCTATAGTAACTACAGAATACACACAGACCATGAACCTACCTATAGTAACTACAGAATACACCGAGACCATGAACCTACCTATAGTAACTACAGAATACACCCAGACCATGAACCTACCTATAGTAACTACAGAATACACCCAGACCATGAACCTACCTATAGTAACTACAGAATACACCCAGACCATGTACCTACCTATAGTAACTACAGAATACACCCAGACCATGAACCTACCTATAGTAACTACAGAGTACACCCAGACCATGAACCTGCCTATAGTAACTATAGAATACACCGAGACCATGAACCTGCCTATAGTAACTACAGAATACACCCAGACCATGAACCTACCTATAGTAACTACATAATACACCCAGACCATGAACCTGCCTATAGTAACTACAGAATACACCGAGACCATGAACCTGCCTATAGTAACTACAGAATACACCGAGACCATGCACCTACCTATAGTAACTACAGAGTACACCCAGACCATGAACCTACCTATAGTAACTACAGAATACACCCAGACCATGAACCTGCCTATAGTAACTACAGAATACACCGAGACCATGAACCTGCCTATAGTAACTACAGAGTACACCGAGACCATGACCCTACCTATAGTAACTACAGAATACACCCAGACCATGAACCTACCTATAGTAACTACAGAATACACCCAGACCATGAACCTACCTATAGTAACTACAGAATACACCCAGACCATGAACCTACCTATAGTAACTACAGAATACACCCAGACCATGAACCTACCTATAGTAACTACAGAGTACACCCAGACCATGAACCTACCTATAGTAACTACAGAATACACCGAGACCATGAACCTACCAATAGTAACTACAGAATACACCGAGACCATGAACCTACCTATAGTAACTACAGAATACACCCAGACCGTTAACCTACCTATAGTAACTACAGAGTACACCGAGACCGTGAACCTACCTATAGTAACTACAGAATACACCCAGACCATGAACCTACCTATAGTAACTAGAGAGTACACCCAGACCATGAACCTACCTATAGTAACTACAGAATACACTGAGACCATGAACCTGCCTATAGTAACTACAGAATACACCGAGACCATGAACCTACCTATAGTAACTACAGAATACACCCAGACCGTTAACCTACCTATAGTAACTACAGAGTACACCGAGACCGTGAACCTACCTATAGTAACTACAGAATACACCCAGACCATGAACCTACCTATAGTAACTAGAGAGTACACCCAGACCATGAACCTACCTATAGTAACTACAGAGTACACCGAGACCATGAACCTACCTATAGTAACTACAGAGTACACCCAGACCATGAACCTACCTATAGTAACTACAGAGTACACCCAGACCATGAACCTACCTATAGTAACTACAGAATACACCCAGACCATGAACCTGCCTATAGTAACTAGAGAGTACACCCAGACCATGAACCTACCTATAGTAACTACAGAGTACACCGAGACCATGAACCTACCTATAGTAACTACAGAGTACACCCAGACCATGTACCTACCTATAGTAACTACAGAATACACCCAGACCATGTACCTACCTATAGTAACTACAGAATACACCCAGACCATGTACCTACCTATAGTAACTACAGAGTACACCCAGACCATGAACCTGCCTATAGTAACTACAGAATACACCGAGACCATGAACCTACCTATAGTAACTACAGAGTACACCCAGACCATGAACCTACCTATAGTAACTACAGAGTACACCCAGACCATGAACCTACCTATAGTAACTACAGAATACACCCAGATCATGAACCTGCCTATAGTAACTACAGAATACACCGAGACCATGAACCTACCTATAGTAACTACAGAATACACCCAGACCATGAACCTACCTATAGTAACTACAGAGTACACCCAGACCATGAACCTACCTATAGTAACTACAGAATACACCCAGACCGTGAACCTACCTATAGTAACTACAGAGTACACCGAGACCGTGAACCTACCTATAGTAACTACAGAGTACACCCAGACCGTGAACCTACCTATAGTAACTACAGAGTACACCCAGACCGTGAACCTACCTATAGTAACTACAGAGTACACCCAGACCATGAACCTACCTATAGTAACTACAGAATACACCCAGACCATGAACCTGCCTATAGTAACTACAGAATACACCGAGACCATGAACCTACCTATAGTAACTACAGAGTACACCCAGACCATGAACCTACCTATAGTAACTACAGAATACACCGAGACCGTGAACCTACCTATAGTAACTACAGAATACACCCAGACCATGAACCTACCTATAGTAACTACAGAGTACACCCAGACCATGAACCTACCTATAGTAACTACAGAATACACCCAGACCATGTACCTACCTATAGTAACTACAGAATACACCCAGACCATGAACCTACCTATAGTAACTACAGAATACACCGAGACCATGAACCTACCTATAGTAACTACAGAATACACCCAGACCATGAACCTACCTATAGTAACTACAGAGTACACCCAGACCATGAACCTACCTATAGTAACTACAGAGTACACCCAGACCATGTACCTACCTATAGTAACTACAGAGTACACCGAGACCATGAACCTACCTATAGTAACTAACCCCCTAACCCTCTAACCCTAACCCCCTAACCCTAACCCCCTAACCCCAACCCTAACCCCAACCCTAACCCTAAACCCCTAACCCTACCCCAACCCTAACCCTACCCCTAACCCTCTAACCCTAACCCTAACCCCCTAACCCTACCCTAACCCCCTAACCCTAACCCCTAAACCCAACCCAACCCTAACCCAACCCTAACCCTAACCCTAACACCCTAACCCTAACCCAACCCTAACCCTTAACCCTAACCCAACCCTAACCCCTAACCCCACCCTAACCCCTAACCCTCTAACCCTAACCCTAACCCCCTAACCATAACCCCTAATCCTAACCCTAACCTAACCCTCTAACCCTAACCCCCTAACCCTAATCCCTAACCCCAACCCTAGCCCTAACCCCTAACCCTACCCTAACCCTCTAACCCCCTAACACCTAACCTAACCCTAACCTAACCCCTAACCCTACCCCAACCCTACCCTAACCCTAACCTAACCCTCTAACCCTAACCCTAACCCTCTAACCCTAACGTCCTAACCCCCTAACCCTAACCCCTAACCCTACCCTAACCCATAGCAGTGCCTGCACACGGTATTAGGTCCCATAATGGTCCCTGCACACGGTATTATGTTCCATAGCGGTCCCCGCACACGGTATTAGGTCCCATAGCGGTCCCTGCACACGATATTATGTTCCATAGCGGTCCCTGCACACGGTATTATGTTCCATAGCTCTCTTCAGACCCCTGAATATAATAAGTGCAGGACCAAGAGAGGTGACAGACATAAAAAAACAATGTACTCACCATTCCACCGTAGTCGTTCTGTTCTCTTCGGCGCTTCAGCCTGACGTCAGCAACCACTAATTGGGTCTCTGGGGTCACGTCGCGTCATTATGCCAAGAGTGGCACGCGTGCAGGGGGTTGCCGACCCTGCACTATAGCATACAGCCCTCCAGCTGATAATATACATACATAATACGGCAAAGTATACTGCCCTCGAGATGTCAACATGCAGAACAGACAACAAAGATGCAGTGTGAACATAGTTTAAGAGGCAAGTATATTGAGTAGTTTACATATTGCGATTTTTACTGTTACTACTACAAAAATACATGAATTTAGAATACCGCGCAATTACTATTCTGACACATAATTCTGACAGGTGCCATCAAAATGACAACATGACTAAACAACATGAAAATACCCGAAGACATAGTTTACATCGGTTAGTAAGCGGTTTGGAGAAAATGGGGGATATAACATTTCATACTCCGAGATCTTTCATCCCATCACTATTTACACATACAAACAGTTCTAGTAAAGTCTTCCTGCATAAACAGCGTCCTCTTAACATTATATATGTCTAGGAATGGTTTATCTGCATTACTTACCTTATTCTGCTGCTTCTGTGAACATGACAGTGGTTTCAGAGTCCTCCTAACCCTTCTTGTATATGTGGCCCTTTACCGCCTGTCTTCCTGACCTCTGCTTGCAGTAAGTGAATATAAACCTTCACTATTTACTACTTGCCTGTAAAACTCTACCCTGGTAAAGTGATGAACACACGGGTGCAAGGCTAGACAAGTGACCTCCGCTCTCTAACAGGACAGTGATTCCTAGGACACTGGTAACCCCTTATCTAACGGGACAGTGACCCCCAATAAAATGGTGACCTCTGATCTCTGACTGGACAATGACCCCACAGTACAATGCTGACCTCTGCTCACTGACAGGACAGAAACCCCAAATACACCGATCACCTCCATTCCCTGACAGGACAGTAACCCCCAGTACACGGGTAACCTGCGCTCTATAACAGGACAGCGACCCCCAGTACACCAATGAAGCCCTATCTGACAGGACAGAGACCCCTAGTACAACGGTGACCTCCGCTCTGACAGGACAGTGACCACCAGCGCACCCCCTGAAAGGACAGTGACCCCCAAAACAATAGTGACCTCCGCTATCTGACAAGACAGTGACACAACAGTCATCCCCAATATTGGTGACCTCCACTCTATGACAAGACAGTGACCCGCAATACACTGATTACCCATATGTGACAGGACAGTAACCCCCAGTACACTGATGACCTCTGCTCTCTAACAGGACAGTGAACCTAAGTACACCGATGACCTCCATTCCCTGACAGGACAGTAACCCCCAGTAGACAGGTGTCCTCTGCTCTATAACAGGACAGTAACCGCCAGTACACCGATGAAGCCCTATCTGACAGCACATTGACCACCAGTACAGCGGTGACCTCCGCTCTCTGACAAGAATTTGACCCCCCCCCCCCCCCAGTACACCAGTGACATCCACTTTCTGACAGGACACTGACCTCCAGTACAATGGTGCCGTGACCTCCGCTGACAGGACTTTTCCCCTGAGTACACCAGTGGACCCCTATCTGACAGCACAGTGACCCCCAATACAACGGTCACCTCTTATCTGACAGGAAAGTGACCCCCAATACACCAGTGACCTCCACTCTCTAACAGGACAGTGACCCCACCCCCGCCGTACAACGATGACCGCCTCCTCCCTCTCCCCGCCTCCTCCCCGTCTCCTCCCTTCCCTCGCTCCCGTCGGTTGCCTAGACACTACGCTGCTTCTGACTCTCGTCTACTCACAGACCTCTCAGTTCTGACGCTTCACGTCTCAACCAATCAACGTTCTCTCTGTACAGTTGGGGGCGGCACTAGACTGAATATCAAGCAGCGATTGGTTCTCCGAACACAAGCAGGTAATTGGCTGAGTAAAGTAGCGCGGGAACCGACAGCGTGAGATGAGTGAGTGAGTGAGTGAGTACAGAGCGCGCCGCAGTGATCCTGCTGTCCTCATGTGTGACAGCTCTACTGGCCGCTATATTACGGGACCACCCAGCTTTTCTGCAATCAGATATAGGTAAGACAGGACTGGAATACTAATATTCACACGGGGTTTTATTACAAGTGGAATCTGAGTGAGTAAAAAAAAAACAAAAAACTTTTTTTTTCCTCTTGTTGATATTTCAGTTAGAAAAAAACAGAACTGTCTGACCGACCTTCAGGCGGATTCAGAATCTTGTTTAATGAAAACTCAGCTAGAAGAAAAAAATCTGTTCCTGACTGCCATTGAAGTGAATAGAAAGCTGAGAGATGTTTAAGTCAGATTCTGCCTTTATTATCATGTATAATAGATGAGTATCGACCAATCACAGCGTGGCACACAGCCTGAATTTTGTCTTTGAGGCATAAGTGCTGCGCTGTGATTGGCTGTTGTGGCAGTGGAGTCAGTTTTTCTGTTAGATATTTGGGGGCACAAATCTACCCAATAGTCTCATAATCCAGACCATACTCAGTGCAATGACATCCAAGACCGCGTCCTGCGCCCCACACAGTGTCTGTTTCTTTGTCCTGCTTAGTGTCCATTGTGTTACCATGTCTCACACCCCATGTAGCATCTGTGACCACATCCTACTTTGTGTCTGTGTCCTACAGCCTGTGCAGTGTCACTGACCAAGTCCAGTGCAGAGTGTCTGAGCCTGTCCCACACCCAGTGCTGTGTCTGCGACCTAGTCCAGCCCTGAGTTTCTGTGACCATGTCCCACACTCCGTGCAGAGTCTGAGAAGAAGTCCAGGCCAGAGTGTCTGTGACCACAACCCGACAATCACGCAGTGCTTGCGACCATGTACAGTCTAGATTGTCTGTGACTGTGTCCTGCACCTCATGCCATGCCTGTGACCAAGTCCAGTCCAGGGTGTCTGTGACCTCATCCTGCATCCCACACATTGTTGGTCCAAGTCCAGTCCACAGTGTCTGTCATCACGTCTCACACCCTGCACAGTGTCTGTGACTAAGTAAAGTCCTGAGTGTCTGTGACTCAATACCACACGCTGCGCAGTTTCTGTAACCACATCCCACTTGGTGTCCAGTGTCTTTCACAATGTCCCACACCTCACACAGTGTCTGTGAGCAACCCACCCACATTGTACCAGACCGACTTCCATGTTCTTTGCAAATTTTTTGTGATGTGTAATATAAAATGTAAAGCTGCGGCGCCTGGGATGATTTGCAAACAATTTAGGGTGCATTTTATATAGCACACACAAACTACCTGTTAGTGATGGTTTTGTGTCTATATTTGTATATGTGTGTGAGCCTATTATCTATATAGATGCTGTCAACGCAATATTATGTCCTCATAGCTTGTAACCCTTTTCTTCCAGGGAGAAGACACTGATGATCGGTAAATGGCGGCAGACAAAGCCAGAGAACCAAGAGGAGTATTGCCAACCAATCCCCCTTCCCTGCTCGTATAGGTGGATTGTGTGTGTGTGTGTGTGTGTGTGTGTGTGTATGTGTATATATATATGTATGTATGTATGTATGTATGTGTATATATATATATATATATATATATATATATATATATATATATATATATAATTATATTTATTGTAAGCCGATGACTGGAAAAAATATCGGAAGGGATTTATATCTCACCCAGGTTGCTCAGATGGGTGAGATGAGGGAAATCCAGAAAGCTTGCTCTCAGCAGACAACTATGTTTGCTGAGCATTATTTAAGTGCCATGCACTGGGCTGGATTTTTTATGGAATGGCAGGTAGGCTGGTAGTGGGACCTGCCATTCCCATCCCCTCCAGTCCATACCTTGTGGACACTCCTGGAAGAAACCCAGCTGACTGGGATATCCTCGTTAAGGGGATATAAGAAGTCTGCTAGGAGAGCAGACTATAGCAGAGCTTGGCTAGAAAGCCATAAAGAAAGTGGCTACTGCTGGAAGATAATCTGACTGTTTCAACTTTTTCCTACTGTAGGTGAGGTAACCTATTTCTATTTAGAGCCCAAACAGGCAGGTATTTATTTTTTCGGTTTCTGTTACGTTGCATGTACCAAGGAGTGTTTTGAGTGAATAAAACTCAATACTTGAACGAATACCTTTAGCATTTGTGTTTATGTCAGCCCATTCAGCACCCCAGATCCCGAATATATTTTCTATATATAAGTATTTATTTATTAGTGCAGTCTCCAGGGGGTAACAATCACTTGTTCTTACCTCTGCTCCCCACAAATCTCCCTCTTCTGTGGGTAGATGATGTATGACAGAGGTGTACATAGAGGAGTTTGGCAGAGCCCCTGGTTAATGGAGGTTGGTAATCTTGTCCTCAGCCTCCACCTCACTGGTGACCACCCTGCCCATAGGCTTCAGGGTGTGTGTGTGTACACTCATGGCCAAAAGTTTTGAGAATGATACAAATATTAATTTTTACAAAGTCTACTGCTTCAGTTTTTCTAATGGCAATTTGCATATACTCCAGAATGTTATAAAGAGTGATCAGCTTAACAGCAATTACTTGCAATGTCAATATTTGCCTAGAAAATTTACTTTATCCCCCAAAACACATTTCAACATCATTGCAGCCCTGCCTTAAAAGGACCACCTAACATCGTTTCAGTGATTGCTCCATTAACACAGGTGTGGGTGTTGAGGACAGGGCTGGAGATCAATCTGTCATGATTAAGTAAGAATGACACCACTGGACACTTTAAAAGGAGGCTGGTGCTTGCCATCATTGTTTCTCTTCTGTTAACCATGGTTATCTCTAAAGAAACACGTGCAGTCATCATTGCACTGCACAAAAATGGCCTAACTGGGAAGAGTATTGCAGCTAGAAAGACTGCACCTCAGTCAACAATCTATCGCATCATCAAGAACTTCAAGGAGAGAGGTTCCATTGGTGCCAAAAAGGCTCCAGGGCGCCCAAGAAAGACCAGCAAGCGGCAGGACCGTCTCTTAAAAGTGTTTCAGCTGCGGGATGGGGCTACCAGCAGTGCAGAGCTTGCTGAGGAATGGCAGTAGGCAGGTGTGAGTGCATCTGCACGCACTGTGAGGCGGAGACTCTTGGAGCAAGGCCTGGTCTCAAGGAGGGCAGCAAAGAAGCCACTTCTCTCCAGAAAAAACATCAGGGACAGACTGATATTCTGCAAAAGGTACAGGGAGTGGACTGCTGAGGACTGGGGGAAAGTCATTTTCTCTGATGAATCCCCTTTTCCATTGTTTGGAACATCTGGAAAACAGCTTATTCGGAGAAGAAGAGATGAGCGCTACCACCAGTCTTGTCTCATGCCAACTGTAAAGCATCCTGAAACCATTCATGTGTGGGGTTGCTTCTCAGCCAAGGGAATCGGCTCTCTCACAGTCTTGCCATGAATAAAGAATGGTACCAGAATGTCCTCCAAGAGCAACTTCTCCCAACCGTCCAAGAGCAGTTTGGCGCTCAACAATGCCTTTTCCAGCATGATGGAGCACCTTGCCATAAAGCAAAGGTGATAACTAAATGGCTCAGGGAACAAAACATAGAGATTTTGGGTCCATGGCCTGGAAACTCCCCAGATCTTAATCCCATTGAGAACTTGTGGTCAATCATCAAGAGACGGGTGGACAAACAAAAACCAACAAATTCAGACAAAATGAAAGCATTGATTCTGCAAGAATGGACTGCTATCAGTCAGGATTTGGTCCAGAAGTTGATTGAGAGCACGCCAGGGAGAATTGCAGAGGTCCTGAAGAAGAAGGGTCAACACTGCAAATATTGACTTGCTGCATTAACTCATTCTAACTGTCAATATAAGCTTCTGTTACTCATAATATGAATGCAATTCTATTTCTGTATGTGATAAAAACATCTGACAAACACACATAAAAACCAGAGGGCAGCAGATCATGTGAAAATAGAATATTTGTGTCATTCTCAAAACTTTTGGCCATGACTATATATAAAGCATATTCTTTATACAGCTTCTGAAGTCTGGGAAGCAGAAGAAGGAATTTGATGTAGAGGAGAAGCTGTGTCTTCTATGTCTGAACACCAAATGTTGGCTCTTTTCTCTGAAATCCTGCCTTTTTTTTTTTTTTTTTTTTTTTTTTTTTTTTTTTTTCCTCCCCACTTTCCCTTGTTTTTGTATTGAGCTGTTTCTACCTCACGGATTACTGGGTATGCAAGATGGGCTTGGAGTACAGACTGTGTAAGATGTAGATGAAATGAAAGGAGGGTTGTTAGGGCACCCTTATCTGTCCTGTGACCGATCATCTAAGGTAGGGGGTGGAGGAGACGTTCAGAAGTCAATCCATGTACAATATGCTGCACATTAAAAACTGACTCTACAGCCCTAATATATCACTATTTCAATCTACACACATGTACAGCCGGCCATTCAGCGTACTGTGCTGTTAATTGTCTCCGCTTAATATGCCTGTCAAATAAGTATGCTCAAGGTGACATGGAGAAATTTGCCAACTCCAGGGAAATCCCACAGCTGCAACTGAATTTCAAGCCATAAAGCCATCTCCTACCCTCTCATATCTATAATTGTAAGGTTTCTGTTTGGATACATGATGCAATATATCACTTATTTACAAATGGATCACAGCAGCGGTAATGAGGAGTGTGATGCAGCTTATGTAATAGGGGAATAGTTGCAGATTCCAATGACTTACAAACAGCTCAATGTATTTCAATTGGTTTTATCAGATTGTAAGCCCTTGTTGGCAGGGCCCTCTATGGTCACTGTTAGCTTAGTACTTGTTTTGTGTATAGTATATAAACCCTCAAAAATCACCATGAATAAATTGTGCTCTAAACACGATCAATAACTTTGCTTTCTGGACTTTAGGAAGAAAAAAAATACATTGTCAGAAATAAAGTATAAAGTTCATTCACTTAATCTTTTTCTGTATTTTAAAATCAGTAAAATGGTAAATTTCACATTTCCATTCTGGATGTATCCTGATGTTCTCTAAAGTCTATATTTCTTCATTGTGTGACAAAGCACCATGGGTATAGACCTGGCCACTAGGAGGGTGAAACTAGGAATAACAAAAAAGTTGGCTCCTCCTCTAGGCTATACCCTCTACACAGACACCGTGCTAGCCAGTTTTTAGACTAGTGTCCGTAGGAGGCAGACATGACCTGACTCAGGTCTTCTGTCTTACACCGATTTTCTTTTCTTTACAGGTGCAGGAGGGTCTTCTGTGTGTATGCGACACTAGTAGCACCTTGCTGCGGGTGCTGCACCTCGCCTGTCACCCAATTCCCACCATTGCTGCATTGACGGCTGGAATTCTGGTGACCCACTTCCACGTGTGAAGTTTACCAAAGTGCCCAATGACAGCAGATCAGGTATGTATTAACACCCTCCCCTTCCTCTGGGCCTCTCCCATGTAGGGCTGCAGCCCGGCCTGCTTCTGAAAACTGGGTATGGCTCTGACTGGGAGACTCAGCTAGGCACAGCCATAGCTGCTGCTATGCAGTAGCTTATCAGCGTAGTCAGAGATGCATCTCAGAGAATTCTGTACTGGTCTCCCTGCAGGGCATCTCAATCCCAAGTGGTCAGCGTGAATCGTCTCCGGACCCCTCCATAGGGCTTTCGACTATATCTAGCAGCATGACTGGCTCCACCTGGATCGTCACTTGTTGTTCATTAGAAGTCGGGCATCCTGTCTCCTTCAAATGGTCAAGCCTCCCGTGGTGGATTCCGCCATAGCTCGGCTATCTGCGGCTTCTGTTCTACCCCTGGCAGATTCCATCTCCCTCAGGGATCCCTCGGATTGAGGGGGCTCTCCCCCTCTAAGGGTATGTTCACACACAGTTTTTTGCTAGCTGAAAAAAAAAATCTGCTTCAGGAATTGGGAACTTTTTTTTTTTTTACATGATTCGATATTTTTTATTTTTTTTTTTGCTCCAGCACACTATATAGACCTGGAAACGTTAAAACACTAGCAGTGTTTTTGTTTTTCCCACCTACCATTGATTTCAATGAGTTTTTAAAGGTGGAATCTGCCTGAAGATAGGTTTTTTTTTTTGGTTTTTTTTTTTCCTCTATGTGAAAAAAAATCAGCTAGAGCAAAAAAAAAAAAAATGGTACTGACTCCCATTAAAATAAATGGGAAGTGGTTGTTGAGGCAGCCTTCATAGTGGCCTGGCTCCTTCCTGCAGCCTTCCCTTGCCGCGCCTTGGGTCAACAGGGCCTGCACTTCTTTGGCCAAACAGTTTCAAAAGGGCTTTTCCACTGGAGTTTCTCCACCCCCGTTTCTGGAGGGGGTTCCTGTAAGAGGGATTCAAGTCTCATTTTAGTATAATATGGCTTATATACACACGATATTTAGTTTTATGCATGTATTCAAGTGTGTGTGTCCATGCATCTTTTAATCATAGTTAATTTGTACCTTTCTTACTATATGGGTTGAGGTTGTGGGTCTGTTTTTCGAAGGGCAATCTTGCCCAGGTTTTATGGTCATCTTCCTCCTGAACCATTTGTTTTGGGGATATTCTTATGTTTATTGCTCCTATTGAAAGTGTAATTCATTCCTTGGAACCAGGGGTAATTCGCTCAAGGTGCTCTTTGATGTGGAAATTCCTTTTATTTAGCTGAAGGCAGAGACAGTTGAAGCCAGTTGTGCAGTCAGACTGCTGCCCTCCCCCAGCTCAGATTGATATAAAGATGCTGGGATTGTATTAGATATTAGCTCAAAACTGAAACAGAGCCAACACACTATGGTTGTGTCAGGAGACTGCTGATTCTACTTCTGGCCCACAAGAAAGTGGATTGGGCTCCCCAGACTGTGATTTGAACTATTTTCTTCACCGAAGCTAAGTATAATAAATTCTTCTACTTTTTCTATTACTTTGTTTGTGTCTTTGATTATACAGTATATCCCTTTATTCAAAATCATATTTGAATACAGTTCCACATTCAGCTAATGGCTCCTAGTATCTGTGTGATGCCGCTCTGCCAATCAGCAGCCAACGCAGTGGCTATAATTCCGCCGTTCCTTTGGCTCTGGTCATTGAGTGTTGAATCCGCCTATAATGCAGCAGTCGCACCCCTTCTCTGGGGTGTACAGGATAGAGCTTTTTTATTTATTTTTTATTTTTTTGGAAAGGTCTTCAGAAGTTATCTCTGCAGCTATCTGTGGAAAGAGCTCTCTTCTCACTCAGTTTTGGTCTGCATCAGCCATCCTAATCTAGCCGCTCTCTGCTTAATGGAATAGCGATGTGATGCACAACATAAGGCAAGTTGCGACGGCTCTCAACTAGGGCTTGATAAGGTCAGCCCGCCTGGCCCACCAACACCTACCTCTCCTCTGGAGTGCAGCCCTCCTTCAGAGCCAGGCCTGCCTGGCATCCTGTTTCACGTCATCTAGACCTTCCAGTTCTTGGGACTCCCATGCTCCCTTACATGAAAGTCTTCCCCCACTCAAGTGGAGAAAACAGCCACTGTCCTTCCGGGAGATCGAACTTGCCAGTTTCAGCGATTCCTGGGACGAAGAAGTGCTCCTCTATTTCCCTGGCTTGACCACCTTCCTGCAAGCAACCACCGCTCTACAGCTACAGTGTGTCATTATTCCCTGTCCGGTTTCAGAGTTGTCTCAGGACTTTTATTACACCCTTTCTCTGTCCCCAAGATGGTTGGCCCCTTTTTCCCCATACTGAACATGCAGAGGCTGAATCGGTTTTCACATAGTCCCTATTGTTGGTGGTGGCATCTCTGGACTCCAGCAGATCCTTGTCATTCAATGAGATTCACGATGCCCACCTCCACATTTTATTTGCTCTGTCTTCAGCATTATTTTCTTCACGTCATGGTGGGTTTGCTTCCTTTCCAGTTTCACACTCCCCTTCAAGCTGGCCTCTGCCTCCTGGGTCTTCATCGAGGTGATGGTGTCCCTCATGGCTATCCTCCCCAGAGGAGTTGCTGTATTTTTCATATTTAGTTGTTCTGGTTTAGGCTTCCTCCTAGATTGACAATCTGATCAGCTAACGGGTCACCTTGGCTCTACTTCACCAGTTCGGTTGGCTCATCTATGAGGAACAGTTCAGTCTTGTACCTTGTAATACATGCTCCTCTATGCTCTCCAGGGAAGGTGTTTTCTCCAAGAGTCTAAGACCCATGCTCTTCAGTCCAGTGTGTCCCTCCTTTGGAGGGATTCTCCATGCTCTCTTCTTTTTCTGCACACGGGTCCTGGGCACATTGCCCAATTCAACTTGTTTTCTTCCACCATGGCAATACTTGTTCCCTGGAACCAGTCTCCGTTGTCGATCGCCACCATCTCCAGTCTTTCTGGTTGGGAGCAGTCTTCGTGCATTTTCACCAAGGACCTGTGGTCCGAATGAGAGGCCTCCCACCAGATCAACTTGCTGGAACTGAGGCCTTTTTTTTTTTTTTTTTCTTTGCCCTGTTTCGTCAGACCACTCTCCTAAGGCCTATGTGGTTAGTGTCTGGACCAGCAGCTCCTTCTGTGGTCGCCTACTTGATCCCTCAAGGGGGCCAGGAGCATCACGTCCCGACTCTGTTTGTGGTCCACATTCTAGGAGTGGACTATTCGATAGCAGCCTATCTAAACTGCGAAAAGTTTGACCCAAGCGTTTGATTCTCCAGCAATTCTTTCTTCAGTTATACTCCCAGGGGGCACGCAAGATGTCAATGACTTTGCCTCCCGCTTGAACCTTGAGCTCCCTCTCTTGTGGCCAGGTGCCGTAACCCTCAGACCTCTGCCGCCATCACTCTCATACTCCCCCTAGTCGGCCTTCCGCCTTCCTTATCTTTCCCTCCTCTTCTCCCCTGGGTTCCCCAGAACCTCAAGACCGAGGGGATTCCAGTTCCTGGCGCCTACAGTTTGGCTCTGCGAGGCCTGGTACGCAGTTCTCAGGTTCCTGCTGTCCGAACCAAATTGGCCTCTTTCTCTGCAATTTGTCCTGCTACAGGTTCTGCCCCTCCTTACCTCAGCTGTGCTTACTGGAAGGCTGTTGGAGCCAGGTTCTGGTTTTTCGGGGTCTGTTTTCAAGACCATACTTAAGGCCTGAAAACCCCCAAGTCTGTGAAATCTATTTTCGCATGTTGGAGGTCTGTGTGCTGTGGTGCTAAGTTTTGTCTGTCATCTGCCGCCTTATTTTCCCTTCCCAGAATCTGGGATTCCTACAGTTGGGTCTAGTGCAGGAACTTTTTTTTTTTAAGGGCAGTTTTCCTACCTTTTCCTCCAACCCTTTTCTGAAGACCTTGGTTTTTTTCATCTACAGATGAAGACTTTCCAGCAGGGTGTGGTGCACTGTCTTCTACCCTGCTGTCCTCTGGTTACTCCATCGCACCTCATTCTCGTCCTTGGGGAACTTGGGATCCCCCCTTTGTGCGAGATCTCTCTTATCCCTCTGTCCTGGCAGGTTGCCTTCCTGGTGATTTCTTCCTTCCGCAGGATTTTCCCTAGGACAAGGTTGCCCTTCGTTTTTTGGGTTTTTTCCCTTCCACTTCATTGGGACGTTTTACTTTCCTTTTGCCTGGACCTCTGTCATCTGTGTCCATGCTCTCTTCACTGCCTGGATTTTGTCCTGGTGATCCAGGTCTATTTTTTTCAGACCCCTTCTGTGAGATGGCTTTTTCTACTAGTGTAGCTGAAGCCTCCTGAGCTGTTTGACATCAGGCTTCTGCTGCCCAGGTCTACAAGGCTGCCACCTGGGCTTCTAGTCACACCATTGCGTTATTCCAGATCCATTCTGTGGTACCTGCCATGTCCAGCTTGTGTTATAAGGTTCTGCTTGCGATTGTGCGCTAAATTGTCGCATACAGAACCTTTATTCCCACGCTCTGGGACTGCTTTAGGACATCCTATGGTGCTCTGTCCCCCATTGAAATAAACTAGGGAAAATTGTGTTTTTTTTTTTTTTGTTTGTTTGTTTTTTTTTTCAGGAATACATGATTTCAGTGTGCAATATATGACGAGCTTGTGCTAGAGACTCGCATTACAAAAGCTGTTATGTCCGGGATAACCGCTTAACAGTTTGTGTGTGTCTCTACTGACACAAGGTGGGCACAACATATTAGGCACTGAAATGTCATATCTGGAAAAAGTGTAATTCTCACTATTTAGCTGTTCTGGAACCTAAATTAATGCAACGCTCAAGGGTTAAAAATGCCTGCTATGCCACCGGGAGCAGAGATCAGTGGATTCATCTCTAGCTAAGTATAAAGGTTTTTTTTTTTTTTTGGTTTTTTTTTTCAACTGTGGACACAAATGTATTTAAAACAGGGCAATTTGGGATACTAAAGCCCTGGTCTATAAGGAATGAGTGGTTTATTGTCCCAAATCGACCTGATGGGTTCTCTTTAATCTTGTCATTTATTACACAACCAGTCTGATGTCTAGTATTATGTATTTAATAAAATAATTGAATTACAATACGAAGTAACCCTAATATGAAAGTTTAACCACACATTAGGGTTTATTTACTTCTCTTACTTTGTATAGCGCTAACATATTCCACAGCGCTTTACAGTCACTCACTGTCCCATACAGAGCTCACAATCTATATTCCCTGTTAGTATATCTCCAGAATGTGGGAAGAAATCGTAGGAAACCTACACATAAAATGATGATTCTGGTTGTATTCGAACACAGGACTCCAGAGCTGCAAACTATAGTAGGTGTTAATCTCTTCAAGGCCCGGCACTGGTCTAAGTCACCGAGTTTCTGCTGTTATTTATCTCTTACAGCTACTAGAAGTGAGGTCAGGTGTACTCTCAATACAACTTTGTACCGGCCATAAAATTAGGAGTAGCCGTGAGTGCAACTGCCAGGGCGCCAACCTTACCTCTTACGTCATTCCACAGTCACCACGTGACAATGAAAGCCTAGTCACGTGAAAAATGACACACCCATCATGAGATTCGTGAGTTAACTCCTTGATCTCTTCTCAAGACTCACGTTTTACATCCGCTGAGTTTGAAGAAGTCAGGGAACTAAAAGGCGAGGTGCGGGCGGAAGTTACGTGGAATAAGGCTCAGTCCTGGCGGAAGTACACGGTGTTAGGCGGAAGTACCGAAAGCCTTGTCGTACCTGAGGATGGAAGAGGAGAGTCTGGAGGCCCGGATCAGTGAGTGCGAGGGAGGAGAGCACGAGAGGGGGGAAGAGGTGGCAAAAGTTGAAACAATGCACGCTTAGATGTCACTTACACAGAGTTATGTCGCCAAAGGAACTTCATCACATCCATTACTGCACTGTGAATTGTAATATCACAAGACTATAGCTGCAACATCACAGAGGAGGTGTCTGGTGTATATCACAGTACAGTGACAGAAGGGGGGTCTGGTGTATATCACAATATAGTGACAGAAGAAGGGTCTGGTGTATATCACAGTACAGTGACAGAAGGGGGGTCTGGTGTATATCACAGTACAGTGACAGAAGGGGGGTCTGGTGTATATCACAATATAGTGACAGAAGGGGGGTCTGGTGTATATCACAATATAGGGACAGAAGGGGGGTCTGGTGTATATCACAATATAGTGACAGAAGGGGGGTCTGGTGTATATCACAATATAGGGACAGAAGGGGGGTCTGGTGTATATCACAATATAGTGACAGAAGGGGGGTCTGGTGTATATCACAATATAGTGACAGAAGAAGGGTCTGGTGTATATCACAATATAGTGACAGAAGGGGGGTCTGGTGTATATCACAGTACAGTGACAGAAGGGGGGTCTGGTGTATATCACAGTACAGTGACAGAAGAAGGGTCTGGTGTATATCACAATATAGTGACAGAAAAGGGGTCTGGTGTATATCACAGTACAGTGACAGAAGGGGTGTCTGGTGTATATCACAATATAGTGACAGAAGGGGGGTCTGGTGTATATCACAATATAGTGACAGAAGAAGGGTCTGGTGTATATCACAATATAGTGACAGAAGGGGGGTCTGGTGTATATCACAATATAGGGACAGAAGGGGGGTCTGGTGTATATCACAGTACAGTGACAGAAGAAGGGTCTGGTGTATATCACAATATAGTGACAGAAGGGGTGTCTGGTGTATATCACAATATAGGGACAGAAGGGGGATCTGGTGTATATCACAATATAGGGACAGAAGGGGGATCTGGTGTATATCACAATATAGGGACAGAAGGGGGATCTGGTGTATATCACAGTACCGTGGCAGGAGATATCTGTTATATGTGGCTGCACAGAGGTGCAGTTGGTCTCTGTTAGCATTATCTGTTTTGTATATCTGGTGTACCGTATGTAAATCCGCAAATGTAAAGCACCATGGAATTAATAGTGCTATATAAATAAACAATAATAATAATGTGGCGATGACTGGTTTATTTTACAGTATTCTATTGATATACTAGAAATGATTTCTCACCTTTTTCTCTTTCTCCAGATCGGGCAACAAACCCACTGAACAAAGACCAGGACTGGGAAGATGTTCAGGCCTTTTGTGATCAGCTTAATCGGGATTTGGAAGGGTTAATATCAGTGTATTAATATACATGAGTCCTGTCATTTCCTGATTGTTACAGTATTAGAAATTATTCTGGACAGTATAAGGATTTCTGCTATATTCACAGCAGAGCAGTGATGTCAGTGTATTGTATCCACAGCAGAGAAGTTGTATCCACTTTGTGGTGAATGGCTGCATATTGATGTCAGGGTGATAGTCCAGAGCTGCACAGTCATGTCAGGATGGTGATCTACAGCTGAGTGGAAATGTCATGGTGTGGTCCAAAGCTGCACAGTCATGTCAGGGTTGTGGATCACAGCAGTAAGGTTATACTTTGAATAGTAATTCTGGAAGTGCAGTGCACCAGACTTTAAAAAAAAAATCACACAGTATAATGCTTCCTGTAGTGTCCACCAAAGTATAATGGTCTCCCCACTGGCACCCCAATAGGATAATTGTCTCCCCACTGGTACCCCGATAGTATAGTACTCTCCCTAGCGCACCCCCACAGTATACTGTTAAACCCTAGTGTATTCACACAGCATACATAATGCTCTCTCTAGTGCCCCCCCACAGTTTATATCATGCCCTCCACAGTGGCCTCATCCTTAATAATGCCCTCGCCAGTCGCCTTCACCCTTAAGAATGTGCTTGTCAGTGGCCCCAGTCTTAATAATACACTCGTCAGTGACACCCACTCCAATGGCTTCCACCATTTATAGAGTGCTCCCACCCTATACAATGCTCTCCCCAGTGGCTCCCACCCTTTATAATGCTCTCCTCAATGCCTGCTCACAGTATGTATTATGCTCCCCAGTGGCCCCCACATAGGAGTTAGTTGTGACATATACATTAAAAAAGTAATGCTTACCCAGCCCTGTTCCCATGGAGCTCTCTACAGCTCACTTACTCTTGTCTCTGGCTTGATGCAGCAGGCCTACACCAAGCTGTACACATTACAAGCAGCTGTCTGATTGGTGAGACAGGAAAATTAAGTCTTCCTGCTTCATCATTCTGTTCACTGTATCTGTGGATAAAGCTGACATCAATACATACTGCTGAGCGTCCTGCGTTTGTCTTAAAGAGGCAGCCCTGTGGCAGGACTAATCACAAATGGCGCCAAAATTCTTGGGGCAACTCGTTAAGGTTTTCTGGGCTAAAATTACTGATGACCTGTCCTGTCATTGAGGGTCTGACAGCACTTCCATGAATCAGTTTTTCTCAGGAGCTGATACACAGATAAAACAGCAGGAAGCAGACAGCTCTGTTCTCTGTGTAGTGGAAAGACTAGGGTATTGCAGATCAGCTTCCAGTGATTTCAATATGAGCTAAGCTGCAATGACTCAATTCATCCACAGCACAGAGAACAGCTCTGTCTTCTTCCTGCTCCATTCTCTGTATATTAGCTGCTGAGGACAGCTGATGAGCGGGGAGAGCGGTGCTCGCTGTCTGATTCTCACCAATCTGATGTTGATGACCTTACCTTAGGATGGGTTGTTAGTAATTTTCACCCAGATAATCTCTTTAATGTCGCTCCTCATCCTGCTATTTTAACCAGGATGACAATTATGTATAGATTTGAGGAGAAGACAAATGATGGTCTTAGAGATCAGTGATATTTTCTTTCCTAGTTCTGAGAAGTAATTTGAGTCTTCTTGTTCTTTGATAGGCCTCAGCTTGCAACGCGACTCTTGGCTCATAAAATTCAGTCCCCTCAAGAATGGGAAGCGATGCAAGCACTGACGGTAAAGGAGCAGCTTTACTTCCTTATCCCTTCAGCAAATGCTTTTCTTATCAGTCAGCATGTCTGAGAGCAACAACAGATGTGACAATTTATCCTTTATTCTACAAATACTTCTCTATCCTTGTCCGACTTCCTTTGCTTCTGAGCTTTCCTCTACTCCTGCTCATTTCACTGTTTAGAACACATGGATGTCAACCCTTATAGAAGAAATAGATAAATGCTTCTGGTGCCCTGATCTCTTGGCCTTAGTCAGACCCTGTGCAGTTGTGCTTTCTTGGGTTGGTATAGAAGAGAAAACAGGGTACACCTTCATGAGAGCATATCTGCCCCTTTGGCCAGGACTTCCAGATATGGACAGTAGACCGCTCTATTGAGCAAATGTTGGCGCTTCTGGTTTGTCAGCAGTTTGTGTGAAGTATATTATCAACCGGTGTTATCTCTTTGTGATTTCTCAGTACTTGTGGCTTTATCTGTTTCAGGTACTAGAAGCTTGTATGAAGAACTGTGGCAAAAGATTTCACAGTGAAGTTGGCAAGTTTCGATTCCTTAATGAGTTGATAAAAGTGGTTTCTCCAAAGGTAAGTGGCCTGTCTGTCGGGAGTTTACTGGTAATGTAACATGAGAAAGTGACCTATTCTTTTTACAGTAAGGAGATTTTGAAAATCTTCTTGTGATTTTTATTTATTCTTTTAAAGGGAGTTTATCATTCGCAAAACCTCTTTTAAGCTAATGGCACGTTGGAATGGCCTTTAAAAAGGCCATTCTTCTCCTATCTTTCAATGTTTTCTTCTCTGAGCCGATTCAAAGCTAATTTGTTTCTTCATAATAATAATAATAATAATTTTTATTTATATAGCGCCAACATATTCCTCAGCACTGTACAACTTGTAGGGTTCAAGTACTGACAAAAAAGATACATTACAAAGAAATAGTCAATTCACACACTGGAACTGAGGGCCCTGCTCGCAAGAGCTTACAATCTATGAGGTAGAGGTGACACACGAGGTATTCTGTATTGAATAGGCAGCCAATGTAGTGACCGGCGCAGACCGGAGGCCTCGCTGTAGTGACCGGCGCAGACCGGAGGCCTCGCTGTAGTGACCGGCGCAGACCGGAGGCCTCGCTGTAGTGACCGGCGCAGACCGGAGGCCTCGCTGTAGTGACCGGCGCAGACCGGAGGCCTCGCTGTAGTGACCGGCGCAGACCGGAGGCCTCGCTGTAGTGACCGGCGCAGACGGGAGGCCTCGCTGTAGTGACCGGCGCAGACGGGAGGCCTCGCTGTAGTGACCGGCGCAGACGGGAGGCCTCGCTGTAGTGACCGGCGCAGACGGGAGGCCTCGCTGTAGTGACCGGCGCAGACCGGAGGCCTCGCTGTAGTGACCGGCGCAGACCGGAGGCCTCGCTGTAGTGACCGGCGCAGACCGGAGGCCTCGCTGTAGTGGCCGGCGCAGACCGGAGGCCTCGCTGTAGTGGCCGGCGCAGACCGGAGGCCTCGCTGTAGTGACCGGCGCAGACCGGAGGCCTCCCTGTAGTGTGTAGACTGATAGATGAACCTGGCCGCTGCATTCAGAATAGATTGTAGAGGGGAGAGTTTAGAAAGGGGAAGACGGATTAGTAAGGAGTTACAGTAGTCAAGGCGACAGTGAATCAGGGCAACAATAAGTGTCTTTAGTGTATTTGTGGTAAGGAAAGGGCGGATTCTGGAGATGTTTTTGAGGTGGAGATGACATGAGCGTGCAAGTGATTGGATATGGGGGGTGAAGGTAAGGTCTGAGTCAAACAAAACCCCGAGGCAGCGGGCATACTGCCTCGGAGTTATGGTAAGGCCAGAGACTGCAATGGAGATATCAGAGACAGATCTATTAGATGGTGGAAACAGCAGTAGTTCAGTCTTTGAGAGATTCAGTTTCAGATAGAGCGAACACATGATATTTGAGACAGCAGAGAGACAATCACTGGTGTTCTGTATTAGTGCAGGGGGGATGTCACGGGATGACGTATATAATTGGGTGTCATCAGCATAAAGATGGTATCTGAAGCCAAATCTAGTGATGGTTTGTCCAATGGGGGCTGTGTAGCGGGAGAAGAGCAGGGGACCTAGGACCCAGCCCTGAGGAACCCCAACGGCAAGGGAAAGAGGGGAAGAAACAGAGCCCGCAAATGATACACAGAAAGTGCGGTCAGAGAGATAAGAGGAGAACCAAGAGAGAGCGGTGTCTGTGAGGCCGACAGAGCGGAGCATAGTGAGGAGGAGTTGATGGTCAACAGTGTCAAATGCTGCTGAGAGATCTAGAAGAATAAGAAGAGAGTAGTCACCTTTGGATTTAGCCGTCAGGAGATCATTGGAGACTTTTATCAAGGCCGTTTCAGTACAGTACAGAGTGTGGAAGCCAGATTGTAAGGGGTCAAGAAGAGTTAGAGGAAAGATAGCGGATTAAACGAGACTAGACTAAGCGTTCCAAGATTTTGGAGATAAAAGGAAGGTTAGAGAAAGGTCGATAGTTAGCAGCACAGGACTATGACAGCATGTTTAAAAGAGGATGAGAAAATTCCAGAAGAGAGAGAGAGGTTAAATATTTTAGTAAGGTAAGTCGTCACAGCAGGCGACAGAGACTGGAGAAGGTGTGAAGGGAAAGGGGTCACTACTGCAGGTCGTAGGGCGAGAAGAAGAAAGGAGCTGAGATGCTTCCTCCTCTGTAACAGGTTCAAAAGATGAGAATGAACAGTCTGAAGTGCGGCTGGTGAGGGGGTCAGTGACACCTGGGGATTGGGCAGTTATTTCATGACAGATCTTCATTTATGTTAATGAGCATCACTGAGCACCCGGGGTGTTCCTGCTCTTCTGCGAGCATCCACCTCGTCATCTCTTTTCACCACCCCTTCTTCCTTCGCAGTGACTCCCCTATTGGTCTTCTCTGTATTGTATACTTTATTCAAAGTTTGTTGAACAGTTAGTGACCTTCTCCCACTCATTATCTAAATTACTGATCTAAAAAAATGATCTTGATATATTGCAGGTTATATAGCAGGAGTAAATGAGCAGATTGTACATAGTGTCCTATCTGCAGGTTATAGAACAGGAAGAGCGGAGCAGGTTGTATATAGTGTCCTATCTGCAGGAGGAGCAGTCGAAATTGTACATGGTGTGCTATCTGCCTGCAGATAAGGGATCAGGTACAATTTTCTCCGTATTTTCATGGTGAAAGGTTTGCTTCAAGGCTAACCTAATTGTATACACTAGGACACAAAGCACCAGTATAGGAACAGAAGTGTGGGTAGTGAAGGTCATGAGAAAATACCTTGTGCTAGTTCATGCAGTCACCTCTTATAAAAGACTAGAGAAATCACCTGGCATTGCCCGGGTATAAAGTGTGGGTACAAAGGATTCCACCAAAGTCAGGAAGACCACCTGGCAGCCATCACTGCTCCACTGTAGCTTCCCATTATGCAGTAAAGTGCACAACCTGATACTGGTGGATAAAAAGGTCGCAAGTTAAAATTGGCAAATCCTGGAGACTGCCCTAGATGAAGGCAGATTTTCTAGTATAATACAGGCCACATTTGTGGCAATATGGCTACAAATCAAGTGGTGTAATGACCTGAAGTAACTATCTTATCTATGTAATCTAATCTATTTTATCTATCTGTCTATTTATCTTCTCTGGATACAGTCCTCTGATAATGACTGGTAACATTGAACAACAGTGAGTAAGTGCTGCAATCTTCTGATAATGCTGTCAAGTGAGACTATTAAAGGGGTTGTCTAGGAATTGGACAAATCACAGTGGAGGCCGGGGAAGGTGTAACATAAGAAAAAAAAATCATACTTCTCTGTCCCAGACGCTCTGATGTCTCCTGTCTGTTTGGGTGTGCACTGTGCTTTTGCTGCTGGAAGTCCTACACCACATGTTACCACTGAAGCCAGTCAGTGGCCTCAACGGTGGCTGGAAAGGACCTGTGACATCACTCACATACATCACTACACACCTCCCTGAGGGTTCTAGTGGCACTTCTGATGGTAAAGGCACAGTGCTCGCCCAAACGGTCAGCATTGGCGGACACCAGAGCACCATGGACAGGTGAGTATGAATTTTTTTTTTTCTTTTTTTATGTTACGCCTTTCCTGGTCTCTTCTGTAATTTGTCCAGTTCCTGGAAAACCCCTTTAAGAATGATGGACCTGCAAGCTTCTATTGACTAATACGGATCAGGTGACTGCTGTCCTCTGATAATGGCTGATAACAGGGAGCAATTTTGAGTGAGTGCTACAATCCTCTGATAATGCTGTATTTTGAGTGAAGGACCCACAAGCTTCTATTGGCTAATACATGTCATAGGGTATGATATGGAGGCAAGTCCTTGGCGTGGACTCCAGTGCTGCTATATTTGCTTTAGTGAATATCTTGGGAACGGAGGGTCCTAGAGAGCTCAAACCTGGTCTAAAATCTTTGGAAGCGTCTGATTTATCTAGGTGCCAAATTTGGTTCAGGTCGGTCCAGTTGTTTGGCTACACATAAAGAACAGATAACAGAAATTTGATTTTTATTTATCATAGATGGAAGTCTACAATTTAGTGAAAAAACAATTTTTTTCTGATCTTAATTAACAATTTATTACTCTTAAATTCAACTAAAAATAATCTGAAATAATAAAACCTATTCTAGGACTACAGATAATTGTGCAGCAGTATCCAAAAGTCCAAATCTGGGAGCACAAATCATCAAGTATCAGATTATGTTCACATATACGCCCTGGTGTCCGTTGCTCTGTCCCATTGGAGGGCCAGAACAATAAACACACGGACTGCTAAAAGAGTGGACACCAACAATTCCCAATGGACCCATTGACTGGAATGGGATATGCAGAGTGTCTGTTCTTTTAAATTGAAGTTGCCAGATGGAAAAGTCGGACTTGCAGCACTTTGTCTTCCAGCAATTTTTGGCAATCACTGCAACAGAGACTACAGCACAGATGTCAACACAGTCTTAGTTGTGCTGAATATATAAAAACTCTCCACTGGGCCCTTGTGTCCATATCAAGAATATATTAATTACAGAGGATTTTTTTGGACCTATATTGATTTTAGGTGATATTGCATGTCATGAATTGATTTCTAGAAACTGTTAAACACAAATGGCAAATTGCTATATATTTAGACATTACAGCATAGTTATAGGGTATATAAGGTATTTTATATCCATCCCAACTGATACCGTTAAGAGTGCATTGGATGAGGCGGCTCCCTCCTCCCCCTCCACTCGAAAGGTTAGACGCAGGAGGCAGCAACCCTGGCACACGCCACAGACACGTTTTCTTCAGCGGTGCTCTAGGTGTACTGAACGTCTGTGGAGAAAATCACGTACACCTGCAGACTTCCTCCACTTTAAATTTATGCTTAAAACCTATAATTCTGCCCTTCACCTCGCCAAACAAGCCTATTTCACCGCCCTCATCTCTTCTCTCTCCTGTAACCCTAAAAGGCTATTTGAAACTTTTCACTCCTTACTCACTCCCTAGGTGCAGATGCCATTCACAGACCTTAGCGCAGATGACCTGGCCACTTGTTTCCTTGATAAAATTGATAAGATCCGTCAGGAAACAACTGCCCAATCCCCAGATGGCACTGACCCCCTCACCAGCCGCACTTCAGACTGTTCATTCTCATCTTTTGAACCTGTTACAGAGGAGGAAGTATCTCAGCTACTTTCTTCTCTCCCTACGACCTGCAGTAGTGACCCCTTTCCCTTCACACCTTCTCCAGTCTCTGTCGCCTGCCGTTACGACTTACCTTACTAAAATATTTAACCTCTCTCTCTTCTGGAATTTTCCTTCACACCCCATATCCAATAGCTCTCACTCTCTTGTCATCTCGAACGTAAGAAACATCTCCAGAATCCGCCCTTTCCTTACCACAAATACACTAAAGACACTTATTGTTGCCGTGATTCACTCTCGCCTTGACTACTGTAACTCCTTACTAATCAGTCTTCCCCTTACTAAACTCTCCCCTCTACAATCTATTCTGAATGCGGTGGCTAGGCTCATCTATCAGTCTAGATGCTACAGCGATACCTCCGGTCTGTGCCAGTCACTACATTGGCTGCCTATTCATACAGAATACAATATAAACTTCTCCCCCCTCCTCCACAAGGCTCTCCATAATGCTGCACCTTCCTACATTTCCTCCCTCATCTCTGTCTATCGCCCAACCCGTACTCTCTGTTCACTCAATGACCTAAGACTAACATCCTCTATTATCAGAACCTCCCACGCTCGTATACAAGACTTCTCCCGAGTTGCACCACTTCTCTGGAATGTTCTATCCCGGACTATTGGATTAATCCACAATTTCCACAGCTTCAAGCGTAAACTAAAGACACATCTTTTCAGACAGGCCGATCACAACTCCTAATGTAAACCCTTCTGTAGTTAGAATCCCTAAAACGTCCCCTCCTCTGTTCACGCTCCCGCATTACCTCACAGGATATGAGGCCGTATCAGACTAACTTTATATGTCCGGGCACCGTCTGCACGTTACAGGACACGACTGGTAACGGTTCATACAGCTTTATATATGTGTAATGGCAGTAACCTCTATTACACAACTGTCTGACCATTGTATAAGCAATGCTACCTCCGATGCCGCCCCTGCTACCTCCTGTGTCACCCCCTCTACCTCATAGATTGTAAGCTCTTGTCACCTCTACCTCATAGATTGTAAGCTCTTGTGTCACCTCTACCTCATAGATTGTAAGCTCTTGTGTCACCTCCTCTACCTCATAGATTGTAAGCTCTTGTGTCACCTCCTCTACCTCATAGATTGTAAGCTCTTGTGTCACCTCTACCTCATAGATTGTAAGCTCTTGTGTCACCTCCTCATAGATTGTAAGCTCTTGTGTCACCTCTACCTCATAGATTGTAAGCTCTTGTCACCTCTACCTCATAGATTGTAAGCTCTTGTCACCTCTACCTCATAGATTGTAAGCTCTTGTGTCACCTCCTCTACCTCATAGATTGTAAGCTCTTGCGAGCAGGGCCCTCAGTCCCAGTGTGTGAATTGAATATTTCTTTGTAATGTGTCTTTTTTGTCTGTACTTGAACCCTACAAATTGTACAGTGCTGCGTAATATGTTGGCGCTATAGAAATAAAAATTATTATTATTATTATTACTTGACTATTGGTGCTCCCAGACTTTGCGGGATTCTTATATCATTATCTATAGCCCTAGTATAGCTTTTATTGTTGCATGTTGGATGATTTCTGTGCATAGTTCAATCAAAGGATAGGGTATCGTAGATATCTCAGGACAAATGTAAGATATAACTTTTATTAATCAAAAAGATAAAATAAAGACAAAAAAGGGGGACGAGACATAGAACAAATAATGAACCACTTATTGCCTCTGCCTTGGTTTATTTCCTCTTACTGAACAGAGGGGATGATCAGTACTACCGGAGTCCAGAGTCCATTCTATAATAGGACACTTTTTGCCTCAGAATATATACCTCTGTGTTGAATTGAGCAAAGCAGAAATGGTTGTATGTACATCTAATTGATACAACTGACTATATAAGTATATATAAGTATACTATATATATCCCTCATTCTCATGGTTCATTATTTGTTCTATGTCTCGTCCCCCTTTTTTGTCTTTATTTTATCTTTTTGATTAATAAAAGTTATATTTTACATTTGTCCTGAGATATCTATGATACCCTATCCTTTGATTCAACTATTTATGACCTGATAGTGATGACCACAGGTTTGACCTCCCTTAATAAATAAAACGGGTCTTTTCTAAGAATATGATTTCTGTGCATCATTGATTAATTTGCAAATTATTTTTTTTTTGTTGCATATGTGAGTTATAAATTGTTGATTAACAGCAAAAGAAGGGTCTATGTAAGTTATTTATTTGCATGTTTTTTAACTTTTTTTTTTTTTTTATAGGAAAATTAGGATCCCATTATTTCTCATTTCTACAAAATAAAACCCTCCTATTATCCACAATGGATTGGGCCTTATACAGAGCTAATGGGCATGTCAGACCAAAGTAATTGAGCAGACCTGCTAAATTATCTTGTAGATCTGACAGATATCATTAAGCTCAGCCCAGTCTCCCATTGCATTATATAGCATTGACTGGGAAAAAGCACTTTGTGCCTGGTTTGTTATGATGGAGACCATGCAATTGCTAGCAGCAGCAATCGTATCCTTCACACTTTACACCTCACTTTATTCTTCAGTACCTTGGCACCCGCTCTCCAGAGAAAGTGAAGTTGAAGATTTTGGAGCTTTTGTACAGTTGGACGCTTGGACTTCCCAGCGAGATGAAAATAGCTGAAGCATACCAGATGCTTAAGAAACAAGGTGGGTTTCCTAGATGCCCAGGTGAAAGGTAAACTAGTGATCATATATAATTACATCATTTCTTTCATTAACCTCCACCATTTTTATAGGGATTGTAAAGGAAGATCCAAAACTGCCAGCAGAAGCCATGATGCCTCCTCCCCCGCCTCGCCCGAAAAATGCAATATTTGATGATGATGAGAAATCCAAGGTACCTTATTTTACTTTTATTTTTATTCCTGCACATTTTGGGAAAGCTGGGGCTGGTGGAGCAGCATGGCTGTCTAGTACAGGCTGGGGTTGGCGGAGCAGGATGTCTGTGTGGTATAGGCTGGTGTTGGTGGAGAAGGATATCACCCAACACATAATCGTCTCCTATAGACTCCCATGCCCTATAACAGTAATCAACTGTAGCAGCGGATTATGGGTCCAGTTCCCACCTAACCTCGATTCTTTTTCTGATTGGTTTTGCTCTTTACTGATGACAGGTGGGGGTAAAACTCTGCAGAAGACGCTGCCATTCTCCACCATTCCTCTGTAATGATCCTTTATTGCTTTTTGTTGTGGCTCTCGTGAGACTGGACGAGGAGTGTGTTTGTTTTTTCACTCGCTTTCCTTTGTCTCCAGATGTTGGCCCGTCTGCTGAAGAGCACACATCCGGAAGACTTACGAGCTGCAAATAAACTTATTAAAGAGATGGTGCAAGAGGTGAGAGCTCTGTCCGTTTTTGTTTGTCATGTTGGGTACAGTATTCAGCGCCCCTTCTATTGAGCTCATGTTTCATCATCAGGATCAAAAGCGCATGGAGAAAATTTCCAAAAGAGTAAATGCCATAGATGAAGTAAATAACAATGTGAAGCTCTTGAGTGACATGCTGAGTGCATTCAGATCGGGGCAGTCCACTGAAGGCAGCGAGGATCTGATGAAGGTCAGTGCATTGCTAGACACAAGTCATCTGGCAAGAGAAAAGCTCTTATATCAGTGACCTGTATCTCTTGGGTGGCAGGAGCTGTATCAACGTTGTGAGAAGATGAGGCCGACACTCTTTCGCCTGGCTAGTGATACAGAAGACAATGATGAAGCTTTAGGTGAGGGTAGGAAGGGTCTCCTTGTAGTTTAGAAATAGAATCCCTTATGGTTTTTAATTTATTTTTTTGGCCTAGAAGGGAACATATCAATCCAGTTTTTATATCAATGTGCATGTGTCTCAGAAATCTGGGGGAGAGTTTTTCTTTTTGGGACCTTTTTGAGGTCTTAATACTTCACAGTCTTTAGGGGGCTGTGTATTATGTATTTTCCAGCGGAAATCCTGCAGGCCAATGATAGTTTAACACAAGTGATCAACACATACCGACAACTGGTGAAAGGGGAAGAAGTCAATGGTGAATCTGCCTCTGGGAGCATGCCAGGTAAATCACAACATCTCAGCTCTTGAATTTGCCCTCTATTGGTAAAGCAGCTGATGTAATCTTCTTTTTGTTATTCCCTCAGCTAGTAGTTCTGCCCTGCTGGATCTGTCAGGATTAGATATGACTTCATCATACCCTTCTGTTCCATCTCAACCCTGTAACCTCACCCAGCTGTCCTCATCCACATCTCTTCTTGACGATGAGCTCATGTCCTTGGGTAAGAAGCTAGAAATGTCATGTGAAAGCAATATATATAGGGGGCCCCGAGTGCTAGTGATTACCCTGGTAGCAATAGAGGCAGATTGCAGTGATTTTACACCAAAACCCCTGCCTGCCTGTCCTAAGGAAAGGGGATGGTGTATTTATGTACTTCATAATATGTATGTATACAGTGTGGAGTGTGCAGTATGTGACATCATTTACAGGGGTCTGCAGTGTGGAATGTACGGTCTATGACACCATTTTATGTGACATCATTTATAGGTGTCAGTAGTGAGGAGAGTGCGGTATATGACATCATTTATAGGTGTTAGCAGTGAGGAGAGTGCGGTATATGACATCATTTATAGGTGTTAGCAGTGAGGAGAGTGCGGTATGTGACATCATTTATAGGTGTCAGGAGAATGCGGTATGTGACATCATTTACAGGTGTCAGCAGTGAGGAGAGTGCAGTATGTGATATCATTCAGTGCAAATGACTAGTTTCAATTTATCATGGCTGTCTGAATAGTCCAAGTGTAATGAAAAGGATTGCGCAGGCCCTCTGTAAGTAGTAATTAGAAATAAAATAATTACTGGTTCACTAGATTGTAGAGAATTCCCACGACTCTCTGCATTCCTGTTAATCTTACTACAGACCTGAAGGGGTAGAGAAGGTAATGAGGTTTTCTTCCAGGGATGTATATAAAGCTGTTCCTGTTACTCACTAACTGTATTATCTAATGTTAGGATTGAACGACCCTGTCCCCCCAGCACAGCCCCTGGATCCTGCCTCATGGAATAGTTTTCAGGTAAGCAGAAGCTACTGTTTTTTCGGATGAGTGCAGGAATAGCAGCATGTTCATACATGTGGAACATTGTTCTTGGGCCAGTACATGCTGCACAGGGTGGGAAGATCAGGACATATTGAGCAGCATGCTCGTCCTCTGAACCTTCTGATCAGGTTTCTTTCCTGTCCTGCCTTCTGCATGGGCCCTGGGATTGTCACTGGGTCCTGTTTTTCCTGTTGGGTGACTGGTCACTTTCTTGAGAATCCCCAGGCCTAACACAACACTCTTCCTATTCACAAATAATCTCTTTCATCTTTTCAGTCTTCCGAACTGGACAATGAAGCTGTTGCTTCTACTGAGAACATATTATCCACTGGACAGAACGTACCACAGCCTAGCAAAGCATTAGAGGACCTAGATCTGCTTGGAAAGACCCTACTGCAACAGTCCCTACCCCCCAGCGGCCTGCACATGGCATGGTGAGAGCAGTTCATCGCCTCTAAAGGCTCTCTTACACAGACAGATACAGTATAGGAAGTTGCTTGGGTTGGTATCCTATGGATAAGTCATCACTGTCTGATTGGTGGGGGTTCAACACCTGGCACCCATATTGATCAGCAGTTCTCAGCCCTTGTACAAAGAACATAGAACAGGAAGCAGATAGCTCATCTAGTATAGGACATTAATATTATTAGCCTGGAAAACCCCTTTAAGACTTTCCTGAAATAATTAATGATTACTGCCCACAACTACCTTTAGCTCAGTTTTGTTGCCTTTTATTTGTAATTTTGACAACTTTGGGGCTTTCTTTCTAGATGAGGCCACACCAGTGCTTTGTAGAATGAGAGCATTACATGCCTGCCCCATGTTTTACAAGCAGCTGATTAGCATTGTGTTGTTGTTTAGTCTATGATGTACAAGTACACCCAGATTGTTCTATGTATGTGGCTCTCCCAGTTTTAATTCCCTTGGGACATATATTATGCCTCTGGTTAGGGCTGGACAAATCATCGAAAAATAATTGAAATCGAAAGTCCGCTCAATTTATTGATGTGATCTTGCTGACATGAATTATTTCAATTATTTTGTATCCAAGCCATCCTGTCTCACTCTGCCATTGCCTAAAGGATATGTCACTAACTGTACGCTATCGAATCAGGATTGCTGAAGTGCGAATATCCAAAACCAAAATTCAGAGTTGCATGGCATGTAAAAGGGGAAGGGTCCTAAAATAATCATTCATTAATCATAATCAAGGTAGCTTGTTAAACTATTGGTGATGTTGATTTAGGTCATACTCGCATAGCCTTACCGCCGTTACAACCAGAACCCTATCAATATGACCTCCAGTCTCATTTCAGGGAAAAGACCCAGCACAAGCCAACTCTACGAGATCTGCAGAGCAAAACATCATCTGCAACACTGAATTCACAGCCACCTATACTGGGAGATCTGCCATTTGTTGCTCCAGGGCACCTGTGTCCTGGGAAGTTGGAAATCTCCCTTTCTGCCATTACTGTGCCTCTGGAGTCTATCAAACCAAGTATGGATTAACAGGGGGAGTGGCATGATCATCTATTTGTCTCCTATATCATTTACATTCTAGTAGGGGGGCTGTTCCTGTTCCTGCTCAGAACCTTCCTCTATAGGCTATAGTGAGCAGTTTCTAACAAGCCGCAGATTTGGGCTGTTCATTTAAATACCTGCCATGTTACATGCTACATTTTACCTGCAGCAGTCATACCTTTCTTCAGCAAAATCAATTGTTTGCTGGGGTGTCAGGTCCATAGATCCCTGCAGCAGTTTACATGCTGAGAGGACCCTTATCTTTTTTTACTTGCACATCTCCCCCCTTTTTTATTTATTTATTTATTTATTTTTGTTTCTTTTGGCATTTCTCCTTTGACCAGTCTCATTGGCTCATGTTGCCTCTTCTCATTTTGCTTGCAGGTAACATCCTTCCTGTCACTGTGTACGACCAGCGCAGTTTCCGCGTGCTCTTCCACTTTGCTCAGGGTGCTCCTGCAGGGAGAACGGATATCCTGGTGGTTGTGATCTCCATGCTAAGTACAGCTCCACTCCCTGTCACTGGAATTAGTTTTCAGGCTGCTGTTCCTAAGGTTGTATGGGGAGGGGGGGGGGGGGAATCTCATAAATGATAGAGAGTACACAAAGTTTGTGGTAACTAACAGTTCTTGTCTATTTTTACAGACCATGAGGGTAAAGTTGCAGCCGGCGTCTGGCACTGAACTTCCGGCATTCAACCCAATCCTGCCTCCATCTGCTGTCACTCAAGTGCTGCTGCTGGCCAATCCCACACAGGTACAATTCTGTAACTGTCCTGATGATGAAGACCAGTTATCGTTGGTCACCTACTTCCTTATTATTCCTTCTCTAAATAACTAGCTGTTGGACATGTCATTTTTGCTTTCTTTACACACAGGAAAAAGTTCGCTTACGATACAAACTAACCTATACCCAAGGGGAACAAACCTTTGATGAAATGGGAGATGTGGAAGCCTTTCCTCCTGTGGACAAGTGGGGAAATCTGTAGGTGACATGTGGAAGAAAGTAAAGGGGAAATGCTGCATTGGCACTTGATAACGGCTGAAGACCCACCATGAACTGCACTACCCATTAATCTCTGACTGGTTTGGCTGCTCTTTAGTGTCCCCTTCCTGCTGTTACAAAGACCCCAGGGACATTGTGATATCTCAGTCTTCTTCCCTCCTTTCATTTTTCTTTTCTGTCTGTCCTGGAGCTCTCCTTAGGGTTATGGGGTAAGTCTACAGCATATAGTAACTGAACTCCACTGCCACCATGTTCTCATCCTCCCTCCATGTCTTATATTGTCCTCATTTAATATACATTGATTTCTATGATTTTATGGAATCAGATGAACTTTTTCAATGTCCGGCTCATTGATTTATCCTCAGGCGCCATCATTTTGATTGTGTACGCTCATTGCCCGCTGCAGGGTCGTATTCTGTTCCTATGTAGCTGAAAAGGCCTTGACATAAACTAAACCTGTCACCTTCTGCACCTCTGCCTTTTAGGAAACGTTATGTTTAGTTTCCATCACCTCGTGGCATCTATTGTCACTTTTTAGTATGATTATATTAGTTGTTTGCAATGACTCTTTACCATCAAGGAGTGACCAACTGTCTGTGCTGAGCACTGTGAAGTTCAAGACAATGATACCTGTGCCTGGAAGAAAATGAGCTGCAGCAGGAAGACATCAGATGGGAAGCCCGAATAACCCACTCTATAGTCACCCCTCAAAGACTTGCTGCTATTTGTGGTGAGCATTAGACTGGACTGATGTCATTCTGAATTGGACATAACACTGAGGGGTCACTTATTTTTACTATTTAGATATAAGTAAAGTTTGGTTTTAATTTTGATTTCACCTACATACTTCCTTAACGTTGTAAAAGCAGCATCCTGTGTTCAGGCTCCTGCTCGCTGTGGTCTTATGAAATGAGTCTTGTGGCTCCTGGCTGCTGCTACATCATGCTGACCACTTCCCCTCTTTTAGTGACTCACTAGCTGCTCAGTTCCTTTCTATGAGTTGAAGCCACTTGCACATGAATGGAGAGTGATGTGATGCAGGCTCCATTACACTATATATATGCACTGCAGCCAGGCCTCCTGATGCTATGCAGTAGGAGTTGTGCCTGTGCTCGCAGTCCTACAGTATTCTGTACAAGCACCATGGTCAGGGTCTCGCTTCAACAAGCAGCTTGTCTCCAGTGGCAGCCAGGCTGGGCCTCCTGCTGCAGCATCTTTTTTTGTATACTTTCAGTGCTTGTTCTTTTGTAGAGTTACCTCAGTCATATAAAGGCCCCGATAACTCTGCAGTATGGTTTTTTCCTACCTGACCAGGTGTTCACAGATACTTCATAAACAATCTTTATAGATACTAACAAACACATCATGTGCATCTTGGCACATGAAGATGCAGTGACAAGCATGCCTCTCTGCTGCTCCCCTATAGTCACTGGGATCTCAGACTGTCACCCTTAGCAATAGGTGTTATGATCAATGAGAGCAGATGTTTTCCAGATGACCCATGCAGTGGCTTATTGTGCGGCATAGTAAGCTAAATACATAATTCCTCCACTGCGTCCTCTATTCAAAATTCTGCGTATTAGTTGTACACAGGCAGTTCATGTGTTTGTGTCTCAGGGTTAAAACCCTGGTTGCGAGCTCTGCTTTACATCAGGTCTGACACAATATCTACTACTGAATGTAATAAAGGACGCGCTCCAATGTGGGTGTCTGCAGTTTTAACTAGTTGGTGACCAGGTTTATTCAAACTAACATTGATTATAAACTGCACGGTCTGATGTCTTCATATCCTCCATCATGGAGTCAAAAAGAGTTGCAGGTCTTTTAGTGGAGCCCATATTGTTATGGTTACAAAATAATGGGTGCAATTTATTAGGCTTAGTGTTTCATATACCAGCTTAATCAGAGCTGCTTTGGAGTCAGGTGTATGAAATTCATTATGCAGAACCTACTTGTTAAAAAGGTGCACCTTTTGTCAGTTGGTAACTTAGAAATGCAAATCTGAGGTAAATGACAGTAAATCACTCAGACCGATGGTGGTTTGCTGCACCTTTTTCTAAACCGTGTTCACTTTTGAAAAATGCAAAGTCGTTTAATAACGTACACCAAAATGAAAGACTTTCTAACATAATAAGTGTTCACTAACAATACAGATGACATTACTAATGTCTTGTCGTTGCATCACTAATGACTTATACAGTCAGACTGAAGTAATAAACCAAAAATGTAATATGTATAAAGCCCCCCTGGACCTGATGTTTACATCCTCAGGTTCTCAAAGAGTTTGGCTCTATGACTGCTGAAATATTTTTTTTTCTCTGTCACCAGAACAGTCCCTATTGAACTATAAGCATATCTGAGCTTCACATGAATAAAACCCCTTTTTTCCGCTTCCTCATTGGTGCCTCCACTGAGAGAGTGCCTTTTTTTTCCTGATATGCTAATACACTGCTTGCTAAAATGAGAATTTCACCATTTCTCTTGTCGCACCGCAGATCTACCTCCCTGCGATGATTGACAGGGCCAGACAGTATACTTATCAATCACAGCAGGGAGGAGGAGGGACTGGGTGCTGGAAAGCATATCTTTGGTGCAATGAGAGCAACAGTGAAGCCCTTATTGCACAAAACCGTGGGTTGTCCAGGGACTGTTAATTTACTTACCTGTCTGGGTTATTGCATCCGATGGCCCATGGGGTTCCAGCTACGTCAGGCTTCGCAGAGCAACCCAGAAGCTGAAGGCTGCTTTGGATCACATGACCCCTGGGTCCATGAGCTGCAATAACCTGGGAAGGTAAGTAAATTAACAGTCCCTGGACAACCCCTTTAACATATCAGGAAAAAAGCGACTACCTTAGCAACAGAAGCACCGAATGGAAAGAAAAAAATGGTTTTATTCACATAAACCACAGCTGTCCTGGAGGCAGACACCCTTTTAAGGATGCCTTACATACAGGTAAGATGCTTATGGGCTGGAGAAGGCCTAAAGTTATCCCTATATTTCCAAAAGATTCAAGTACAAAACTCAACAACTACAGTATAGTCTGGGTGTAACTTCTATCACTGAAAATACTGTAAAATCTGCTTTATATTATTTCATACCCTTTAACCAGCATGGCCTTATGAAAGGAAAGTCATAGCAAACCAATTTACTCAGTTTTTATGAAGTGGTAAGCAGCAACCTGAGAAAGGGGTCCCAATTAAATGTCCTCCTTGACACTGTGCCTGACATGCAGTTATTGTATAGTTAAAGGGAGTCTATCAACTCAGAATTCTTTCCTAAACACCTAGGGTGTGAGCACACCTGCATGAGCTCCGATTTTTGCCTGTTGTTGCCGCCTAGTGATGCCCCCCCAACATAAAGATAGACATGGCCAATGTACAGTGACCACAGAAGATAACAGGCACTCTGACAGGTGCACCCACACCTCAGGTGTCAGACTGCTAATTTGCATACATATTGAAAAAAAGACTGCACTTGGACATTAAAAAGGGTCTATTCACTTCAACTGCATAGAAATGATTTAGAAGTGATTTTAGTGCTGGTGGACTCTGTTTAAGGTCCATTGGTTTAGACAGAATCACTTTTAGGCTAAAGTCCCACATAGCGGACTGCAGGAAAAAAACCGCGTAGGAAACGTATTGTGGTTTTTCTCACAGCACTTATCACAGAAAGACTTTCTGCTTCAATTATACCTATAGAGAAACCGCCAGCGTTTCCATAGGTGTAATTGACGTACAGTGATTTCCAAAAACACGATTGGAAATTGCAGCATTTCCACTATAGGTATTTTTCTACAGTGTGGATTGGATTCACCACATGGGCCCCGGCTTTAATTGGATCCAAAATTGGCTATGAGGCAATATTCAAGGAGAAGTAATGTCACCGTACAGATATCATAAATGCAGTGGTGTCACAATACAGAGACAATACACACAGTGGCGTCACAGTACAGAGATCTCCCAGTACAGGTATCATAAATTCAGCTGTGTCACAGTACAGAGATAATACACTACAGAGATGTTACAGTACAGGTATCATAAATGCAGTGGTGTCACAGTATATAGTTACAATATACAGTAATGTAATAGTTCTTTGGTAATAAACACGGTGGCCCAGAATTACTAATAACTTGACAGTGTAAATTTTGCAATTCTTCAAGTGGTTGATTCTCAGTGATAAATCTGCTATATCTTTACACTATCTGGTCTACATTTATACCACCTTCTAGTTGGTGTACTATAAACCATAATTTTTGTGCTTTAAAGTCATGCCCTCTTTTCTGAGAATCCGCATCCACATGTCTAGCAAGTTTGAAATTTTTAGCCCAAACTAGATGAACCATGTGCATGACAGTTCCTAGTCATAACTACAATATTAAATCTGGCTCAATGATGTTACAGTACTCTAATAATAAACTGTACAAGGGTAGTCCACACATTGATGTCACAGTACCCTGATAATAAACAGCAATAGTATAATGTTGTACCATGTTAGCCATTGAAAGTAGTGGAAGAGTGAAGAAATCAGGCGATACCTTTTAGAGGCTAACTGAGTATATACTATACTAAATATACTCAGCCTCTAAAAGGTATCGCCTGATTTCTTCACTCTTCCAATAAGCAGCAATGTCACAGTACAGGCATAATGCCTAAGTGACATCATAACACAGGGATAATGCACAGACAAAAAGATCACTGTGTACACTGTGACATCACAACATATAAAGTGTTTTGACCTTTGTTTTGTTTTTTTCTTTTTTCTCCTTTTTGGTTTTGTTGGCACTTTTTTTTTTCTTTAATTTTTTAAAATTTTTGTGATGACCATTAAAAGTTAAGTTTTATCTTTTCCAATTTTTCGAACTTCTGGATATTTTGTTCTTTCCATCAATATCAAAGGCTATGCAGCCCTTTTATGTCCTAGGAAATGTGAGGTGTCTCCTCTATGGGTCGGGCGTGTTTTTACAGCATATACTACAAATGCTCAATCAGATTGAGATGTGGGGAGTTTGAAGCCAGGTCATCATCTTGAATGCTTTGTCCTGTTCATTAGACCATTCCTAAACATTTTTGTATGGTGGTAGAGTGCATTATCCTGCTGAAAGGGGCCACTGCCATAAAGGGAGATACTTTAACTGTAGAATGTTTTGGAAGGTGTTATACAATAGTATTTAAAAGTTTTAGACAAGTATGGAAAAAATGCTGCACAGTAAGAATGCTTTCAAAAATAAAAGTTAATAGTTTTTTTTTGTCAATAAGCAAAATGAAAAAAAAAGAAATGTTAAGCTCATCCATATTTGGTGTGAACTTTTCCTTCCATCAGTTCTGGGTACACTTGCAGACAGTTTTTGAAGGAGCTTGGCAGTTTGTACCAATCATCTTGGAGAACTAAACTCAGATCTTGGATGTGGATGTAGGCTTGCTCCAGTCCTCCTGTCTCTTCATGTCATCCCAGGCAAACTGGATGATGATGATGATGATGAATGATGATGAGATTAGAGCTATATCTGTGGGGGCCATATCATCACTTCCAGGACTCTTCATCCAAATGACGCTTACACTAAATATTGATTGGGTTTAGCTTTCTTTTGTACAATCACTTAATGGTTTATTTTTGTCAATTAAAATTACCAGTTCTATTTTTTAAAGCATTCTTACTTTGCAGCATTTTTCCACATCTGCCTAAAACCTTTGCACAATACTGTTTATCACAATAATATCCACATCATGCCAGAAGCCAAGGTTTCCTCTCACACTGCTTCTGTTGGTGGCTTCTTACTATAATGAATTCTGTGCTATTTCTCCCCAGGTAAGTAACATACACTCACACAGTTGTCCTTAAGATAATACTGTATGTAATTCTTCCATTGCTCCATAGACCAGTTGCAAAGTGCACATGCCCACTGTAGGTGCTTTCAGTAGTGGATAATGGTCAGCATGGGCACTCTGCTCTTGAGCAAGTTATGATTCCCTTTGCGTTCTGATAGCTGTTATAGCCAGCAAGAGGTTTTTCAGTAATTTGTGCTTTGGACCCCATTGCAGTTGTCCTTCCTTGGATCACTTTTTGTAGGTACTAACCACTACATATCAAGAACACCTCACAAGACCTGCTGTTTTTGGAGATGTTTTGACCCACTTGTTCACTTTTGTTACAGTTGCTCAGATCTCCATTCTTGCATTTTTCTTGCTTTCAATACGTTAACGTCAAGAACTGATTGCTCACTTGCTCCTAATACACCATATCTCACTCCATTATCATACAATGATTTGTATTATTCACTTCCTGTCAGTGATTTTAAATGTGATAGCTGAATGATTTATAGGGTCTGAACCCAAGGTTTGCACTGTATATACAGTGAGGGGTAGTAGTACACATACAAGGGGGTGCTGTGTATATAATGTGAGAAACTGCAGTGCAGATACAGGACTTGCCATGTACAGATGTAGCAGAGTTAATCAAACTTCTGCAATTGGATAAACTGCTGCAGAGTGATAACTCGTCACGGAAGACAACAAAAACCTATGAAAAGGCATTGAAAAATGTTTTTACAATGACCTTTTTTTAATTGTTTTTGTTGTTTTCCAAGATATCACACAGCAGCAGTATATACAGTGAAGAACAGCAGTGCAGATACAGGGGTTGCTGTGTATATACTGTGAGGAACAGCAGTACAGTTACAGAAGCTCCCTCTTCCACATAAAATATGCCATCATTCTAAATGGCATTAGGGATCCCATTACAAACTTTTCACTGGGGCCCAGGAGCTTCAAGATACAATTCTAGCTGTATATACAGTGAGTCATGACAGTGCAGGTATAGGAGCTACTTATATACAGTGAGAGACAGCCGTGCAGGAATAGACACTTTTGTATATGTAGTGTTGTTAGTTCAGATACATTAATATATACAATTAGGGGCGGCACTGCAGGTACAGGAGTTGCTGCGTGTGTGCGCGCGCAGTGAGGGGGGGCAGTGCATGTTCAGAGGCTGCTTTTTTTTTTACAGTGAAGAGCGGCAGCACAGGTATAAGGGCTGCTGTGTGTATACAGTGAGGCACAGAAGTGCATGTACAGGAGCTACTGTCTATGTTTTGTGACGGCAGTGCAGGTACAGGAGCTGGGCTGCTGTATATATACAGTGAGGGATGGCAGTGCAGGCACAGGGGCTACTGTACAGTATACACAGTATACAGTGAGGGATGGCAGTGCAGGTACAGGGGCTGCTGCGTATATACAATGAGGGGTGGCAGTGCAGGTACAGAAGCTGGGCTGCTGTATATATACAGTGAGGGATGGCAGTGCAGGCACAGGGGCTGCTGTACAGTATATACAATATACAATGAGGGGTGGCAGTGCAGGTACAGAGGCTGCTGCAGGTATACAGTGAAGAGCGGCTGCACAGGTACAAGGGATGCTGTGTGTATACATTAAAGCGCAGCAGTGCAGGTACAGGGTTGCTGTATATACACAGTGAGGGGTGACAGTGCAGGCAGGTACATGGACTGCTATGTGTGTACAATGAGGGAAGGCAGTGCAGGCACAGGGCTTCTGGGTATATACAGTGATGATGGCAGTGCAGGTACAGGAGCTGCTATGTATATACAGTATGGGGTGGTAGTACAGGATTGCTGTGTATACACAGTGAAGGGGTTGCTGTGTGTACAGTGTGGGCCGAGAGTGCAGGGACTGCTGTGTGTGTACAGTGAGGGGTGGCAGTGCAGGCACGGGGGCTACTGCGTATATACAGTAAGGGGTGGCAGTGCAGGTACAGGGGCTATTGTGTATATACAGTGAGGGGTGGCAGTGCAGGTGCAGGGGTTGCTGTGTATATATAATGAGGGGTGGCAATGCAGGTAGGTACAGAGGCTGCTGTGTGTGTACTGTGAGGTGCAGGCAGGTACTGGGGCTGTTGCGTATATTCAGTGAGGGACGGCTGTGTATATACAGTGAGTAGTGGCAATGCAAGCAGGTACAGGGGCTGCTGTGAGTGTACAGTGAGGGGTGTCAGTGCAGGTATAGGGGCTGCTGTGTATTTATAGGCAAGGGTGGCAATGCAGGCAGGTACAGGGGCTGCTGTGTGTGTACTGTGAGGGGCAGCAGGCTGGTACATAATCTGTTCTGTATATACAGTGAGGGGCAACAATGCAGGTACAGGGACTGGTGTGTGTGTGTGTGTGTGTGTGTGTGTGTGTGTGTGTGTGTGACGTGTACAGTAAGGAGTGGCAGTGCTTGCAGATACATGGGCTGTTGCGTGGATACAGTGAGGGGCGGCAGTGCAGGAAAGTACAGGGGCTGCTGTGCATGTACAGTCAGGGATAGCAGTTCAGGTACAGAGGCTGCTGCGTATATACAGTGAGGGGCGGCAGTGCAGGTACAGGAGCTGCTGTGTATATACAGTGAGGGGCGGCAGTGCAGGTACAGGAGCTGCTGTGTATATACAGTGAGGGGCAACAGTGCAGGTACAGGAGCTGCTTCGTATATACAGTGAGGGGTGGCAGTGCAGGTACAGGAGCTGTTTATATACAGTGAGGGGCAGAAGTGCATATACAGGAGCTGCTGCATATACACAGTGAGGGATGGCAATGAATGCAGGTACAGGAGCTGCTGTGTATATACAGAGAGGGATGGCAGTGCAGGTACAGGAGCTGCTGTGTATATACAGTGAGGGGCAGAAGTGCAGGTACAGGAGCTGCTGTGAGTGTACAGTGAGGGCTGTCAGTACAGGTATAGGGGCTGCTGTGTATTTATAGGCAAGGGTGGCAATGCAGGCAGGTACAGGGGCTGCTGTGTGTGTACTGTGAGGGGCAGCAGGCTGGTACATAATCTGTTCTGTATATACAGTGAGGGGCAACAATGCAGGTACAGGGACTGGTGTGTGTGTGTGTGTGTGTGTGTGTACGTGTACAGTAAGGAGTGGCAGTGCTTGCAGATACATGGGCTGTTGCGTGGATACAGTGAGGGGCGGCAGCGCAGGAAAGTACAGGGGCTGCTGTGCATGTACAGTCAGGGATAGCAGTTCAGGTACAGAGGCTGCTGCGTATATACAGTGAGGGGCAGCAGTGCAGGTGCAGGAGCTGCTTCATATATACAGTGAGGGATGACAGTGCAGGTACAGGAGCTTCTGTGTATATACAGTGAGGGGCAGCAGTGCAGGTACAGGAGCTGCTGTGTATATACAGTGAGGGGCAACAGTGCAGGTACAGGAGCTGCTTCGTATATACAGTGAGGGGTGGCAGTGCAGGTACAGGAGCTGTTTATATACAGTGAGGGGTGGCGGCGCAGGTACAGGAAATGTTTATATACAGTGAGGGGCAGAAGTGCAGGTACAGGGGCTGCCTAGTATACACAGTGAAGGGTGGCAGTGCAGGTACAGGAGCTGTTTATATACAGTGAGGGGCAGAAGTGCATGTACAGGAGCTGCTGCGTATACACAGTGAGGGGGTGGCAGTGCAGGTACAGGAGCTGTTTATATACAGTGAGGGGCAGAAGTGCAGGTACAGGAGCTGCTGTGTATACACAATGAGGGGCAGAAGTGCATGTACAGGAGCTGCTGCATATACACAGTGAGGGATGGCAATGAATGCAGGTACAGGAGCTGCTGTGTATATACAGAGAGGGATGGCAGTGCAGGTACAGGAGCTGCTGTGTATATACAGTGAGGGGCAGAAGTGCAGGTACAGGGGCTGCCTCGTATACACAGTGAAGGGTGGCAGTGCAGGTACAGGAGCTGTTTATATACAGTGAGGGGCAGAAGTGCAGGTACAGGAGCTGCCTCGTATATACAGTGAGGGGTGGCAGTGCAGGTACAGGAGCTGCTGTGTATATACAGTGAGGGGTGGCAGTGCTGGTACAGGGGCTGCTGCATATACACAGTGAGGGGTGGTAGGGCAGGTACAGGGGCTGCCTCGTATATACAGTGAGGGGTGGCAGTGCTGTATGCTGTGTATATACAATAAGGGGCAGAAGTGCATGTACAGAAGCTGCTGCATATACACAGTGAGGGGTGGCAATGAATGCAGGTACAGGAGCTGCTGTGTATATACAGTGAGGTGCAGAAGTGCAGGTACAGGGGCTGCCTCGTATACACAGTGAGGGGTGGCAATGCAGGTACAGGAGCTGCTGCGTATACACAGTGAGGGGTGGCAGTGCAGGTATAGGGGCTGCTGTGTATATACAATGAGGGGCAGAAGTGCATGTACAGGAGCTGCTGCATATACACAGTGAGGGGTGGTGTGAAAGATCCTCAGTGCGCCAACACCGCGTTGGCCCACACCTGAGACTTCTTTCATAAAAAACCACACTCACCGCCAGTGAGTGCTGGGTTCACAAGATAAATACAAGACAAGCTTTCTAAATTTTGTATATTTATTAACCCCTAGATGGGTCGGTATTAACATCTAATACATGCAGTTCAGAACAGATATGCAGATGTATGCAAGCATTAACAGTTACTAGTTACAATATACAGTACAATAAAATAAAAAGGGAATAAAAGTGAAATAATTACTTTACCACACATATCTTGGATGTGGCTCTATAGTCCAACACTCACACGTAGAATGTGGAGTTAACCAGTGGAGGCAGCATCAACACAGCATTCCAGTCTGCATGCTCATCACAGTATATCCCAATAGTCTCATCATAGTATCCTCTCAGTGGTAGTCTCACAGGAATCTCTCTGTAATCTGCCTCACTGACCTCTTACCTCATCTTTTATACCCTTGATTACACCACCCAGAATGAGGTCACCGGCAACGGCAAGTCTGATTTATTAACGCACTCAAGTCCAGATTCTTTGTAAGATGGGATTAAGTGGAATGACACAATGCCTTCTATATGTTATCAACCAGGTCTGATCAACAGCCCAGGCTGAACAATGCATGTGTATTTGATCACTCAGGGCTGTGTATGAATTCAATGGAGCCATTCTGAGATGAATACAAAGCCCTATTGTTACATTGTTGCCACTAATGACAACATACATCTAGGATTAGGACTGCGCACATTATGAATAAATGGAACTAAGAGGGAGATACGATACCCAGAGATCAAAATACATCTTTGAGTTATAGCCATATTTAAGCGGAATCATCACACCTCCCCCTTTAGAGCGTGCACGGAGGAAGGCAGATCCGTTGATCACCTTCCAAAGGCACCTTAGTGGACTGACCGCGATACCCTTCTTCTCTCTAGTCTGACTAGGGACACTTCTAAGACTCAGGCCCGGAGTCCCGTACACTTGGCTACCTCCTGCCTGTTCTGGGTCCGCTTTCTGAGTACTGGCATCCCGTGGAGCCGCGCTCATGACCCCAGGTCTTTGGGATACCAGTTCAGAGACCCCATCCCGGCGGTCTCTCAGGGTCTCTCTCACACTAGCCGCTAGTTGGGAGAGTTCTAGGGGATTCTGCACCTCCCCCTTTGCTTCCAAACCTAGGGGCACCTCTGGTTCTGGCACAGGTATGTTTGGACCCTGTCCTCCCTCCCAGACGCCTTGCTCCTTTGGGCCTACACCCTGTTCCTCCTGTACTTGGGTGGGTGATGGTGGTACCTTGGGCAAATGACTGAGATCCTGCTTCCCCAAACCATCCCCCCACAATACATTGACAGGTAATACATTTGACATACCCCTTTCTTGGATCACATCTCCAGTACCCCATGCCATCTGCACTTGGGCCATGGGCACTCCTGGAATAGAACTGGACAGAAGAGACGTGTATGTCACATACCGGCCGGACTCCTCCGGCTTCAAGGGAGTGAGGCTAGAAATGGCGGTCTCAGCACTGACTCCAGGTGGTGTAGGCAACGGTTCAAGGGTCGGAACGCCCTCCACCCTTGTAGCACTCTGGCTGCGGGCTAACACCGCACTACCAGCAGTCCGTCCCTCACCTGGATCGGCCATGAGATCCCCATAGCCTACCTGACCACCTGGCACGTGGTCAGCAGTTGGGTGCTTATCGGATACACTGGGCGAAATAGTAGAAGTCGCTTCCAGTGAGTCAGAAGAGCTACCCTGTACACTTCCACAACAAGCATTGGCAATTACATTGACAGTACATTCATTAGCAATTGTTAATTCACACCGGGCCTCAATGAGATCTGTAGTAGACATATTAACAAGCTGGTAGGGAGACGCCCCCGCAGATGTGGGTGTGTCTACAAACAAGGTCTCACTGGCTCCTAGCACGGGGGTGAACCAAGCATCAATAACATTTTTGCTGAGCTGGGTTGCAGGAAGCTCATTTGCATCTTCCCTGCTCTCAGCTGAAGGCAACTCATTAGCATTTACACTTACTGCCATGGGAAGTATCTCAGGGGGGGAGTTACGGGCCCTCTCTGCAGATATGACAGACACATTATCAACATTAATCATAGACAGTTTATCACAGTAAATTGGGGTGCTCCCCACCCCATATTGGGACATCATAGGTCCTAAATCAGTTTCCAACAGTACATTAGCAGGCAAATCAGTTAATAGTCCCACAGTCCGCATTCCTTATCCTGCACCCCAGTCCAGATACACAGATGGGCCACCCGCTGTGGCTTGGGAAGCAGGGAAGTTCTCAGGGCGGTTGGGGCACTCCTCCTTCAAATGTCCTGTCTGGTTACAGGCATGCACCGCCGCACCTCCCCTTGGGGCTTGGGGAAGGTCACCCGGGCGCCCAGAGTTCTTGGGACAGGGGAGGGACCACCCAGGGCATAGTTTGTCTCACCCGACCTGACGACAGACGGCTGTGGTGAACTCCGGCCTGGCTTCTCCTTCCAACTTGAGGGTCTCTGCAGGGTTGTTGGAGTTTGCGCAGGGGCGATTTGTGCCTGCTGGGAGAGCTCCATCCTTTTGAGCTCAAGCTGATACTGCCGCTCAGCCTGCCGCTCTGCTGCCTCACGATCTGCCTGCCGTTCTGCGGCCTGCCATTCTCGTTCTGCTGCCTCACGATCTGCCTGCCGTTCTCTTTCTGCTGCCTCACGATCAGCCTGCCTTTCTGCGGCCTGCCGTTCGCGTTCTGAAGCTTCCTGAAAACAACACAACACCTGCAGGTATATGTTAGGTTCACTGGTGCCTACTTGCTGCAGGGCCGTTTGCCAGTATGAAGCCATTCCCCCAGCAAGGCTGGGGCTACTGGTCCCTCCTGGTGAAGTAATCCTTGGGACCGGGCTGCTTGCCGCACTTCCTGGCCTAGCCCCAAAATCAGGACTCTGCTCGATTCTCTGCATGGCTGTGGCTGCCTCCATTTCAGCCATACGCTCAGGATCTCCAAAAGCCTGGTTCTGCAGTTCTGGAGCTCTGCTTCTGAGCCCACTAGCCATCCACTGGTACTTGCCAAATAAAAGATAGGATAGAATACAAAGAGTAAGGGAGGGGAACAGCACTGTATCAAACTTTCACTATATCTTAATGCTTGCTTTAATACCGAGCTTGTCTCATAGGATTACCACAATCCCCAGCGTCTGAGTGATAAAGGTCACCAACACACGCTGTTTATCCTAAGATCCCACTGCTGCCACCAATGTGAAAGATCCTCAGTGCGCCAACACCGCGTTGGCCCACACCTGAGACTTCTTTCATAAAAAACCACACTCACCGCCAGTGAGTGCTGGGTTCACAAGATAAATACAAGACAAGCTTTCTAAATTTTGTATATTTATTAACCCCTAGATGGGTCGGTATTAACATCTAACACATGCAGTTCAGAACAGATATGCAGATGTATGCAAGCATTAACAGTTACTAGTTACAATATACAGTACAATAAAATAAAAGGGAATAAAAGTGAAATAATTACTTTACCACACATATCTTGGATGTGGCTCTATAGTCCAACACTCACACATAGCATGTGGAGTTAACCAGTGGAGGCAGCATCAACACAGCATTCCAGTCTGCATGCTCATCACAGTATATCCCAATAGTCTCATCATAGTATCCTCTCAGTGGTAGTCTCACAGGAATCTCTCTGTAATCTGCCTCACTGACCTCTTACCTCATCTTTTATACCCTTGATTACACCACCCAGAATGAGGTCACCGGCGACAGCAAGTCTGATTGATTAGCGCACTCAAGTCCAGATTCTTTGTAAGAAGATGGGATTAAGTGGAATGACACAATGCCTTCTATATGTTATCAACCAGGTCTGATCAACAGCCCAGGCTGAACAATGCATGTGTATTTGATCACTCAGGGCTGTGTATGAATTCAATGGAGCCATTCTGGGATGGATACAAAGCCCTATTGTTACATTGTTGCCACTAATGACAACATACATCTAGGATTAGGACTGCGCACATTATTAATAAATGGAACTAAGAGGGAGATACGATACCCAGAGATCAAAATACATCTTTGAGTTATAACCATATTTAAGCGGAATCATCACAGGTGGCAATGAATGCAGGTACAGGAGCTGGTGTGTATATACAGTGAGGGGTGGCAGTGCAGGTACAGGAGCTGCTGTGTATATACAGTGAGGGGTGGCAGTGCTGGTACAGGAGCTGCTGTGTATATACAGTGAGGGGTGGCAGTGCTGGTACAGGGGATGCTGCATATACACAGTGAGGGGTGGCAGGGCAGGTACAGGGGCTGCCTTGTATATACAGTGAAAGATGGCAATGCAGGTACAGGAGCTGCTGTGTATATACAGTGAGGGGCAGAAGTGCATGTACAGGAGCTGCTGTGTATCTACAGTGAGGGGTGGCAGTGCTGGTACAGGGGCTGCTGTGTATACACAGTGAGGGGTGGCAGTGGAGGTACAGGGGCTGCCTCGTATATACAGTGAGGGATGGCAATGCAGGTACAGGAGCTGCTGTGTATATACAGTAAGGGGCAAAAGTGCATGTACAGGAGCTGCTGCATATACACAGTGAGGGGTTGCAATGAATGCAGGTACAGGAGCTGCTGCATATACACAGTGAGGGGCAGAAGTGCAGGTTCAGGGGCTGCCTCGTATACACAGTGAGGGGTGACAGTGCAGATACAACTCCTACAGGTGAACACCCGAGAGCCGCCCTGAGAAATAAACTATAAACTTCGAGACTGAACTTCAGCGAAGAGACAGCGCGCAGCCCTTCCGGAGGAGGAGACATCGGCCTCACCCTGACCCGATACAGAGGAGACCCGCACAAGGACGAGACAGCCGCAACATGATCCAAAGGCAACTGAACCGCATGCGGCAGCAGCTGGCGACCCACAGTCCCGGCAGGTAGGTGCCGCTCAGTGTGCGCCATCCTGGCCCATAGCAATCCCTGCAGCTATATATCCCCAAGATCCCGGGGCCCCACATTCGGGGCCCTTCCTAGCCGCTCACATTAGCTGAGCTCCTCATGGACCACCCCGGAGGAATCAGCAGGTAAACTGAGCCCTGGGGACAGGAAGCAAAATGACGCAAATGTTTACATTAATCCTGCTAATGACGTCAGAAAAGATACAAAGTATCCTACTTGTGTGCATACAGTGACTGAGAGGTACAACCATATATACAATATAATTATGCAGATATATAAAGTGTATGAAGGGTGCTGCCTCTGCCCTGTGTACATTGACCCCGCGGAATATACAATACATATATATCTATCTATATATAGATATAGATAGATATATACACAAACACTGTATGGAGAACATTAAGGTTCACAAACATCTGATGATCCTAAGAACAGAATGGACGATGAGAAATACAATCAAAGTGAGAAACAAACAGAAACATCCCTGGGTGGATTAAAGTGTGTGATATGTAGATCTGTCAGCATAGTCGCTGTTCCTGCACATATCAGCCCTTCAGAGTGCTAGTTTCCCTCTCTGTTCTAGTTCAGATATAGTGAACTCTAAAGCTTCCTACACACAGATGAATAGGGGTGGAAAATCCAGTCCGAGCATTGGTCAGATTTCCTGGTCAAACCCAATCAGGAGACCTGGACTCCAATCATCATAGTCACTTGTATGAAGTTAGTAGTCCATGTGGCTCCACTGCTTTGCTGTCCCATATCATGCACAGTATGGGAGAAAGTGGCAGGGAGAATGAGCTTCTATCTGGGAAATGTAGGTAATATACAATATGGAATTTTTGGACTGTATTTGCTGGTGTACTGGTGTGGTTTGCATCAGTAATGTTGAGCCAAAAAAGATTGATAAAAAGGTTTATTCTATTTAATGAATTCTTGGTGTCGGATTTTTTTCTATGTGTGAATGCAATGATGATATAGGTGATTATAGAGTGAAAGAAGTTTATTGAGGAAAACTGTACAATTGAGCAGATGCAGTAGGACCCTGTAGGGCCACTAGTAGCCTGAATACGAGATGAGATATGGCAGGACATAGAGGTATACAGGTTCTGTATGGTATCCTGCAGTACATTTACCACAGATGTTACAGCTGGGCCTGTAGTCTGGATACAAGATGAGATACGGGCAGGACATGGAGGTATACAGGCTCTGTATGGTATCCTGCAGTACATTTACCACAGATGTTACAGCTGGGCCTGTAGCCTGGATACAAGATGAGATACGGCAGGACATGGAGGTATACAGGCTCTGTATGGTATCCTGCAGTACATTTACCACAGATGTTACAGCTGGGCCTGTAGCCTGGATACAAGATGAGATACGGCAGGACATGGAGGTATACAGGCTCTGTATGGTATCCTGCAGTACATTTACCACAGATGTTACAGCTGGGCCTGTAGTCTGGATACAAGATGAGATACGGCAGGACATGGAGGTATACAGGCTCTGTATGGTATCCTGCAGTACATTTACCACAGATGTTACAGCTGGGCCTGTAGCCTGGATACAAGATGAGATACGGCAGGACATGGAGGTATACAGGTTCTGTATGGTATCCTGCGGTACATTTACCACAGATGTTAAAGCCGGCCTGTAGCCTGGATACAAGATGAGATACGGCAGGACATGGAGGATACAGGATCTGTATGGTATCCTGCAGTACATTTACCACAGATGTTACAGCTGGGCCTGTAGCCTGGATACAAGATGAGATACGGCAGGACATGGAGGATACAGGATCTGTATGGTATCCTGCAGTACATTTACCACAGATATTACAGCTGGGCCTGTAGTCTGGATACAAGATGAGATACGGCAGAACATGGAGGTATACAGGTTCTGTATGGTGTCCTGCAATACATTTACCACAGATGTTACAGCTAGGCCTGTAGCCTGGATACAAGATGAGATACGGCAGGACATGGAGGTATACAGGTTCTGTATGGTGTCCTGCAGTACATTTACCACAGATGTTACAACTAGGCCTGTAGTCTGGATACAAGATGAGATACGGCAGGACATGGAGGTATACAGGTTCTGTATGGTATCCTGCAGTACATTTACCACAGATGTTACAGCTGGGCCTGTAGTCTGGATACAAGATGAGATACGGCAGAACATGGAGGTATACAGGCTCTGTATGGTATCCTGCAGTACATTTACCACAGATGTTACAGCTAGGCCTGTAGTCTGGATACAAGATGAGATACGGCAGGCCATGGAGGTATACAGGTTCTGTATGGTATCCTGCAGTACATTTACCACAGATGTTACAGCTGGGCCTGTAGCCTGGATACAAGATGAGATACGGCAGGACATGGAGGTATACAGGATCTGTATGGTATCCTGCAGTACATTTACCACAGATGTTACAGCTGGGCCTGTAGCCTGGATACAAGATGAGATACGGCAGGACATGGAGGTATACAGGTTCTGTATGGTATCCTGCAGTACATTTACCACAGATGTTACAGCTGGGCCTGTAGTCTGGATACAAGATGAGATACGGCAGGACATGGAGGTATACAGGCTCTGTATGGTATCCTGCAGTACATTTACCACAGATGTTACAGCTGGGCCTGTAGTCTGGATACAAGATGAGATACGGCAGGACATGGAGGTATACAGGCTCTGTATGGTATCCTGCAGTACATTTACCACAGATGTTACAGCTGGGCCTGTAGCCTGGATACAAGATGAGATACGGCAGGACATGGAGGTATACAGGTTCTGTATGGTATCCTGCAGTACATTTACCACAGATGTTACAGCTGGGCCTGTAGCCTGGATACAAGATGAGATACGGCAGGACATGGAGGTATACAGGTTCTGTATGGTATCCTGCAGTACATTTACCACAGATGTTACAGCTGGGCCTGTAGCATGGATACAAGATGAGATACGGCAGGACATGCAGGTATACAGGCTCTGTATGGTATCCTGCAGTACATTTACCACAGATGTTACAGCTGGGCCTGTAGTCTGGATACAAGATGAGATACGGCAGGACATGGAGGTATACAGGTTCTGTATGGTATCCTGCAGTACATTTACCACAGATGTTACAGCCGGGCCTGTAGTCTGGATACAAGATGAGATACGGCAGGACATGGAGGTATACAGGTTCTGTATGGTATCCTGCAGTACATATGCCACACATGTTACAGCTGGGCCTGTAGTCTGGATACAAGATGAGATACGGCAGGACATGGAGGTATACAGGCTCTGTATGGTATACTCAGTACATTTACCACAGATGTTACAGCCGGGCCTGTAGTCTGGATACAAGATGAGATACGGCAGGACATGGAGGTATACAGGTTCTGTATGGTATCCTGCAGTACATTTACCACAGATGTTACAGCCGGACCTGTAGTCTGGATACAAGATGAGATACGGCAGGACATGGAGGTATACAGGTTCTGTATGGTATCTGCAGTACATTTACCACAGATGTTACAGCTGGGCCTGTATCCTGGATATAAGATGAGATACGGCAGGACATGGAGGTATACAGGTTCTGTATGGTATCCTGCAGTACATTTACCACAGATGTTACAGCTGGGCCTGTAGCCTGGATACAAGATGAGATACGGCAGGACATGGAGGTATACAGGTTCTGTATGGTATCCTGCAGTACATTTACCACAGATGTTACAGCTGGACCTGTAGTCTGGATACAAGATGAGATACGGCAGGACATGGAGGTATACAGGTTCTGTATGGTATCTGCAGTACATTTACCACAGATGTTACAGCTGAGCCTGTAGCCTGGGTACAAGATGAGATACGGCAGGACATGGAGGTATACAGGTTCTGTATGGTATCCTGCAGTACATTTACCACAGATGTTACAGCCGGGCCTGTAGTCTGGATACAAGATGAGATACGGCAGGACATGGAGGTATACAGGTTCTGTATGGTGTCCTGCAGTACATTTACCACAGATGTTACAGCTGGGCCTGTAGCCTGGATACAAGATGAGATACGGCAGGACATGGAGGTATACAGGTTCTGTATGGTATCCTGCAGTACATTTACCACAGATGTTACAGCTGGGCCTGTAGCATGGATACAAGATGAGATACGGCAGGACATGCAGGTATACAGGCTCTGTATGGTATCCTGCAGTACATTTACCACAGATGTTACAGCTGGGCCTGTAGCCTGGATACAAGATGAGATACGGCAGGACATGGAGGTATACAGGTTCTGTATGGTATCCTGCAGTACATTTACCACAGATGTTACAGCTGGGCCTGTAGTCTGGATACAAGATGAGATACGGCAGGACATGGAGGTATACAGGTTCTGTATGGTATCCTGCAGTACATTTACCACAGATGTTACAGCTGGGCCTGTAGCATGGATACAAGATGAGATACGGCAGGACATGCAGGTATACAGGCTCTGTATGGTATCCTGCAGTACATTTACCACAGATGTTACAGCTGGGCCTGTAGTCTGGATACAAGATGAGATACGGCAGGACATGGAGGTATACAGGTTCTGTATGGTATCCTGCAGTACATTTACCACAGATGTTACAGCTGGGCCTGTAGTCTGGATACAAGATGAGATACGGCAGGACATGGAGGTATACAGGTTCTGTATGGTATCCTGCAGTACATTTACCACAGATGTTACAGCTGGGCCTGTAGCCTGGATACAAGATGAGATACGGCAGGACATGCAGGTATACAGGATCTCTATGGTATCCTGCAGTACATTTACCACAGATGTTACAGCTGGGCCTGTAGTCTGGATACAGGATGAGATACAGCAGGACATGGAGGTATACAGGCTCTGTATGGTATCCTGCAGTACATTTACCACAGATGTTACAGCCGGGCCTGTAGTCTGGATGCAAGATGAGATACGGCAGGACATGGAGGTATACAGGTTCTGTATGGTATCCTGCAGTACATTTACCACAGATGTTACAGCTGGGCCTGTAGCCTGGATACAAGATGAGATACGGCAGGACATGGAGGTATACAGGTTCTGTATGGTATCCTGCAGTACATTTACCACAGATGTTACAGCTGGGCCTGTAGCATGGATACAAGATGAGATACGGCAGGACATGCAGGTATACAGGCTCTGTATGGTATCCTGCAGTACATTTACCACAGATGTTACATCTGGGCCTGTAGCCTGGATACAAGATGAGATACGGCAGGACATGGAGGTATACAGGTTCTGTATGGTATCCTGCAGTACATTTACCACAGATGTTACAGCTGGGCCTGTAGCATGGATACAAGATGAGATACGGCAGGACATGCAGGTATACAGGCTCTGTATGGTATCCTGCAGTACATTTACCACAGATGTTACAGCTGGGCCTGTAGTCTGGATACAAGATGAGATACGGCAGGACATGGAGGTATACAGGTTCTGTATGGTATCCTGCAGTACATTTACCACAGATGTTACAGCTGGGCCTGTAGTCTGGATACAAGATGAGATACGGCAGGACATGGAGGTATACAGGTTCTGTATGGTATCCTGCAGTACATTTACCACAGATGTTACAGCTGGGCCTGTAGCCTGGATACAAGATGAGATACGGCAGGACATGCAGGTATACAGGATCTCTATGGTATCCTGCAGTACATTTACCACAGATGTTACAGCTGGGCCTGTAGTCTGGATACAGGATGAGATACGGCAGGACATGGAGGTATACAGGCTCTGTATGGTATCCTGCAGTACATTTACCACAGATGTTACAGCTGGGCCTGTAGTCTGGATACAAGATGAGATACAGCAGGACATGGAGGTATACAGGTTCTGTATGGTATCCTGCAGTACATTTACCACAGATGTTACAGCTGTGTCTGGATACAAGATGAGATACGGCAGGACATGGAGGTATACAGGATCTGTATGGTATCCTGAAGTACATTTACACAGATGTTACAGCTGGGCCGGTAGATCCTGCACGCTCATAGGTTGGTGAAGCTGATTCTCAGCTGTTCCCATAAATTCTCAATTGGCAATAAATCTGAAAGGAAGTGTTGTAATCTACTGGAGACATTTGGGGGAAACCTTGTGTGTGTGGGGACAAGCATTATACTGCTGGTGCCATGAGAAACAACATACATGACAGTGTCAGGATCTCCTGTACACATCACTGAACTGTTCGTGTCCCTCGTCTCAAAACTAGGTGTGATCAGCTGCCCTATGTGATGGCCTCCACATCATCACACTAGCAGGGGGCAGTGTGTCTCTCCACAGCACAGGCTGTATTGAAACGCTCACCACGAGGCCTCCATACTCCAACGCAATAATCTTAAGATCCCAAACAGATCCTGGATTCATCACTGTAGATGACATAGTTCCAGTCTGTAGAGCCCAGGTTTCTCATAGTTTCCTATGTTTGCAAGCCCTCATGTAACCACCGTTCTTAACGATTTCTACCAGCTAGGTCAGGACAGGCAATTCTTCAACCATTCTGCTTCTCTCAGTCCAGTACTGTGCTCCTCTCGAAGTCACTCAACTGGGCAACATATCTTCAAGTGTGTTGTAGAGTCATGTCTGGCAGTCAGTGTTCTCTTTCCAAGAGGCACAATACCCCAAAGTAGCCTCTGAGCCTTTTTATAGAGCAGCACTTTTACACCCTCTTGTGGCACAACCCAGACTACACCAACTGTAATCCTTTACATATACAGTTTTGACATTTCTATCTAGGTGCATTAATGGAAAAATTTGCTCTTCTTCTGTTATTTCGGTCAGTTCTGGTTTTGAGTCATATTCACCGATGCAAATCACTGGCTAAAGCACTGAAGTGTGAATCAGGTCTAAGCTTTCCATGCCCCCTGCAGCTCTACAGTCCTATACTATAACCAGCACCGTACAGTAGAGCCACAGGGAGGCATAGACTACTAGAATCACAGATGACTATGTTGCTTGGAGTCTAAATCTCTGAAGTTAGTTCAGGTCAGGAAATGGACCAGATTTTCCCATGTGTAAGAGGCCTAAAGGAGCAGAAACTTGATTGGGGACCAGCAAGTATCAGATACAAAATGACTGACAGGTAAAGATCTCCTCTTGAGAGTTACTCATTGAGATATAGGGTAGGGCTGGGCAGTTCATTGAAAAAAAAAAAAACTGAAAGCTTAATTTATTGCTGTAAACTTGCTCACACTGATTCATTCAGTTATTTTTCATCAATATCATTCTGTCTCACAGTTCCATTGTCAAAAGGATATGTCACTCACTGTAAGCTATTCACTCAGGACTGCTGATTTGTGAATAACCAAAATCCAGTGGCATGGTATTGGTGGTATGTAAAAAGGGGAGGTTCCTATAATAATCGTAAGCAAGGTAAAATGTTCAATTAATTGGGATTTTGATTTAGGTCATAATTGTCCAGCCCTAATATAGGGTATTGTGAGAATATGCCATCCTGATAAAGGACTGTTGTGTGTATACAGTTATGGGTGGCAGTACAGATACAGGGGATTTAGTGGAAATATAGTATCTCACCCTGGCAGTGTACAGAAAGCTGGAGGTAAGCACACAAAAGACAGAGTAGTGCATAATAAATAACAGTATCATAAAACACGTGCAACCTAACCCTAGATTTAAAGGAGTTGCCCACAAGACGGGATAAGTGTCCAAACTCAGAAGGCCTGATGGACGGTCCCCCCAGTGATCAGAAGCACAGGGGACTGAAAGTCCCCCTAAGGCCTACATGTGAATGCAGCATCAATGCGCTTGCTTGACCAGCGCTCCATTCACTTCTATGGGGCTGCAGGGACTGTAATCTCTGGCTGCACCCGTCTCCCCATAGACATGATTGGAGTGCTGGTCATGCAAGCGCACTGGTGCTCATTTCAAAAGGAGGCTTTAGGAGGACTTTTGGTCCCTTGTCTTTCTGTTCACTGGGAGACCTGGCAATTGGGCCCCCAGTGATCAGGCACTTATCCCCTGTCCTGTGGATAGGGGATAAGTGTCTATAACAGGACAAACACTTCCATTTTTAAAGAGACTGGTAATAGGAGACTTATTGCCAGTGGCAGTTTGAAGGATCTCGCCTTTCCAAGCCTCTTGGCACACCTGCGACCAACCTTCCTTACCTCCACTCACACACCGTGAGCTGACCGGGTCATAGGATAATACGAAACAAGCTTTTTAAATTTTATATATTTATTAACCAAAGTGAGTCGGTACTAAGCATTAACATATACAGGAATTGTAAGGGACTTGCCAATCGTAGCAATACCCTGACACTACTGCAGCGGTCTGGGAGGAAGGACAGAGACAAGTGAGCCCTAATCTCACCCCAGCCACTGCCCCTTCCTATTGCCTCAGTTACCCTAAACGGTAAAAGGACAACCAGAAGACAAGCCCTATACTGAGTAAGTGACACAGAGAACAGGACAAGACAAAAACAACACAGAAGCAGAGTGAGCAAGCCAAGGGGTCAGTAACAAACGAGCAAAGCAGTACAAAGTCAAAATCCAAGAGAATAGCCAGAGGCAAGCCAAAGGGTCAGAGAATCAAGTAACAAAGTATCAAGGAATATAATAAGGAGAGCAGGCAAAACACAAATGCAATAACCGGCGACTTGCAGAGAAGTGACATCCTGTATATAGAAAGTCTGGGCCCAGCCCCACACCTGATAGGTACACAGGCTGTCAATCACACAAGCCAGGAAGAGATTAACTCTATACCGTCCAGAGAGAAATGCTTAGAACACGGGTGTGGCCGGAAATCCATTACACTGACTAGGACCATGTTCAGACTGAGCATCAAGAAACTTACACAAAGAATCAAATTGAAGATGCCTCCTTCACCACAGCGTGCGAGCGGAGGGCGGCGCTGAGACCCGAAACGGCAGAGACGTTACAGTACCCCCCCCCCTTTATGAGGGGCCACCGGACCCTCACCAGATAAACCAGTTTTAGTAGGACCCAGTATTTTCTCTGCCTTCAATTCAGGGTCTTTTTGCACAACCACAGACACTGGTGGGCCAGGCAAACATTTTTTATTCACCTGGTGTTTCCCACCTTTTGCAGCCGAGAGAGTCTCCTCAGTAACACAATTTAAGGTGTGCAAAACTATACAGTGGGATGAGCACTGATCTCCCCATTTTACCAACTCCCTTTTACCCCAATCAAAAATAGGGTTATGGAGGTTCAACCAGGGGAGCCCCAAAATAATATTGGAAGACAGATGCTCCATAACAAAAAAGCTCATGACCTCTGAATGAGCTGAACCCACTTGCAACGTTATTAAGGGGGTCTTGAATCGGACCTTACCCCTGGCCAGTGGGGCAAAATCCGCTCCAGTAACCGCCAGAGGAGTGTCAAGTGGCAAAAGCTCAATGCCTAAAGCTGAGACAAACGAGAATGTGACAAAGTTTGCCGCAGACCCAGAGTCAACTAAAGCCTGGCCAGAAACAGATCTGTCCCCAGAGGACAGAGACACAGATAACAACATCTTATTGTTACTACTGGCAAATACCTGGTTGCCTGAGTGGTTCTTCCGACTACCACTCAGGCACTGAAGCTTTTCCCCTGGTGTGCGGGGTCTGATGGAGCAGTCACGGTGCACTTGCGGAATTCTGCGCAATATTCCTCAGCAGAGCGTTTGCCCTGCCGCATCATGAGGAGTTGCGATTCCATAAGCTCAATGTGGTCTGGCTCAGCATATATAGACCCCAAAGACAAAAAAATTTTTTCAAAATTAATCCACTCCTCAGCCCCTGGAGGGAGTTTAAGGGCCCAAGCTTGTGGATCCCCCCTGTAGGAGGGATATAACTACTCCCACCATTTGGGCCTGGGATGCATGTGGATTAATCCGGAAATACAAGCGGCAGGACTCCCGGAAAGTCTCAAATTTTTCACGATCCCCTGAAAAACGGTTGGGGAGTAGCATCTTAACCCTAAAAGGGGCAGAAACAACCGGAGATGCTGCAGCAGCATCAGTAAGGGTCTGCACCTGTTTAGCAAGCTCAGCTACCAGGCCTACCAAACCTTCCAACTTGGCTGCAAGGCCCTGAATAGGATCCATGCTGACCCTATGGGAAGCAATGGCAGAATGTATGGGCCGGTTATTCTGTAAGGGTCTTGCCAATCGTAGCAATACCCTGACACTACTGCAGTGGTCTGGGAGGAAGGACAGAGACAAGTGAGCCCTAATCTCACCCCAGCCACTGTCCCTTCCTATTGCCTCAGTTACCCTAAACGGTAAAAGGACAACCAGAAGACAAGCCCTATACTGAGTAAGTGACACACAGAACAGGACCAGACAAAAACAACACAGAAGCAGAGTGAGCAAACCAAGGGGTCAGTAACAAACGAGCAATGCAGTACAAAGTCAAAATCCAAGAGAATAGTCAGAGGCAAGCCAAAGGGTCAGAGAATCAAGTAACAAAGTATCAAGGAATATAATAAGGAGAGCAGGCAAAACACAAATGCAATAACCGGCGACTTGCAGAGAAGTGACATCCTGTATATAGAAAGTCTGGGCCCAGCCCCACACCTGATAGGTACACAGGCTGTCAATCACACAAGCCAGGAAGAGATTAACTCTATACCGTCCAGAGAGAAATGCTTAGAACACGGGTGTGGTTAGAAATCCATTATACTGACTAGGACCATGTTCAGACTGAGCATCAAGAAACTTACACAAAGAACCAAATTGAAGACGCCTCCTTCGCCACAGCGTGCGAGCGGAGGGTGGCTCCGAGACCCGAAACGGCAGAGACGTTACAGGAATATATATCAATTACCAAGCAAAAATATGGATAAAAGTAAAATACAGCACATCAAATAAAAAGGGAAATAACAGATAGAAAAATACCAGCACAAGTTTGTAGTCAGTTTCTCTGAGCCCATGTGGTAGACCTCAGGGTCCTTTCTTCAGCAAGTTACAAAAGAATGTCCCTCCTACATGCTAGCCAGACTCAGAAGAGAAAGAGCCTTGCCTCTCCTTTGAGTATATACCGAGTGTCCAGCCACACCTTCCCCAGCCCCCCTCCTCCCCACACCCTGCAGGACCTAAGAAAAGGGTGATGTTTGCCTAGCTAGAGAAAGATGTGTGTCTGGGGTTGAGCTTGGGGGGAGTGGGTCAGTCACCCTCCCTTCCCCATGGCATCTGCTGTCCAGGGGTAATAAAACCTGGCTGGCTAGAGAGACCATCGCCCATGTAAACACAACTTAAACACAGCATTCCTAAAAGTAGGTATGACTACTATGAATCAGGAATGGTACATTCCAAAGACAGATATGTAACTGAGGTTCTGTTCAACACAGACAGTAGAAGAGTCATGGTCATGTGCTGTATATCAGCTTAACAAGCTGCGTCAGATAGCACAAGTATGACCCCAGGGTGTTAGCCTAACTATAAGGGTGCAGAGGTTGTAGCTGCAATCAGGCCCTGGAGCCTTAAGGTGTCACATCATGCTCCTCTGGAAAATAAGAAGCATGCAGTACTTTACTTAGTGTTCTATGTCTCTGGTGCTTTTGAAGACTCCTCTCACTCATCTCTAGGAATACATTATCTACCTACAGTATCCTAATGCTGATACATTGCTTCCTATCACTACCTAACACTGACACACTGCCTATTATTACCTAATAATGATGCGCTGCCTGCCTATCATTTCCTAATACCGACACCCTGCCTATGACTACTTTGCACTGACACACTGTCTGCCTATCACTACCTAACTCTGATACATTGCCTGTCTTTCACTACCTAACAATGATGCGCTGTCTGCCTATCACTACCGAATACTGACATACACCCTGCCTATCACTACCTTACACTGACACACAGCCTGTCTAGCACTACCTTACACTCAATCACCACCTGCCTATCACTGCCAAACACTGACACACAGTTTGCCTATCATCACCTAACAGTGACACACCATGCCTATCACTTCCTAATACTGACACACTCTCCCTATCACTACCTAACAGTGACACGCACCCTGTCTATCACTAACTAACCGTGACACACACCCTGTCTATCACTAGCTTACACTGAAACACCTCCTGCCTATCACTACCTAACACTGACACACAGCCTTCCTATTACTACCTTACACTGACACACACCCTGTCTATCACTTCCTTACACTGAAACACCTCCTGCCTATCACTACCTTACACTGACACACAGCATGCCTATTACTTCCTAATACTGACACACAGCATGCCTATCACTACCTAACAGTGACACACAGCCTGCCTATCACTACCTAACAGTGACACACATCCTGCCTATCACTACCTAACAGTGAAACATAACCTGTCTATCACTACCTTACACTGACACACAGCCTTCCTATCACTACCTGGCAGTGGCACATTGCCTGCCTATCGCTGCCTGATAGTGATACAGGACAGTATATTTTGCACTCCCTGTCTAATGTAATTTGCTGGTGAACTGGAAATCTTTACTTTTTGGTGTACCTGGAAAGTGATGAAATTTTTCCGCCATGTCTGGTCCAGTCCTCGGCCCAGATAAATGACTGCACTCTGTCACTGGCCCCGGCCATCTTCACCCTCTTCCCTCATACTTTCAGATGAAAATTAACCTTTTAATCAACATTAAACTGTTTCAGATCACAGGATGTCACTGACCTCTTGCCTGTGGATTTACTGCTGGTGAGTACATGAATGTCACATCCGATGTACTGCAGGATATACAGGAGGATGGGTGTTATATACAGGACTCAGATGATGGGCATTATATGTGTCATATGGTGTGGTGTGCGTAGGATTTTAGGTGCAGGGGTCTTCTTTCCCTTCCCTCCTATTTGTGATATTTTCAAAAAACACTTTTGCACGTTTTCTCCACAGGTGGATCAGCAGGTGGACATCATGAAGCGAGTGGCTCATCTTGTTGGAAAGCGTCTGGCGAATTGTTTGCAAGGTCCAGCGAGCTCTGACATGGAGAAAAGGCTGGTGAGAAGGCTCTGTATATGGGGTAGGGAGGCAGCTGTACACGGAACAATGCTGAGGTACTTAATGATGGATATTTTTTTTTGCAGAAGAAACTCACCCTGATGTCTCTTTCATTAGCCATGGCTGATTGTATGAAGGAAATAGAGGGCGGGTCAAGTCTGAGGTGAGAGTTGTGCTCAGCCCACAATGATGGGAGCTGCACTTTCAATTGATTGAGGGTGGGGGTTTAGGGTTAGAGGTTGCGTTCTGAGATTATGGGGGGGGGGGTTGCTTTCAGAGATGATGGGGCCTGGACGGACTGTCAGATGATGTGGGTCTGCACTCTAAAATGATGGAGGACTCCATTTCTGAGATGATGGAGGCTCCACTGTGAGATTATTGGGGATTACACTTCTGAGATGACCATGGGGTTCTGCATTCTGAGATGATGGGGGCAGTAATCAGAAATTATACGGGGCTGGATTCTATTTCTGAGATTATGGGGCAGTGCTCTCAGATAATGGGAGACAGCTCCATTTTTGAGATGATGGGAGGCTTCACATAGAGTGTTCTCTGTTTTTAAAATGATAAAGCTGCATTCTGAGATAATGGTGGACCCCACTTATGAGATGATCAAGGTTACACTCTGAGATGATGGGGGACTATACTGTAAGATTATGGGGAATTAAATGATGGGGGCCTGGACTCAATTTGTAAGATGTTGGGGCTGTACTCTGTGATGATGGGAGTATGGACTCTGAGATGATGGTGAACTCTGTTTCTGAGGTAAAAGACGGGCAAATCTCTGCAATGATGGGTACAGCAATCTGAGATGATGGGGGATTACAATTCTGAAATGATAGGGGGTTGGACACCATTTGTGAATTGATTGGCGTTGTACTTTGAAATAATAAGTAGTTAGGACTTCATTTCTGAGATGATGGAGGCTATACCTGGAGCTGATGGGGGCTGTATTCCATTTGTGAGATGAGTGACCACCCTTTTTCTGCTCCTTTAGGAAGAAACTGGAGATGGGTTGCTTTGTGGAAGGTTCTTTGGCCCAGGTATTGGCAGAATATGAAATGAACATAGAGCGCACTGTCCTGCAACCACTGAACAAGCTGAGTGAGGTAATAGACCCTTGTAGTACTTTACTTCTCTGATACATATATTGGTTTTATTATGTAGAGAAAAAGACTTCACACTTTAGACCGTATATGTCTGCAATTCCAGTGTGCTTAATTTACACTCGTAACAAGGTGTAGAGTAACGTATCGGCCTTGATCCTCGGCCTTCATCAGACTCTACAGTATAGAATATTACAATATAAGTAGAGTACAAAATTGCACTAAATAAATGCATAAATACACAGTATTACATACAGGTGATAAACTAAAAACATAACTATACATATATACAACAATTATAATGTCACATAAGTATATAAGAGTTTGAAGCTATGGAACAAGGATAGCAGGAGCAGATTATCAATCCAACAGAGCCTCTGTGTATCGGTATCAAGCAACATATTGTGCTTTATAGTAAAGCAAAGCAAGAAGGGTATAATTAAACTATCCCAAACAGCGATCTCATAAGGTGCTGGAGTAAGAGGTGTAGTCCCAGGAGGGTAAAAGGAAATGTTAAGTAAAACAATCGATAGGAGATACAATTCAAGAGAGTAATATAATCTATAGGATAGGAAAGGAACAATATCAATAAGATATGCTACATTAGATACATACCAAATATGAGAGATATAGAGAGTTCAAGCAATCAAGTAGTTGAAGTAACTGCAATATTAGCAGGCTATAAGAGTGAAGGGAAAAGAAGGATGGGTTAAACATGATGGTCCCATATAAACAAACAAGATGGTGCTAGCAGTAATGTCAAATGTGTATACTCACCAGGTCACATGGATAGTCAGGGGTTAATAGCCCAGGCAAGGGGTATACCGCGCTTCCTTAAGCTTAGGTTGCAGAAAAAAAAAAAAAAAAAAAAAAAAAAAAGACAAAAAAAAAAAAAACCCAAACGCACACACCCCACCCAAAAAAAAGAAAAAGACCACCCCCCCCCCCCCCCCCCCCCCCCCCCCCCCCCCCCCCCCACCCCCCAAACCCCCCACCCCACGCACCCCCCCCCCCCCCCCCCCCCACCCCCCGCCCCCCCCCCCCAAAAAAAGGGACCACAACCCGAGGGGGGGGGGGGGGGGCGGAAGACCCCCCCAAAAGCCAGGATAACGACCTGGTAGCTAAGCAATGTAATAAAATAATAATAATAATAATAATAGTCCTTTAATAGTCCCACAATGGGGAAATTCAGTGTGTTACAGCAGCAAAGATAAGCAGATACAAATACAAATACAACATGTACAGGAATGTTCCAAGGTGAGAGGCATTACATTAATAGCAGACAGACAGATAGGGCGTAGCAGGGGGGGGGGGGGGATTTAACAGGCAGAGAGATATTTTCAGTTCTCTGTGTGTAATGATCTCCGCTTAGGTCGGTGTTGGTTGTACAGCCTAACCGCGGTGGGGAGGAAAGACTTCCGATAGCGCTCCTTCTCACACCTAGGGTGGAGCAGTCGGTCACTGACAGTACTGCTCAGCGCGATCACAGTCTCATGCATGGGATGGGACTTCTTCTTCTGCATGGAGCTCACCACGGACAGTATCCTTCTGTCACCCACCACCTGCACTGGGTCCAGTGGGCTCCCCAGGACAGAGCTGGCCCTTCTAATCAGCTTGTCAAGTTTATTTCTGTCCCTGGTTGATATACTGCTCCCCCAGCAGGCCACTCCAAAGAAGATGGCTGATGCCACTACCGAGTTGAAGAAAGTTCTAAGAAGTGCCCCCCGGATTCCAAAGGCTCTCAGTTTCCTAAGCAGGTAGAGCCTGCTGTGGCCCTTCCTGTACAGGGCCTCCATATGATCTGCCCAGTCCAGCTTATTATTAAGGAGCAAACCCAGGTACTTATAGGTGTTCACAATCTCGATGCCCGTCCCCAGGATGTCCACTGGTTTAGGAGGGCTTCTGCCTTTGCGGAAGTCCACCACCATCTCCTTGGTCTTCCCCGCGTTAATCTTCAGGTGGTTCCGGTGGCACCAGTCCACAAAATCCTGGTTCAGTTCTCTGTACTCCCTGTCATCATCATCTGTGATGAGACCCACTATTGCAGAGTCGTCAGAATACTTCTGTAGGTAGCAGCTGGATGAGTTGCACCTAAAATCTGCAGTGTACAGTGTGAAGAGGAAAGGGGCGAGAACCGTACCCTGAGGTGCCCCCCGTATTACAGATCACTGTACCTGACACACAGTCTCGGGCTCTCACGTATTGAGGTCGATTTGTGAGGTAGTCTAGGATCCAGTTGGAGAGGTGGTGGTCCACTCCAGCAAGGCCCAGCTTGTCCCTCAATAACCTGGGCTGTATGGTGTTAAAAGCACTGGAGAAGTCAAAGAACATTATTCTCACTGTGTTCCCTGGTTTCTCCAGGTGAGACAGAGCCCTGTGCAGAAGATGGATGATGGCATCATCTACCCCAATGCCCGGCCGATAAGCAAACTGGAGGGGGTCCATAGCGGGGCTCACTAGAGGGCGGAGATGTGTGAGAACCAATCTCTCCAAGATCTTCATCAGGTGGGATGTCAGTGCTACAGGTCTGTAGTCGTTGAGGTCCATAGGGTGGGGTTTCTTTGGAACTGGTACCACACAAGAAGATTTCCATAATTCAGGGACTATTTCCTGCCTCAGGCTCATATTATACATATATGTAATTATACCACACAGCTGGTCCCCACAAGTCTTAATTAGCCTTGCACTGATGTCATCTGGCCCTCCGGCTTTCCTCGCCTTGATCTTTTTCATCTCCTTCCTCACCTGGGCCCGTGTGAAGGTCAGACTGTGGCCAGATAAAGATGGATTTCTGGATTTACTGGTCTGTTGGGAAGTGGCCGCATGGGGAGAAGTCATTGTGGTGGGGGGAGCTGAAGGACATGCTGGGGTGGGAGGAGCTGGTGTGTGATCAAATCTGTTGAAGAATAGGTTTAGTTCATTAAGCCAGTTAACATCTGCCTCAATCTGGCAGACAGACTGTTTATGACCCGAAATTGACTTAAGCCCCTCCCAGACCCCCCTTATGTCTTTTCTTTCCATTTGCTTTTCCATTTTTTCTTTATAACTGGATTTTCCCTGCCTGATTTGATGCCTCAGCTCCTTTTGTACCTCCCTCAACCCCTCCTTATCTCTTGTCCTGAATGCCATCTTTTTCTCCTTAAGTAGTGTTTTTATATCAGAGTTAATCCATGGTTTGTTATTGGAGAAGCACCTCACCACTTTTGTGGGTACTGTGTTGTCCACACAAAAATTAATGTAGTCCGTTATGCAGTGTGTGAGTCCTTCTATATCTTCCCCATAAGAATCCTGCAGAACTTCCCATGCGGTTGTGTCAAAACAATCCCTCAGAGCCTCATCACTCTCCTCGGACCATATCCTCACTGTGCGGGTGACAGCTGGTTCTCTACGTACAAGTGGCTTGTACACAGGTCGGAGATGTACTAGGTTGTGATCCGATCTCCCCAGGGGCGGTAGGGCTGATGAGTTGTATGCCTCCCTCACGTTGGCAAAGAACAAGTCCAGTGTTTTGTTGTCTCTTGTGTGGCAGGTTACATACTGTGTGAAACTGGGCAGTGTGGATGATGGAGAGGCATGGTTGAAATCACCCGACAGAAGAAAGAGGGCCTGGGGGTGCTGAGACTGTAACTGGCTCAGCGTGGCTTGTAGGACCTCGCAGGCAGCGTCAGCTTTCGCAGAGGGGGGGACATATGCAGCTATCACGATGACATGTGATAGTTCCCTTGGTAGGTAGAAAGGTCTCATGCTCACAGCTAATAGTTCAATGTCCTTACAGCAAGTTTGATCCTTAATCACAATGTGCCTAGGATTGCACCATCTATTATTCACAAACATTGCCAGCCCCCCTCCTTTCCTCTTACCGCTCTCCCTTGTCCTGTCTGCCCGAAGGAGTTTAAAACCATCCAAGGAGACCAGAGGGTCAGGAGTAACTTCAGTGAGCCAAGTCTCTGTAAGTAGCATCATGCTGCACGCCCGAAACTCCTGATGCTGCCTGGTGAGCGCTGTTAGTTCATCCATCTTGTTTGCAAGAGATCTCACATTGCCCATGATGATGGAGGGAACAGCTGGTCGGTAACGCCTCTTTTTAATCCTCTGAAGAGTTCCTGCTCTGCATCCCCTCACCCGCTTTTTCTTTCTCCAAATCTCACGGGGGATGTGTGACCAGATGGTATGCCCTCCTGCTGTGCCTCTGAGCTGCAGAATTTCCTCTCTTGTATAGACAAAGGAATTGTCTGCATACACAAAAGATCCCATTTTCAAGCAGAACAAAGACAGATAAAAACAAAAAAAAAAAAAAAAAAGTATCACAAGGGTCCAAGTCTTTGTGTGTGTTTCATAGTGCAAAGTCCTTAAGTAGAGAGGTACAAAACGAGTCATAGAAAGAAAAATAAGATAGAGAGTCTCAGAGCTGCTGTAGCTGGCAGCCACTCCAGCGGCGCCATCTTGGAAAAAAAAAAAAAAAAAAAAAAAAAAAAAAAACAAAAAAACAAAAAACAAAAAAAAAAAAAAAAAAAAAAAAGAAAAAAAAAAAAAAAAAAGAAAAAAAAAAAAAAAAAAAAAAAAAAAAAAAAAAATAAAAAAAAACACAAAAAACCCAACCACCCACAAAAACAAACACAAAACAAACAAAAAAAAGACAAAAAAAAAAAACCACAACAAAAAGAAACAAAAAAAAAAAAAAAAACCAAAAAAACACATTATAAAATTTTAATAATTTATTAAAAATAAAAAAAAAAAAAAAAAAAAAAAAAAAAAAACAAAAACACACCCCCCCCCCCCCCCCTCCCCCCCCCCCCACCCCAACAAAAAAAAAAAAAAAAAAAAACACAAACCCACAACAGGCGCCCACACACGCCCCCGGGCGCGCCCCCCCCCCCCCCCCCCCCCCCCCCCCCCAGCGCGGGGGTTTTGGGGGCCCGCGCGGCGCCCAAACCACCCCCCCACCCCCCCCCAGGGTTTCAAAGGGGGGGGGGGCCCCCGCACCGCCCGCCCCCACCCCCCCACCCAAAAACCCCCCTCAACCCCCCCCCCCCCCCCCCCCCCGCGGGGGGCGGGGGCCCATCACCACCCCGCAGCCCCCCCCCCCCTTCCATCTTCACCCCCCCCCCCGAGGGGGGGGGGTTTGCACCCACCAAACCCCCCCCCCTTCATTCTTTCATGCACCCGGCCCCGTCGCCCCGGCCCCTTTGCAGAGAAACAGCCCCAAAGCCTGATGTTGCCCCCCCATGCTTCACAGTAGGTATGGTGTTCTTTGGATGCGACTCAGCATTCACTCTCCTCCAAACACCACGAGTTGTGTTTCTACCAAACAGTTCTACTTTGGTTTCATCTGACCATATGACATTCTCCCAATACTCTTCTGGAACATCCAAATGCTCTCTAGCAAACTTCAGACGAGCCCGGATATGTACTGGCTTAAGCAGGGGGACACGTCTGGCACTGCAGGATCTGAGTCCCTGGCGGCGTAGTGTGTTACTGACGGTAGCCTTTGTTATGTTAGTCCCAGCTTTCTGCAGGTCACTCACTAGGTCCCCCGTGTGGTTCTGGGATTTTTGCTCACCGTTCTTGTGATCAATTTGACCCCACGGGGTGAGATCTTGCGTGGAGCCCCTGATGGAGGGAAATTATCAGTGGTCTTGTATGTCTTTCATTTTCTAATTATTGCTCCCACAGGTGATTTCTTCACACCAAGCTGCTTGCCTATTGCAGATTCAGTCTTCCCAGCCTGGTGCAGGGCTACCATTTTGTTTCTGGTCCTTCCACAGCTCTTTGGTCTTCACCATAGTGGAGTTTGGAGTGTGACTGTTTGAGGTTGTGGACAGGTGTCTTTTATACTGATAACAATGTCAAACAGGAGCCATTACTACAGGTAATGAGTGGAGGAAAGAGGAGCCTCTTAAAGGAGAAGTTACAGGGCTGGGAGAGCCAGAAATCTTGCTTGTTTGTAGGTGACCAAATACTTATTTTCCACCATAATTTGCAAATAAATTCTTTAAAAATCAGACAATGTGATTTTCTAGATATGTTTTCTCATTTTGTCTCTCATAGTTGAGGTCTACCTATGATGACAATTACAGGCCGGCCTCATCTTTATAAGTGGGAGAACTTACACAATTGGTGGCTGACTAAATACTTTTTTCCCCCTGTATAGGAAAAGATAAAGGAGGGGAAAGGGATATAGAATATGAGGAGAAGTAACAATGTCACTATAATGAAGATTTGAGTATAAGCTAGACCGTGTCAATAAAAGATGTCATAGGTACAGTAGAGTTGAAACAATTATTGAATCTGCAAAAAGATAGGTACATCGGTATTAATAAAACAAGTACAGTACATATATAATTATATAAATGCTGCAATTTCGTACTCTCCGTTGAGTCCGAGAGGTTCCATAGTTTGCAGTCTGTGAATCCAATAGGCTTCACGTCGTTTCAGGATCTGTATCCTGTCACCCCCTCTACGAGGAATGGGTACGTATTCTAGTACCTGAAAATTTAACTGCGCAATGGTATGTTGGTGATGTACAAAATGATGTGGGATAGGAAGTAGTAGATTTTGGCACTGTATGTCCGATTTATGTTGTTTTATGTGGTCTCGCACATGTTGGGTAGTCTCCCCAACGTTTGCGAGACTGCATGGATACTTAATGAGATACACGACAAAAGTGGAGTTGCATGTGAAGTAGCCCTGTATTTTAAACGGTTGTCCAGACTGTGGATGCTATATGTACTCGCCTCTGACCACATTAGAACACTGCAGGCACGAGAGGCAGGGGAATGTGCCATTCCTAGGGCTGCCCAAAAACCGCTGGGATATGGTTCTCTGGGAAGACCCTATATCCGCTCTTACCAACCTGTCACGAAGATTTTTAGGGAGCCTATAACATAGTAGAAATTGGTGTGGAAACTCCTGAACATTGGGAAAAGCATTTTGTAGGATCCCCCAGTGTCTACGAATGGCATTTCCTTATGCTCTGCTTGGACTACACCCCTTACTGCGGCACCTTATGAGATTGCTGTTTGGGATAGTTTAATTATGCCCCTTCTTGCTTTGCTTTACTATAAAGCACAATATGTTGCTTGATACCGATACACAGAGGCTCTGTTGGATTGATAATCTGCTCCTGCTATCCTTGTTCCATAGGTTCAAACTCTTATATACTTATGTGACATTATAATTGTTGTATATATGTATAGTTATGTTTTTAGTTTATCACCTGTATGTAATACTGTGTATTTATGCATTTATTTAGTGCAATTTTGTACTCTACTTATATTGTAATATTCTATACCGTAGAGTCTGATGAAGATCACGGCCGAAACGTTACTCTACACCTTGTTACTAGTGTAAATAAAACACTAGAATTGCAGACATACAGTATACGGTCTTTTCCTCTACAATTTTACTGGATTGGGACCCTAACTTCACTACTTGTTAGTGTGCTATCAACACCTCACTTCATTTGGTTTTATTATGTTTTACCGCATTTACTAATAAAAATGTCATTCTTCGAAAATGAACGATTTTCCTGTGGTCACCCTATTCTGACGCCTATAACCTTTTTACTGTTTAGTTGACGGAGATATGTCAGGGCTCTTTATTTGTGTGGGACCAGCATGTATCTCTAAAAGGATCTCCTAAGCCTGCGTAGTACACTACTTACCTGGCCACAACCTCGCTGAGAAGCCTTTCAGCTAAGGTCAGTCTGTACAGTTCTGCGCTACGCTGTTTCTGTAACTCCCGTAGAAGTGAATGGGAGTTACCGAAACTGTCTGGAACAGTGAGCCATATTGTTTCTGTAACACTTTTGTGGGAGTTACGGAAACAGCTTAGCTCAGAGCTAAGCTGTTTTTGTACAGCCTGACCATAGCTGAAAGTCTTCTCAGTGAGGTTGCAGCCAGGTAAGTAGCAGGGCATATCCTGTGGTTATGCCATAAATGACTTTCATAGGTAAACCCCTTTAAATTAGAGCAAAGCTTTGGCAGACACTTTTTGCCAATGTTATTTACTTTGTGTCCCGTTGCAACTCTTGGGATAGCTGGAGGATTTTCTTACATATAGCAGATTTATCATAGTTATTTATACTGGATGATACATTCTACATATTAATAATCCTGTGTAATATTAGGCAGTATTACCTTACATTAGACAGTTTTATACTATACAGATTTATCACTGTGATTTATACGGGATGATACATTGTACATATTAATAATCCTGTGTGGAATTAGACTGTGTAACGTTAGCCTAAACAGTCTCATACTGTACAGATTTATCACAGTGACTGATGCTGGATGTTACAGTGTACAGATAACTAATCCTGTGTAATATTAGACAGTGTAACCTCAGACTAGACAGTCTTATACTGTACAGATTTATCACAGTGACTGATGCTGGATGATACATTGTACAGATTATTAATCCTGTGTAATATTAGACAGTGTAACCTTATACTAGACAGTCTTATACTGTACAGATTTATCACAGTGACTGATGCTGGATGTTACAGTATACAGATAACTAATCCTGTGTAATATTAGACAGTGTAACCTTATACTAGACAGTCTTATACTGTACAGATTTATCACAGTGACTGATGCTGGATGTTACAGTTTACAGATAACTAATCCTGTGTAATATTAGACAGTGTAACCTCAGACTAGACAGTCTTATACTGTACAGATTTATCACAGTGACTGATGCTGGATGATACATTGTACAGATTATTAATCCTGTGTAATATTAGACAGTGTAACCTTATACTAGACAGTCTTATACTGTACAGATTTATCACAGTGACTGATGCTGGATGTTACAGTATACAGATAACTAATCCTGTGTAATATTAGACAGTGTAACCTTATACTAGACAGTCTTATACTGTACAGATTTATCACAGTGACTGATGCTGGATGTTACAGTTTACAGATAACTAATCCTGTGTAATATTAGACAGTGTAACCTTAGACTAGACAGTCTTATACTGTACAGATTTATCACAGCGACTGATACTGGACAATACATTGTATAGACTAGTAATCCTTTGTAATATTAGACAGTGTAATTTTAGATTAGACAGTTTTATACTCTACAGATTTATCACAGTGACTAATATTGGATTATACATTGTACAAATGACTAATTCTGTGTAATATTAGACAGTGTAACCTTTGACTTCACAATCTTATACTATACAGATTTATCACAGTGATTGATGCTGGATGATTCATTGTACAGATTATTAATCCTGTGTGATATTAGACAGTGTAATCTTAGATTAGACAGTCTTAAGCTAAGGTCACACCTGCATTTGGTGACCTTTCGGGGATTTCAAGTGGACCTGAAGAACGGAAACTCCAACGTAAGTGTGAACCTAGCATCATACTGCACAGATTTATCACAGTGACTAATGCAGTATGATACATTGTACATATTACTAATCCTGTGTAATATTAGACAGTGTAACATTTGACTAGACAGTCTTATACTGCACAGATTTATCACAGTGACTGGTGCTGGATGATACATTGCAGCAGTCTTAATGGGCTAACCTGGCTCAAAAAAAAAGAGACAAGCCAGTGTAATATATGCTTCTACCAGCAGAGGGTCCATAGAGCCACAGGAAAAACCAAAGAGTTCGGTTCTTTACTTCACCACCATCTACAGTAACAGAGGAGAATACAGCCATTGAAAGAGGTCCATGCCAGATGGAGTACGGCAAAATGTGTTTGTTTGGTGCAGGTATTGGGCTAGGGGTAGATCTGCAGCAAGGAGTGTTCTACTATCCAGCAGGGCCATTTCAGTTTGTATTAAAGGGGTTGTCCAGGATATACAAGGAGGCCGGGAAGGTGAAAAAAAAAAACATACTCATCTATCTCTGGTGCTCCGGTATCTCCCACTGCGGTCCAGTCCTGCTACTCCCGGGATCTTGTTCGGGCGAAAGTCCTCATCGCACATGATTGGCATCAGCAGTCTAAGGGCATCAAGAGTGACGCGTGTGAGTGACGATGCAGTTCCTTTCCTTTGGCTGCTGAGGCCAGTGATTGGCTTGGGTAGTCACATGAGTCAAGGGTTTCTGCTGGAAGAAGCACACTGGTGCTGCTGGACTGGACAGTGGCGGGGGACACTGGAGCACCCGGGAAGAGATGAGGGTGCTTTTTAAAATTTTTCACCTTCCCATGCCTCCTTGAGGAAAATTGTATATATTGAACAACCCCTTTAAATGCAGAATTATTCCCAGATAGAAAAGTCTGGAACCTGTGAGGAGAGGTTGACACAACATTTAAGTATTAATGTCAAAGTATTGGTACAGTAGCAGGCAAAAGTTTTAGATAAGTGTGGAAAAAATGCTGCAAAGTAAGAATGCTTTCAGAATAGAAGTGTTAGTAGTTTATTTTTGTCAATTATCAAGATGAAGTGAATGAACAAAAGAGAAATCTAAATCGAATCAATATTTGGTGTGACCTTTGCCTAACATCAATTCTCGGTACTTGCAGACAGTTTTTGAAGGAACTTGGCAGGGAGTTGGAGAACTGAGCACAGATCTTCTGAGGATGTAGGCGTACTCCAATCCTCCTGCCTCTTCATGTAATCCCAAACAGACTGGTTGATGCTGAATCAGGGCTCTGTGGGGGTCGTATCATCACTTCCCTTATCCAAAGGGTGCTCACACAAGATATTGATTTGCTTTAGCTTTCTCTTCATTCACTTAATTTTGTTAATTAACTCTACTTGTTTTTCAGGCTAAAGCCCTGAAGTCCAAGCTTCTGGAAATGGGAGGTGACAGAAAGGGTAAAGGATGAGTAAGTAGACTTACAGTGAGGGTGCCCGAGTGTAGGGTGGACTCTGTATTAGGACTAGTGGGTACTGACTAGCTACCTGGGCTCGTCAATATACAGATGATGCCCCAGACAATAGCTGGTCTATATTAAGTAACAGCCCTGGTTAAGGGATCAGAGGCGTTGGAGATTAAGTACTTCTTGGTACTTGATGAGCAGGCTACATGACACTGAGCTTGGTTCCGTGAGTGGAGCAAGGCTTCTGAATGACACCTGGAGTAGTTGTTAGGTATGTGAGCGACATAGTGCTGACTGAGTTAGCAGTCTGGAATACGTGTTTGGTGCTGAAGGCACCTGATTTACTGGTGCAAGAGACACCTGGTTTTGTAGACCCTTGTGTCCTTTAGACTTAGGTATGTTTTGGGACCTCCCTCTGCAAACCAAATGTTGTGTCACCCTTTATGAGGTAGAGGGAGTGAGGTAGCCCTACGTGACAGTTAGTGTTGCTCATCATGAGGTGATTTTAGCTATTTCATTGTCAGGGATATTGGAGTCAGGGCCATTTTAACACATTAGTGGGCCCCGTTCGATGGTTTCATAAGTGGGCCTGCCACATAATTTAATGTCTCCTCAATTGGCTCACACAAATATTAGTGTTTAATCAAGTTGCACCCACATAATGACCCCCTGCCCCCCTCAGTGACCATCCAATTAATATATTACATGCAAATTAAAAAAGAAATGTTATGCTCACCTAACCCTGTTCCCATGGAGTTGCCTGCACGCTATGGCTGTAGTCATGTTTCTGCTGCAGCTCTCTTTGCTCCTCGCTTCTCCAGACATCATCTTCTGAAGCCTGAATGGTGGAGCAGGTATCTAATAACTTTGTGCTCCACCATTGTATTAAACTTTATTTATCTGGGATACTTTGATAAAGTGGTCTCTTTCCTCAATGACACTTTAGTATAATGCTGCTGTATAATATACCTACTTATGTACTGATCCTTACTATTTTCTTGCACGTTTGTTGATTTGCATATTTGCTTACCAGTATTTTGTATGCAAATGATTAACGTTATACTATTTTTGTATGTGTTTGTGATAAAGTTCCATAACTCCTTAGGCAACTTAGGCAGTCTGAGTGTTGCACTGCAGACAGAGTTTAGTAACATGGTTTACATTATAACCCTATGATGGATGTGGCCTTATGCTGGGTCTATGCAGTGGCGTAGGACTCTAGGGGTGCCAGCGTGCTACTTTTGGTCCAGCAGTAGTAGTTCAGGTCTGGCAGTGTTATGTTATATATTGACACATCCGTACTTAATTCCAAAGTGCTTCTTGATGCATAAACAGTGAACTGATACTTCCTATATATTTCCGTGAACTGTTGTGCTGATGAACCTTGCCTGCCAAAAGGCTTTGCCCCATTTGGAACTAAAACATGAAACTGAGCCATAAATGATCGTTCTGCTACAGTTATCTTGCAAAATCACTTGTTGCAGGAGTTTGGGACAATTGTGTAGCATGTTTATGCAAACCGATAACGTACTACATGCTGATCAAGTTAAACTCTTTGCCTTAACTTCTTGAATAAACAATCACTTCTGTGGCAATAAGTGTGTCAGGGTGTGTTTTTCTGGCTGACGAATTCCCCAACTACATCACAGGGATTGTTTTAAGGGTTATTGAACCAGCCTAAAACTCTTTGAGCATTCTGGTCTTCAAAAAATCTAAACTTGCTGACATAGAGAATAGAGCCAGAAGATGTAACTTGAAATTTATCGGTTTACATGAGAATGTTGATGGTGCTAATTGTCAAAACTTTATTAAGAGCTGTTCGTTTAAAATTTTCAGCAAGGAGACTCTTTCACCTCGATTTGAGGCAGAATGGGTTCACCATACACCGACCTTTTGGTCCTTCACCATCTAATTAAAATTTTTCTGGAATTCTCAAGGTTAGTTTATAAAAGTCGCTAATCTTATGATGATATACAGAAGTGGCTGAGGAGAAAAAAATAAAATATGTCTTGAGTTATCCAGCAAAATTAAAGGTGTTTTTTCAGGATACGGTCTTGATTTTTACATCCCCTAAGGAGGCAGAAACTTGGATGGAGAGTAAAAGTGTTTATGGATAAGAGTGAAGGAGAAGAGACTTTCTTCCATTTCCCCTTCCCATTTTTTTTTGTTTTTTTCTTGCCATTTTTTTGTAAATGTTAAAGAGGCCATAATTTTCATTATTATGAAAGGGGGGTAATGGTTGCCCATCAGATAAAGGGGCAATAAGTCCTAGGGTTAGGGAAGATGGGGGATTCTGTAAGGGGATGGGAGGGCTTCTCTTGGAGCTGGGGGAGTGATTTTTTGTTTCGTATTTTTTTATTTTGTGAATAATCAAATATACAGAGTATCAGTAATAAATTGAGGGTTATTTTTTGCAATATACATGGATTGGAAGATAAGCTAAAATGGATAGCAGTACTTCATTTATTAAAAGATATAAGATCATGTTTTACGTTTGTCCTAATCTTGGCTCAGGCACAGCTTTCATTCTTTCCATACATCATTTTCCAGAGGGGTCCGTATTATACATAAGCATACTGAATAGATTATGTTGAGGTAGATCAGGAGGGTAGATTTGTGGTCGTGTAGGAAATTTAAAGGGTGACGGTTAGGATTAGATATATATTCCCCCTTCTCCCCAAAATTACTGTGACAGGTAAATAAGATATTTTCTACTAAACCTGATTACCCTTTGGTGGTAATGTGAGATGTGATCACTGGGCTGGACCCGACCTTGGATAGGCTAAGTCAGGGCAATAAACCGTACATATCTGTGTATCTTAGATTTTTGGAAGAACTTATGGAGGGACTTAACCCTAACCCTAAAACCACAACTCCTTTTCAGGTATTTATATAGATTTGGTTGATAAATGTTTGGTTTCTGAGTTTGCACTTATGAAACAATAAGCTTTTCCGACTACTCCCCAATATTATGTAAAATTTATACTTATAGGTCAAGTACCGTCAAAATGTTAAGGATGAACTCATATTTAATTGAAATATGGGGTAATTCTTTATACTTTATGGTAAATAATTTGAGTTTGTTGAGAAGGAGATTATTTGGGATACAAGTTATATTAGGGGACTATATATAAAGGGTGTATCATCCCTTAAAATGGAACAATAGTAAATTTTGCATAGTTATGATGCATAGGTAGATGCAGGAGAAAAGGATTTTGTTTCTCCAAGAGGCAGAAGGAAAAGGGATCTTTGGGAAAGGGCTCAGGAGGAATACAATAATCAGATTATAAAGGTAGTTGAGGAAGACACAGAATTTGCAACGTTGCATCTTCTATAATACATGGTGATCAAACAGGATTTATGCCGATTAAATCTACCTGTCATAACATTTTTAGGTTTAACTCAGTTTTGGAAATGGAGATGGCTTCCGACTTGGATAGTTCCCTTTTGGCCTTGGATGCTGTCAAAGTTTTGATACAGTTGAATGGGACTTCTCGTGGGTAGTTATGCATAGGTTCTGCTTTGGACTGAACTTTATAGCGGGTGCAGGTTCTCTACAGAAATCCCTTGGCTCAGATAAGGGATGGAGGGGGACTGTCTGAGTCATTCACTATCTCCAGAGGCACTAGGCAAAGGTGCCCTTTATCACCTGTTATTGTTTGCATTTTCTTAGAACCATTGGCTATTTCCTTTAGAATGTCAAAGGAGGTTGAAGGTATTAAGGTAGAAAAGTGAGAGTTAAAAATAGCATTGTATGCTTATGATATCTTATTTTTTTTTCCTAATTGTCTCCCCAGTATGTTAAATATTGTTGAGAGATTTGGACATTTCATAGGCTTAGGAATAAAGTGGAACAAATGATTAATAAAGCAAATAGGTCAAAGGTACATTGCTTCAAATAATAACCAAAACAAGGAAAAAAAAAAGTTTTTTTTTGTGAAGACAACTAAAACTTAACGTTTATTAATTAATTTCTAAAAATGCTACTTAAATTCCCAAACCTACTGGTTTAGGATAATAAAATATCCATGAAATGACCAACTGTATCCGTACCACTACATTAATCCCAGCCTCCCATATCTTCTCATACAGGCTACTCATGGGTTAATTATCCTATGTGGTATATCTAAACTACCTACAGTGTCTTTCACCTGCTAAGTGAGTATCTAGGCCACAGTAACATGAGTCCCTGAGTTGGTTACCCTAGGACAGTGATGGCGAACCTTTTAGAGACCAAGTGCCCAAACTGCAACCCAAAGCCCACTAAATTATCGCAAAGTGCCAACACGGCAATTTCACCTTAAATTAACCTGCCTCCCCTGCATCCCCCCTCTTGCTCGCAAGTAGCCTGCACCCCCATTCCCCCCTCTTGCAAGCAGCCTACATCCCACATCTCTCCCCCCCCATACTACACCCTGGACCCCACACTACACTCTGCATCTTCCCCCACACCACACTCTGCATCTCCCCCCACACTACACTCTGCATCTCCCCCCACACCACACTCTGCATCTCCCCCCACACTACACTCTGCATCTCTCCCCCACACTACACTCTGCATCTCTCCCCCCCACACTACACCCTGCACCCCACACTACAACCTGCATTTCTGCACCCCACACTACACCCTGCATCTCTACCCCCCCACTACACCCTGCATCTCCCCCCACACTACACCCTGCACCCCATATCTCTAACCCCCACACTACATACTGCACCCCACATTCTCCTCCACATCTCTACCCCCCACACTACACTCTGCACCCCACATCTCTACCCCCCAAACTACACACTGCACCCCACATCTCTCCCCCCACACTACACCCTGCATCTCTCCCCCCACACTGCACCCCACATCTCTCCCCCCCACACTACACCCTGCACCCCACATCTCTCCCCCCCACACTACACCCTGCACCCTACATACTGCATCACATCTCTCCTCCCCCACATCTCTACCCCCCACACTACACTCTGCATCTCTCCCCCACACTACACCCTGCACCCTACATAATGCACCCCACATCTCTCCTCCCCCACATCTCTACCCCCCACACTATACTCTGCATCTCTCCCCCACACTACACCCTGCAGCCCCACACATCTCTCCTCCCCCACATCTCTACCCCCCACACTACACCCTGCACCCTACATCTCTCCCCCCACACTACACCCTGAGCCCCACATCTCTACCCCCCACACTACACCCTGCACCCCACATCTCTCCCCCCACACTACACCCTGCACCCTACATCTCTCCCTCCACACTACACCCTGCACCCCACATCTCTCCCCCCACACTACACCCTGAGCCCCACATCTCTACCCCCCACACTACACCCTGAGCCCCACATCTCTACCCCCCACACTACACCCTGCACCCCACATCTCTAACCCCCACACTACACCCTGAGCCCCACATCTCTAACCCCCACACTACACCCTGCACCCCACATCTCTAACCCCCACACTACACCCTGCACCCCACATCTCTAACCCCCACACTACACCCTGAGCCCCACATCTCTAACCCCCACACTACACCCTGCACCCCACATCTCTAACCCCCACACTACACCCTGCACCCCACATCTCTAACCCCCACACTACACCCTGCACCCCACATCTCTAACCCCCACACTACACCCTGAGCCCCACATCTCTCCATGTTCCTCCACTGCTCGGGATACTTCTCTTCATGTGGAAGGACCTTCTTACAAGCAAAGACACGCCTACCCTGTCATGTGACCTTATGACGTCAGAAGGTCCTTCCAGAGTACAGCATTTAGCCTTTAGCAATTTAGCATGTACTGTGTAAGCAGCGGTCCTGAGGACCGCGGATTACACAGACAGTTTTCATTTGCGAGCGTGCCATAGGTTCGCCATCACGGCCCTAGGACTAATCATTATGCCAAAAGGCTAGATAGATGTAGTGGTATATATTTATACCAACCTATAAGAACTAATGTACTGGCCTTTTTACAAAAGGTACCCTACCTTATTAGATCTTCCTCCAGCCAATAATGTAGCTGTAGGATGGGTATGTACTAATCATGTATCATTCACACGTTAGCACATACACACATGGACAAAATTGTTGGTCCCCCTCGTTTAATGAAAAAAAAAAACCCCACAATGGCCACAGAAATAACTTGAATCTGACAAAAGGAATAATATATAACAATTCTATGAAAATGAACAAATGAAAGTCAGACATTGCTTTCCAACCAGGCTTCAGCATGAAAGAGGCCTGGACAGAAATGAGGGTTCCCTTAATATTTAGTTGCACAACCTTTTGAGGCAATCCCTGCAATCAGACGATTCCTGTAACTGGCAATGAGACTTCTGCACCTCTCAGCAGGGATTTTGGCCGCTCCTCATGAGCAAACTGCTCCAGTTGTCTCGGGTGTGAAGGGTGCCTTTTCCAGACGGCATGTTTCAGCTCCTTCCAATAGGATTTAGGTCAGGGCTCATAGAAGGCCACTTCAGAATAGTCCAATGTTTTCCTCTTAGCCATTCTTGGGGGTTTTTAGCTGTGTTTTGGGTCATTATCCTGTTACAAGACCCATGACCTGCGACTGAGACCAAGCTTTCTGACACTGGGCAGCACATTTCTCTCTAGAATCCCTTGATAGTCTTGAGATTTCATTATACCCTGCACAGATTCAAGACACCCTGTGCCAGATGCAGCAAAGCAGCCCCAGAACATAACAGAGCCTCCTCCATGTGTCACAGTAGGGACAGTGTTCTTTCCAAGATAGGCTTCATTTTTCCGTCTGTGAACATAGAGCTAATGTGCCTTGCCAAAAATTCGATTTTTTTTTTTGTCTCATCTGTCCATAGGACATTCTCCCAGAAGCTTTGTGGCTTGTCAACATGTAGTTTGGGAAATTCCAGTCTGTCAGATTCAAGTTATTTCTGTGACCATTGTGGGGTTTTCTTTCATTAAACGAGGGGTACCAACAATTTTGTCCATGTGTGTATACTATAGCTCTCATATTACTTGGCCACTATAAGGCAATCAAATGTTACTGTGCCCAGTCTGCCAAAAAATGTGCCACAGTATGTGCTATGACGATAGAAGCATCATCAGGGGAGGCTTAATACAGACAGTGAGGCGAAAACAAAAAAATAGGCAGGCAATAAGAGCGTTCACCGTCTAGTGATATCGCTCAGAGACAATGCCTGTCTCGGCACTACAGTGTGGAAAAGTGGAACAAATCTGTATTAATGCGATTAGGTGCACATACTTTAGTGGGACATGAATTTCTTCATATGGTATTACCTGGAATTTTATTTGAGTTCTCTTGTAGTATATCTGGCTAATACAATTGATGTATGGTTGAAGCTTTCTCTAACTGTGGCTGAGAGAATTGCATTAAGATGATATTGTGAGAAAGTGAAGGGTGTGGTTTGGGAGAACAGGTATGTTCCAGCCAGGCAGTTAAAGGGTGTCTGGTAGAAGCTACAGCAGGGAGGTCAGCTGACTAATTAAGGCCTGATATAGGCTGAGTGTCAGAGCACGGAGGTGGCGCTACCCGGAGGAAGTGACCTGTGCATCTTGAACCTGCATGAAGGTAATTCTGTGCCACCCGTTTGTAGTAACCAGAGCGAGAGTCTGGCAGCCAGGCACCTGTACAGAAAGGGAACGTTTCTGTGTTAGTTATTTCTCAGCCGAGAAGGTTTTTTTTGTTGTTTTCTGTTCATGTCTTTGTAAAGGCAAACTGTTTATGCACCAAGTGAATAAACTCCAAACTTGAGTGTGATCCAGTCTCTGTGTCCCTGTTTCCTGCACTGCTACCAAGCATCTACCTGAGCGGTTCCCCACAAAATATATATATATATATATATATATATATATATACAGTACAGACCAAAAGTTTGGACACACCTTCTCATTCCAAGAGTTTTCTCTATTTTCATGACTATAAAAATTGTAGATTCACACTGAAGGCATCAAAACTATGAATTAACACATGTGGAGTTATATACTTAACAAAAAGTGTGACACAACTGAAAATATGTCTTATATTCTAGGTTCTTCAAAGTAGCCACCTTTTGCTTGGATTACTGCTTTGCACACTCTTGGCATTCTCTTGATGAGCTTCAAGAGGTAGTCACCTGAAATGATTTTCACTTCACAGATGTGCCCTGTCCGGTTTAATAAATGGGATTTCTTGCCTTATAAATGGGGTTGGGACCATGAGTTGTGGTGTTCAGAAGTCAGGTGGATACACAGCTGATAGTCCTACTGAATGGAGGGTTAGAATTTGTATTATGGCAAGAAAAAAGCAGCTAAGTAAAGAAAAACGAGTGGCCATCATTACTTTAAGAAATGAAGGTCAGTCAGTCCGAAAAATTGGGAAAACTTTGAAAGTGTCTCCAAGTGCAGTGGCCAATACCATCAAGCGCTACAAAGAAACTGGTTCACATGAGGACCTCCCCCAGGAAAGGAAGACCAAGAGTCACCTCTGCTGCGGAGGATAAGTTCATCAGAGTCACCAGCCTCAGAAATGGCAGGTTAACAGCAGCTCAGATTAGAGACCAGGTCAATGCCACACAGAGTTCTAGCAGCAGACACATCTCTACAACAACTGTTAAGAGGAGACTGTGTTTAGCAGGCCTTCATGGTAAAATAGCTGCTAGGAAACCACTGCTAAGGATAGGCAACAAGCACAAGAGACTTGTCTGGGCTAAAGAACACAAGTAATGGACATTAGACCTGTGGAAATCTGGGCTTTGGTCTGATGAGTCCAAATTTGAGATCTTTTGTTCCAACCACCGTGTCTTTGTGCGAAACAGAAAAGGTGAACGAATGGGCTCTACATGCCTGGTTCCCACCGTGAAGCATGGAGGAGGAGGTGTGATGGTGTGGGGGGGCTTTGCTGGTGACACTGTTGGGTATTTATTCAAAATTGAAGGAATACTGAACTAGCATGGTTACCACAGCATCTTGCAGCGGCATGTTATTCCATCCGGTTTGCGTTTAGTTGGACCAACAGGACAATGACCCCAAACACACCTCCAGATGACCTGGCCTCCACAGTCACCAGACCTGAACCCAATTGAGATGGTTTGGGGTGAGCTGGACCGCAGAGTGAAGGCAAAAGGGCCAACAAGTGCTAAGCATCTCTGGGAACTCCTTCAAGACTGTTGGAAGACCATTTCAGGTGACTACCTCTTGAAGCTCCTCAAGAGAATGCCAAGAGTGTGCAAAGCAGTAATCAAAGGAAAAGGTGGCTACTTTGAAGAACCTAGAATATAAGACATATTTTCAGTTGTTTCACACTTCTTTGTTAAGTATATAATTCCACATGTGGTAATTCATAGTTTTGATGCCTTCAGTGTGAATCTACAATTTTTATAGTCATGAAAATACAGAAAACTCTTGGAATGAGAAGGTGTGTCCAAACTTTTGGTCTGTACTGTATATTAGCTGATACACGTGATATGACTGAATATTTAAGGACCTGCGAACTGCTATTGACTAATACAGGTCATAAATAGCTTGGTTACTATGGAAACCTGTGTGCCTGAGGAGAGTAAGCGTCTCTGAGCTATTATTGGCTGATAAGGGACATGTGACTGTGTGTATGGCAGTTGGAATATGAGTGAAAGACTTGCAGGCTTGTATTAGCTAATGCTGGTCATTTTTTGGGAATAATGTATCTCAGGAATGGTACGTCCTTTAGAGCTGAGACCCAGTCTAAAATATTCCCGAACTCCCGATGTACATGTGTACCAAATTTGGTGAGGATCGGTCCAGTCATTTGGTCGCGCATAAAGAACAGACAAACTCATTTATATATATATATACATATACACTAGAGGAAGGACCTGGCTTCGCACGGGTATATTTCATTTTTTGTTTGTGTAGCGACCCCATAAGAATTGGCCAGTTTTGCATTTGACATCCAGTATGGCAGTCCAGTATAGGTATAGTCTATTTATGGCTGTGTTGCTATGGAAACCTGGTAAATGAAATGTGAACTTACATTGGCTAATACACGTCATATGACTGAATATTTAAGGACCTGCGAACTGCTATTGACTCATACAGGACATAAATAGCTTGGTTGCTATGGAAACCAGGTGTAAAGCTGTGTGTCAAGTCTGAACCTGCGATTTTCCATTGGTCCATAAGTGTCATGTGATCATGTGCATCTCAGTTTGGATATCAGTGAAAAACCTGCGATCGGTTGTTATGGAAAACCTGGAGTAAAGCTGTGTGTATGTGACCTTGTGTAACAGTGTCATCCACAGCGCCCTGCCCCTTTAAAGCTGACCTACAGCAGTGAAGAAAAATGGCTGGGTTGTTATTGAAACCTGGAGTGCAGCTGTGTGCATGTGGCTGACAATGCTTTGTCAGATTGGAGAAGGGCTTGGGTCTGCTGGGGAGTTTCAGCAGATCGCTGTTGTCTGTAACATACCTTATCAGATTGGAGACAGGCTTGGGTCTGCTGAGAGTTTTCATTAGCTTGAGCAGCAGCCATGCGTTTTGCTGCAGGGGACATGAGTAGTTTAAAAAACGTTTCAATTTATAAGAATGCTGAAATCCAGTATGGCAGTCCAGTCAGTGGCGTAAATACCGGTTTAGCAGTGGTAGCAGCTGCCACAGGGCCCGGGACATTAGGGGACCCGGCGGGCCTCTGTGTTTGTTTTTGTTTTTTTTTTTTTAACACCAGCAGGTAACGGGCCCTATTTACTTACCGATCCCCACTCAGCAGGAGCGGGGATTGGTAAGTAAGGCCTGTGGGCCGTGAACCCCACAAACACTGCTATCATTATACTCTGGGGTCTTTTCAGCAGGCTTCAGGCCTCCTTGGTGGCGTCCCAGATGTCGGTGGGCCAGTCCGACGTCATTATGCGTTGCGATACATGCCTGGCTCACGTGACATCTTGTCCAACATTGAAGAAGTAGCGGGAAGTGCGCATAATACTATATGAAGGAGCCACTATGATACTGTGTGCAAGGGCCACTATGGGGCAGAATACTGTGTGCAAGGGCCACTATGGGGCCTAATAGTGTATGCAGGGGCCACTATGGGGCATAAAAGTGTGTGCAGGAATGCAGTTTGCGCAGGGGGGGGTTGCCGGGGTGGGGGGGTCCCATGTCAAATGTTCGCCTTGGGGCCCTGCCATTGCTAGTTACGCCACTGAGTCCAGTATAGGTACAGTCTATTTATGGCTGTGTTGTTATGGAAACCTGGTAAATTAAATGTGAACTTATATTGGCTGATACACGTGATATGACTGAATATTTAAGGTCCTGTGAACTGCTATTCACTAATAGAGGTCATACATAGCTTTGTTGCTATGGAAACCTGTGTGCCTGAGGAGAGTAAGTGCCTGCGAGCTGTTATTGGCTGATAAGGGACATGTGACCGTGTGTATGGCAGTTGGAATATGAGTGAAAGACTTGCAGGCTTGTATAGATTAATGCTGGTCATTTTTTGGGAATACTGTACCTCAGGAACGGTACGTCCAAGAGAGCTGAGACCCAGTCTATAATATTCCCGGACACCTGATGTACATGTGTGCCAAATTTGGTGAGGATGGGTCCAGTTGTTTGGTCGCGCATAAAGAACAGACAGACAGACAGGAACTCATTTTTATATATATAAGAGATATATATATATACTGTATATATTTTCAGGCAATAAACAGTCATTTAATTAAATTAGTTTGGAGGGGAAAGACAGCAAGAGAAAAATTGAAGAAACTTTGACATCGTTGGAATCAGGGAGGGTTAGCGATTCCATGTATACGAACATACTATTTGGCAGTAATACTAGATTGGGAGAGTTACCCCTACATTTCCAGTCTGGTAGATGGCAATAGGATATTTGGCTATAAATCTCCCATCCACATTCTGGAATCTGGTTATCTTAATGGGATAGATTATAGAAAAAGATCTATGTTGCAATCTCTTCTAAAAATGTGGAGGGACATTAAAATTTTATATAAGATTCCAAACCTTTTAGGGTTAACTCCATTATGGAATTATTCATCTTTACCAGAATTTCAGAAAATCTTAGGGTATACATTTTGAGTTCAGTTATATGATGGAAAATGTAAGGACTGTTTTAGATTTGATAATGAATTTGCATTGGAGGAGAAGGAAATTATAGATACAATGAAGCTATGCCTATAATTATACTAGATATATGAAGATATGAAGTAAAAAGTAGTGGTCCAACAAATATTGAATTTACAATATTGTTAGGTTTATTCCCCAAAAAAGGTTTTATTTCTAAGATCTATATGATGTTCTGCCCCTTATAGCTCACAAAGGTATTGGGTAAAGAATTTGGATAATATTATCAATGATAAGTGAGCAGTAATCTATAGACAAACTCTTCTAGTGTCACCCAATTAAAATCACTGTTTGTGGTGACACAATTCATGTTTCTACATAGGTTATATCATACCCCAGTCTTTTTGAAGAGGGTTGTAGGAAACCTGATGACTATTATCCTAAATGTAAAGGGTCACTGGCAGACTGGTACAATCTAACTTGGAAATGCCCCAAACTTGTCGGTATTGGGAAATTGTTTGCAAGCTACATTTCATATTGAAAAAATTTATGATCCTATGTTATGTCCTTTAGGTGATCCTAATAGCTTTAAATATCTGATTCAATATAATAACTCAGTACTTCAAATACTCTTCATGACATAGAAATCGCTAGCTAAATATTGGTTTTCTGAAATAAGTCCGTCTGTAAGAGAATAGAAAACAGTAAATAATTGATCACAAAAGAGGATACCACAAAAAATACAGATAAAAATAAAACATAACCTGGACTATTACAACATAAAAGGGGACAAACGTCTTCAATGGTAAATAATTGGCTGAAATGGGAAGAGATTAGGTTTGGATTGTGGGAAGGAAATAGTTGTTTTTGCAAAGATGGCTTTGGTGGTTTAGATGTAATTAAAAAGTTTCTCTCTCTTTCTCTTACTCCCCAGATCCAGGGAAAGGGTGAATGGAGGTTTTTTTTGGATATTATTCTATTATGTATATTTCTATTTTGATGTAAAATTATATTTAATATAAATGATAAAAAAGGGGTACTGAATGGCCATACACCAGTTTTCGCATAGTATGTAATAAGTCTATGAGGAATGAGTAGGAGGTCCAAAAGTTAAAAGTAGAAACACAGATTTTGATGTTAGAGATAAATATGAACTTTCTAGTACAACCAACGTACTTTATTCACATACATTTTTGAACGACACAAAGACAGTTAATCAGTTATAGAGCAGATTCTCCTTTACTTACTTTGTGCAGTGTACGGCAGTTATGTTCTATCTTCCATTTCAGGGACAACTGCAAACTACAGATAATGCCCACAGAGGGGAAAATTGCAGAATATTTGTCATATAACTGCTAGAAGTAATTTTATTCCTCATGTGCACACACTGTACTATTGATATATACATTTGTTTAAAGGTTAGGTATACTTTAAGGGTGGATTCAGATGGTTCCGTTGGGTTCAATTATAACTGCACCCATTTTTGCACCCATTTTGAATGCACTTGTTTTTACTGGTGAAACATGTTTCTTTAATATGTTTTGTTTCAAAAGTATTTATTGAAATATTGCGTGAACATAAAACATTTGAATCAGCAAGATAATCTTAACAGAAATACAAAAATACAAGACATCAGAAATACAAAACAGGAAAACCCTTGAGCATCTGATGTCAATAAAAACTTAAATAAAAAGAGGTAAGAACAGTATTAATGTCTAAACCGTGTGTGTAGCGCCATAGTGCAAGTGGATAAGAGATGGGTGGGGTAGAGATCCTACCTGATAGATACCAGGGAAGGTAAAAATTACTCATAATCTAAGTTGATGATCAGCGCTGAAGGCAATACGGAAGACCTGGGATACGAGACCTGTGAACCCAGGGCATCCAAACCTTATCAAAGAGCGGACGGGTATCAGTGATAGAGGCGTTGAAGCATAATCGTATCAGTTCTTTGAATAACATCGGTCAATGAAGGAAAAGGTTTCCTACAATTGAAGGCGATGTGTATTCGGGCTACCAGAGAGGTCGGGGCAATCAGTACTGATTCTAACACCACCCACTGTGAGCAATCAAATTCCTTGTGGCTGGAGCTAAGTTGGGAGAGCCTCGCGGCAACATAATATTTGTAAAGGTGAGATACAGACAATCTACCCAGTCTTTTATGAAGATGCATAATGCGGTGGCGAATATGTGGCTGTTTATAAGCCCAGTTAAAATCAAAGATTTATTTCTGGAGGGAGGCTAAAGAGGTAAAGGTCACTGTAGTGGGGAGAGCGCAGAAGAGATAGAGAATATGAGAAAGAGTGACCATTTTCACTGAGTGAACTCTTCTGATCCAGGTGCGGGTGGGGCAGTGCCAAGTTCCCTTAGAAGTTTGGATATCAGTGTAGCATAGTTCCTTTTAAAATGGGTCTCTATGGAGTTGCAGAGGTTAACGCCAATGACCATGATGATGATGTACAGTACTAGTTTCTGTACTGAGTGACCAGACTCCTCCTTGCTGCTATGCAATGCCTCTATAGATTTCTTGCTGTACCCTTTCCAAATCTCAGTTTCTTTTTTACTCTCAGGAAGAATTGCCCATGATCATTAAACACAGGAAGCAGCTACAAAAACTTCTGACGGACTGGAACAATGCAAAAACCAGGTGAGTGCAGGTAATGTCTGTGTGTACAGTGTTATAGCCAGGTGGGTGCAGGTAATGTCTGTGTGTACAGTGTTATAGCCAGGTGGGTGCAGGCAATGTCTGTGTGTACAGTGTTATAGCCAGGTATTGCAGGTAATGTCTGTGTGTACAGTGTTATCGCCAGGTGGGTGCAGGTAATGTCTGTGTGTACAGTGTTATAGCCAGGTATTGCAGGTAATGTCTGTGTGTACAGTGTTATAGCCAGGTGGGTGCAGGTAATGTCTGTGTGTACAGTGTTATAGCCAGGTGGGTGCAGGTAATGTCTGTGTGTACAGTGTTATAGCCAGGTGAGTGCAAGTAATATTTGTGTGTACAGTGTTATAGCCAGGTGGGTGCAAGTAATGTCTGTGTGTACAGTGTTATAGCCAGGTGAGTGCAGGTAATGTCTGTGTGTACAGTGTTATAGCCAGGTATTGCAGGTAATGTCTGTGTGTACAGTGTTATAGCCAGGTGAGTGCAGGTAATGTCTGTGTGTGTGTGTGTGTGTGTACAGTGTTATAGCCAGGTGGGTGCAGGTAATGTCTGTGTGTACAGTGTTATAGCCAGGTGAGTGCAAGTAATATTTGTGTGTACAGTGTTATAGCCAGGTGGGTGCAGGTAATGTCTGTGTGTACAGTGTTATAGCCAGGTATTGCAGGTAATGTCTGTGTGTACAGTGTTATAGCCAGGTGAGTGCAGGTAATGTCTGTGTGTACAGTGTTATAGCCAGGAGGGTGCAGGCAATGTCTGTGTGTACAATGTTATAGCCAGGTGGGTGCAGGTAATGTGTGTGTGTGTGTGTGTGTGTGTGTGTACAGTGTTATAGCCAGGTGGGTGCAGGTAATGTCTGTGTGTACAGTGTTATAGCCAGGTGAGTGCAAGTAATATTTGTGTGTACAGTGTTATAGCCAGGTGGGTGCAGGTAATGTCTGTGTGTACAGTGTTATAGCCAGGTATTGCAGGTAATGTCTGTGTGTACAGTGTTATAGCCAGGTGGGTGCAGGTAATGTCTGTGTGTACAGTGTTATAGCCAGGTGGGTGCAGGTAATGTCTGTGTGTACAGTGTTATAGCCAGGTGAGTGCAAGTAATATCTGTGTGTACAGTGTTATAGCCAGGTGGGTGCAGGTAATGTCTGTGTGTACAGTGTTATAGCCAGGTATTGCAGGTAATGTCTGTGTGTACAGTGTTATAGCCAGGTGAGTGCAGGTAATGTCTGTGTGTACAGTGTTATAGCCAGGTATTGCAGGTAATGTCTGTGTGTACAGTGTTATAGCCAGGTGGGTGCAGGTAATGTCTGTGTGTACAGTGTTATAGCCAGGTGGGTGCAGGTAATGTCTGTGTGTACAGTGTTATAGCCAGGTGAGTGCAGGTAATGTCTGTGTGTACAGTGTTATAGCCAGGTATTGCAGGTAATGTCTGTGTGTACAGTGTTATAGCCAGGTGAGTGCAGGTAATGTCTGTGTGTGTGTGTGTGTGTGTGTACAGTGTTATAGCCAGGTGGGTGCAGGTAATGTCTGTGTGTACAGTGTTATAGCCAGGTGAGTGCAAGTAATATTTGTGTGTACAGTGTTATAGCCAGGTGGGTGCAGGTAATGTCTGTGTGTACAGTGTTATAGCCAGGTGGGTGCAGGCTATGTCTGTGTGTACAGTGTTATAGCCAGGTGGGTGCAGGTAATATCTGTGTGTACAGTGTTATAGCCAGGTGGGTGCAGGCAATGTCTGTGTGTACAGTGTTATAGCCAGGTGAGTGCAGGTAATATCTGTGTGTACAGTGTTATAGCCAGGTGGGTGCAGGTAATATCTGTGTGTACAGTGTTATAGCCAGGTATTGCAGGTAATGTCTGTGTGTACAGTGTTATAGCCAGGTGAGTGCAGGTAATATCTGTGTGTACAGTGTTATAGCCAGGTGGGTGCAGGTAATGTCTGTGTGTACAGTGTTATAGCCAGGTGGGTGCAGGTAATGTCTGTGTGTGTGTGTGTGTGTGTGTGTGTACACTGTTATAGCCAGGTGGGTGCAGGTAATGTCTGTGTGTACAGTGTTATAGCCAGGTGGGTGCAGGCAATGTCTGTGTGTACAGTGTTATAGCCAGGTGGGTGCAGGTAATGTCTGTGTGTGTGTGTGTGTGTACAGTGTTATAGCCAGGTGGGTGCAGGTAATGTCTGTGTGTACAGTGTTATAGCCAGGTGGGTGCAGGTAATGTCTGTGTGTACAGTGTTATAGCCAGGTGAGTGCAGGTAATGTCTGTGTGTACAGTGTTATAGCCAGGTGAGTGCAGGGAATGTCTGTGTGTGGCGGGTGTGTGTGTACAGTGTTATAGCCAGGTGGGTGCAGGTAATGTCTGTGTGTACAGTGTTATAGCCAGGTGGGTGCAGGTAATGTCTGTGTGTACAGTGTTATAGCCAGGTGAGTGCAGGTAATGTCTGTGTGTAGTGTTATAGCCAGGTGGGTGCAGGTAATGTCTGTGTGTGTGTGTGTGTGTGTGTGTACAGTGTTATAGCCAGGTGGGTGCAGGTAATGTCTGTGTGTACAGTGTTATAGCCAGGTGGGTGCAGGTAATGTCTGTGTGTACAGTGTTATAGCCAGGTGGGTGCAGGTAATGTCTGTGTGTACAGTGTTATAGCCAGGTATTGCAGGTAATGTCTGTGTGTACAGTGTTATAGCCAGGTGGGTGCAGGTAATGTCTGTGTGTACAGTGTTATAGCCAGGTGAGTGCAGGTAATATCTGTGTGTACAGTGTTATAGCCAGGTGGGTGCAGGTAATGTCTGTGTGTACAGTGTTATAGCCAGGTGGGTGCAGGTAATGTCTGTGTGTACAGTGTTATAGCCAGGTATTGCAGGTAATGTCTGTGTGTACAGTGTTATAGCCAGGTGGGTGCAGGTAATGTCTGTGTGTACAGTGTTATAGCCAGGTGGGTGCAGGTAATGTCTGTGTGTACAGTGTTACAGCCAGGTGAGTGCAAGTAATATCTGTGTGTACAGTGTTATAGCCAGGTGGGTGCAAGTAATGTCTGTGTGTACAGTGTTATAGCCAGGTGAGTGCAGGTAATGTCTGTGTGTACAGTGTTATAGCCAGGTATTGCAGGTAATGTCTGTGTGTACAGTGTTATAGCCAGGTGAGTGCAGGTAATGTCTGTGTGTGTGTGTGTGTGTACAGTGTTATAGCCAGGTGGGTGCAGGTAATGTCTGTGTGTACAGTGTTATAGCCAGGTGAGTGCAAGTAATATTTGTGTGTACAGTGTTATAGCCAGGTGGGTGCAGGTAATGTCTGTGTGTACAGTGTTATAGCCAGGTATTGCAGGTAATGTCTGTGTGTACAGTGTTATAGCCAGGTGAGTGCAGGTAATGTCTGTGTGTACAGTGTTATAGCCAGGAGGGTGCAGGCAATGTCTGTGTGTACAATGTTATAGCCAGGTGGGTGCAGGTAATGTCTGTGTGTGTGTGTGTGTGTGTGTGTGTGTGACAGTGTTATAGCCAGGTGGGTGCAGGTAATGTCTGTGTGTACAGTGTTATAGCCAGGTGAGTGCAAGTAATATTTGTGTGTACAGTGTTATAGCCAGGTGGGTGCAGGTAATGTCTGTGTGTACAGTGTTATAGCCAGGTATTGCAGGTAATGTCTGTGTGTACAGTGTTATAGCCAGGTGGGTGCAGGTAATGTCTGTGTGTACAGTGTTATAGCCAGGTGGGTGCAGGTAATGTCTGTGTGTACAGTGTTATAGCCAGGTGAGTGCAAGTAATATCTGTGTGTACAGTGTTATAGCCAGGTGGGTGCAGGTAATGTCTGTGTGTACAGTGTTATAGCCAGGTATTGCAGGTAATGTCTGTGTGTACAGTGTTATAGCCAGGTGAGTGCAGGTAATGTCTGTGTGTACAGTGTTATAGCCAGGTATTGCAGGTAATGTCTGTGTGTACAGTGTTATAGCCAGGTGGGTGCAGGTAATGTCTGTGTGTACAGTGTTATAGCCAGGTGGGTGCAGGTAATGTCTGTGTGTACAGTGTTATAGCCAGGTGAGTGCAGGTAATGTCTGTGTGTACAGTGTTATAGCCAGGTATTGCAGGTAATGTCTGTGTGTACAGTGTTATAGCCAGGTGAGTGCAGGTAATGTCTGTGTGTGTGTGTGTGTGTGTGTACAGTGTTATAGCCAGGTGGGTGCAGGTAATGTCTGTGTGTACAGTGTTATAGCCAGGTGAGTGCAAGTAATATTTGTGTGTACAGTGTTATAGCCAGGTGGGTGCAGGTAATGTCTGTGTGTACAGTGTTATAGCCAGGTGGGTGCAGGCTATGTCTGTGTGTACAGTGTTATAGCCAGGTGGGTGCAGGTAATGTCTGTGTGTACAGTGTTATAGCCAGGTGGGTGCAGGTAATATCTGTGTGTACAGTGTTATAGCCAGGTGGGTGCAGGCAATGTCTGTGTGTACAGTGTTATAGCCAGGTGAGTGCAGGTAATATCTGTGTGTACAGTGTTATAGCCAGGTGGGTGCAGGTAATATCTGTGTGTACAGTGTTATAGCCAGGTATTGCAGGTAATGTCTGTGTGTACAGTGTTATAGCCAGGTGAGTGCAGGTAATATCTGTGTGTACAGTGTTATAGCCAGGTGGGTGCAGGTAATGTCTGTGTGTACAGTGTTATAGCCAGGTGGGTGCAGGTAATGTCTGTGTGTGTGTGTGTGTGTGTGTGTGTGTGTGTGTGTGTGTGTACAGTGTTATAGCCAGGTGGGTGCAGGTAATGTCTGTGTGTACAGTGTTATAGCCAGGTGGGTGCAGGTAATGTCTGTGTGTACAGTGTTATAGCCAGGTGGGTGCAGGTAATGTCTGTGTGTACAGTGTTATAGCCAGGTATTGCAGGTAATGTCTGTGTGTACAGTGTTATAGCCAGGTGGGTGCAGGTAATGTCTGTGTGTACAGTGTTATAGCCAGGTGAGTGCAGGTAATGTCTGTGTAGTGTTATAGCCAGGTGAGTGCAGGGAATGTCTGTGTGTGTGTGTACAGTGTTATAGCCAGGTGGGGGCAGGTAATGTCTGTGTGTACAGTGTTATAGCCAGGTGAGTGCAAGTAATATCTGTGTGTACAGTGTTATAGCCAGGTGGGTGCAGGTAATGTCTGTGTGTACAGTGTTATAGCCAGGTGAGTGCAGGTAATGTCTGTGTGTACAGTGTTATAGCCAGGTATTGCAGGTAATGTCTGTGTGTACAGTGTTATAGCCAGGTGAGTGCAGGTAATGTCTGTGTGTACAATGTTATAGCCAGGTGGGTGCAGGTAATGTCTGTGTGTGTGTGTGTGTGTGTGTGTGTGTGTGTGTGTGTGTGTGTGTGTTACAGTGTTATAGCCAGGTGGGTGCAGGTAATGTCTGTGTGTACAGTGTTATAGCCAGGTGGATGCAGGCAATGTCTGTGTGTACAGTGTTATAGCCAGGTATTGCAGGTAATGTCTGTGTGTACAGTGTTATAGCCAGGTGAGTGCAGGTAATATCTGTGTGTACAGTGTTATAGCCAGGTGGGTGCAGGTAATGTCTGTGTGTACAGTGTTATAGCCAGGTGGGTGCAGGTAATGTCTGTGTGTGTTTGTGTGTGTGTGTATACACTGTTATAGCCAGGTGGGTGCAGGCAATGTCTGTGTGTACAGTGTTATAGCCAGGTATTGCAGGTAATGTCTGTGTGTACAGTATTATAGCCAGGTATTGCAGGTAGTGTCTGTGTGTACAGTGTTATAGCCAGGTGGGTGTAGGTAATGTCTGTGTGTACAGTGTTATAGCCAGGTATTGCAGGTAATGTCTGTGTGTACAGTGTTATAGCCAGGTGAGTGCAGGCTATGTCTGTGTGTACAGTGTTATAGCCAGGTGGGTGCAGGCTATGTCTGTGTGTACAGTGTTATAGCCAGGTGGGTGCAGGTAATGTCTGTGTGTACAGTGTTATAGCCAGGTGGGTGCAGGTAATGTCTGTGTGTACAGTGTTATAGCCAGGTGGGTGCAGGCAATGTCTGTGTGTACAGTGTTATAGCCAGGTATTGCAGGTAATGTCTGTGTGTACAGTGTTATAGCCAGGTGAGTGCAGGTAATGTGTGTACAGTGTTGTGGTGGGTGTGTGTGTGTGTGTGTGTGTGTGTGTGTGTGTGTGTGTATACACTGTTATAGCCAGGTGGGTGCAGGTAATGTCTGTGTGTACAGTGTTATAGCCAGGTGGGTGCAGGCAATGTCTGTGTGTACAGTGTTATAGCCAGGTATTGCAGGTAATGTCTGTGTGTACAGTGTTATAGCCAGGTATTGCAGGTAATGTCTGTGTGTACAGTGTTATAGCCAGGTGGGTGCAGGTAATGTCTGTGTGTACAGTGTTATAGCCAGGTGGGTGCAGGCTATGTCTGTGTGTACAGTGTTATAGCCAGGTATTGCAGGTAATGTCTGTGTGTACAGTGTTATAGCCAGGTGGGTGCAGGTAATGTCTGTGTGTACAGTGTTATAGCCAGGTGGGTGCAGGTAATGTCTGTGTGTACAGTGTTATAGCCAGGTGGGTGCAGGCAATGTCTGTGTGTACAGTGTTATAGCCAGGTATTGCAGGTAATGTCTGTGTGTACAGTGTTATAGCCAGGTATTGCAGGTAATGTCTGTGTGTACAGTGTTATAGCCAGGTATTGCAGGTAATGTCTGTGTGTACAGTGTTATAGCCAGGTGGGTGCAGGTAATGTCTGTGTGTACAGTGTTATAGCCAGGTGAGTGCAGGTAATGTCTGTGTGTACAGTGTTATAGCCAGGTGGGTGCAGGTAATGTCTGTGTGTATAGTGTTATAGCCAGGTGGGTGCAGGTAATGTCTGTGTGTACAGTGTTATAGCCAGGTATTGCAGGTAGTGTCTGTGTGTACAGTGTTATAGCCAGGTGGGTGCAGGTAATGTCTGTGTGTACAGTGTTATAGCCAGGTGGGTGCGGGCTTGTCTGTGTGTGTGTTATAGCCAGGTATTGCAGGTAATGTCTGTGTGTACAGTGTTATAGCCAGGTGGGTGCAGGTAATGTCTGTGTGTACAGTGTTATAGCCAGGTATTGCAGGTAATGTCTGTGTGTACAGTGTTATAGCCAGGTGAGTGCAGGTAATGTCTGTGTGTACAATGTTATAGCCAGGTGGGTGCAGGTAATGTCTGTGTGTGTGTGTGTGTACAGTGTTATAGCCAGGTGGGTGCAGGTAATGTCTGTGTGTACAGTGTTATAGCCAGGTGAGTGCAAGTAATATTTGTGTGTACAGTGTTATAGCCAGGTGGGTGCAGGTAATGTCTGTGTGTACAGTGTTATAGCCAGGTATTGCAGGTAATGTCTGTGTGTACAGTGTTATAGCCAGGTGGGTGCAGGTGTGTCTGTGTGTACAGTGTTATAGCCAGGTGGGTGCAGGTAATGTCTGTGTGTACAGTGTTATAGCCAGATGGTGTAGTATTCTGTGTGTACAGTGTTATAGCCAGGTGGGTGCAGGTAATGTCTGTGTGTACAGTGTTATAGCCAGGTGGGTGCAGGCAATGTCTGTGTGTACAGTGTTATAGCCAGGTATTGCAGGTAATGTCTGTGTGTACAGTATTATAGCCAGGTATTGCAGGTAATGTCTGTGTGTACAGTGTTATAGCCAGGTGGGTGTAGGTAATGTCTGTGTGTACAGTGTTATAGCCAGGTATTGCAGGTAATGTCTGTGTGTACAGTGTTATAGCCAGGTGAGTGCAGGCTGTCTGTGTGTGTTTTGGGTATGTCTGTGTGTACAGTGTTATAGCCAGGTGGGTGCAGGTAATGTCTGTGTGTACAGTGTTATGGGTTCAGGTAATGTTGTGTGTACAGTGTTATAGCCAGGTGGGTGCAGGTAATGTCTGTGTGTACAGTGTTATAGCCAGGTGGGTGTGGTGTGTAATGTCTGTGTGTACAGTGTTATAGCCAGGTGGGTGCAGGTAATGTCTGTGTGTACAGTGTTATAGCCAGGTGTGTGCAGGTAATGTCTGTGTGTACAGTGTTATAGCCAGGTGTTTTTGTGTGTGTGTGTGTGTGTGTGTACACTGTTATAGCCAGGTGGGTGCAGGTAATGTCTGTGTGTACAGTGTTATAGCCAGGTGGGTGCAGGCAATGTCTGTGTGTACAGTGTTATAAGGTGTTGGTATGTCTGTGTGTACAGTAGGTTATAGCCAGGTGGGTGAGGTGGTAATGTCTGTGTGTGTGGGTGTTATAGCCAGGTGGGTGCAGGTATTGTCTGTGTGTACAGTGTTATAGCCAGGTGGGTGTCAGGTAATGTCTGTGTGTACAGTGTTATAGCCAGGTGGGTGCAGGTAATGTCTGTGTGTACAGTGTTATAGCCAGGTGGGTGCAGGCTATGTCTGTGTGTACAGTGTTATAGCCAGGTATTGCAGGTAATGTCTGTGTGTACAGTGTTATAGCCAGGTGGGTGCAGGTAATGTCTGTGTGTACAGTGTTATAGCCAGGTGGGTGCAGGTAATGTCTGTGTGTGTGTGTGTGTGGTTGTGTGTACAGTGTTATAGCCAGGTGGGTGCAGGTAATGTCTGTGTGTACAGTGTTATAGCCAGGTGTGCAGGTAATGTCTGTGTGTACAGTGTTATAGCCAGGTGAGTGCAGGTAATGTCTGTGTGTACAGTGTTATAGCCAGGTGGGTGCAGGTAATGTCTGTGTGTACAGTGTTATAGCCAGGTGAGTGCAGGTAATGTCTGTGTGTACAGTGTTATAGCCAGGTGTGTCTGTGTGTACAGTGTTATAGCCAGGTAGGTTGCAGGTAATGTCTGTGTGTACAGTGTTATAGCCAGGTGGTTTTTATAGGTGGGTGCAGGTAATGTCTGTGTGTACAGTGTTATAGCCAGGTGGGTGCAGGTAATGTCTGTGTGTACAGTGTTATAGCCAGGTGGGTGCAGGTAATGTCTGTGTGTACAGTGTTATAGCCAGGTGGGTGCAGGTAATGTCTGTGTGTACAGTGTTATGCCAGGTGGGTGCAGGTAATGTCTGTGTGTACAGTGTTATAGCCAGGTGGGTGCAGGTAATGTCTGTGTGTACAGTGTTATAGCCAGGTGAGTGCAGGTAATGTCTGTGTGTACAGTGTTATAGCCAGGTGGGTGCAGGTAATGTCTGTGTGTACAGTGTTATAGCCAGGTAGTGCAGGTAATGTCTGTGTGTGTGTGTGTGTGTGTGTGTGTGTGTGTACAGTGTTATAGCCAGGTGGGTGCAGGTAATGTCTGTGTGTACAGTGTTATAGCCAGGTGAGTGCAGGTAATGTCTGTGTGTACAGTGTTATAGCCAGGTGGGTGCAGGTAATGTCTGTGTGTCAGTGTTATAGCCAGGTGTTTGTGTAGGGGGGTGCAGGTAATGTCTGTGTGTACAGTGTTATAGCCAGGTGTGTGCAGGTAATGTGTGTGTGTACAGTGTTATAGCCAGGTGTGTGGGTTGTGTGTGTGTGTTTGCCAGGTGTGGTAATGTCTGTGTGTACAGTGTTATAGCCAGGTGGGTGCAGGTAATGTCTGTGTGTACAGTGTTATAGCCAGGTGGGTGCGTTTGTTAGGTGGTGCAGGTAATGTCTGTGTGTACAGTGTTATAGCCAGGTGGGTTGCAGGTAATGTCTGTGTGTACAGTGTTATAGCCAGGTGGGTGCAGGTAATGTCTGTGTGTACAGTGTTATAGCCAGGTGGGTGCAGGTAATGTCTGTGTGTACAGTGTTATAGCCAGGTGGGTGCAGGTAATGTCTGTGTGTGTGTGTGTGTTGTGTGTGCAGTGTTATAGCCAGGTGAGTGCAGGTAATGTCTGTGTGTGTACAGTGTTATAGCCAGGTGGGTGCAGGTAATGTCTGTGTGTACAGTGTTATAGCCAGGTGGGTGCAGGTAATGTCTGTGTGTGCAGTGTTATAGCCAGGTGGGTGCAGGTAATGTCTGTGTGTACAGTGTTTACGGTGGTGGGTTGTCTGTGTGTACAGTGTTATAGCCAGGTAGTGCAGGTAATGTCTGTGTGTACAGTGTTATAGCCAGGTGGGTGCAGGTTGTCTGTGTGTGTGTTTGTGTTTGGTGGGTGCGGTTGTCTGTGTGTGTGTGTGTGTGTGTGTACAGTGTTATAGCCAGGTGGGTGCAGGTAATGTCTGTGTGTACAGTGTTATAGCCAGGTGGGTGCAGGTAATGTCTGTGTGTACAGTGTTATAGCCAGGTTTGCAGGTAATGTCTGTGTGTACAGTGTTATAGCCAGGTGGTGCAGGTGTCTGTGTGTACAGTGTTATAGCCAGGTGGGTGCAGGTAATGTCTGTGTGTGTGTGTGTGTGGTGTGTGTGCGGTTTGTGTGTGTGTTGTTTTGTGTGTACAGTGTTATAGCCAGGTGGGTGCAGGTAATGTCTGTGTGTACAGTGTTATAGCCAGGTGTGTGCGGGTTGTTGTGTGTACAGTGTTATAGCCAGGTGGGTGCAGGTAATGTCTGTGTGTGTGTGTGTGTGTGTGTGTTGTTTGGGTGGTTGTGTGTACAGTGTTATAGCCAGGTGGGTGCAGGTTTTGTGTGTGTGTACAGTGTTATAGCCAGGTGTTGCAGGTAATGTCTGTGTGTACAGTGTTATAGCCAGGTGGGTGCAGGTAATGTCTGTGTGTGTTTTACAGTGTTATAGCCAGGTGGTGCAGGTAATGTCTGTGTGTACAGTGTTATAGCCAGGTGGGTGCAGGTAATGTCTGTGTGTACAGTGTTATAGCCAGGTGGGTGCAGGTAATGTCTGTGTGTACAGTGTTATAGCCAGGTATTGCAGGTAATGTCTGTGTGTACAGTGTTATAGCCAGGTGGGTGCAGGTAATGTCTGTGTGTACAGTGTTATAGCCAGGTGGGTGCAGGTAATGTCTGTGTGTACAGTGTTATAGCCAGGTTTGTTTTGTGTGTGTTGGGTATTGCAGGTAATGTCTGTGTGTACAGTGTTATAGCCAGGTGGGTGCAGGTAATGTCTGTGTGTACAGTGTTATAGCCAGGTGGGTGCAGGTATGTTGTGTGTGCGTGTTTGCCGGTGGGTGGGTATGTCTGTGTGTACAGTGTTATAGCCAGGTGAGTGCAGGTAATGTCTGTGTGTACAGTGTTATAGCCAGGTGGGTGCAGGTAATGTCTGTGTGTCGTGTTGTGCCTGGTGTGTGCGTGATGTCTGTGTGTACAGTGTTATAGCCAGGTGGGTGCAGGTAATGTCTGTGTGTACAGTGTTATAGCCAGGTGGGTGCAGGTAATGTCTGTGTGTACAGTGTTATAGCCAGGTGTGTGCAGGTAATGTCTGTGTGTACAGTGTTATAGCCAGGGGTGTGTGCGTGTAATGTCTGTGTGTGTGTACAGTGTTATAGCTTTTGTGTGTAAGTGTTATGAGGTGTCAGGTAATGTCTGTGTGTACAATGTTATAGCCAGGTGGGTGCAGGTAATGTCTGTGTGTGTGTGTGTGTGTGTGTGTGTGTGTGTGTGTACAGTGTTATAGCCAGGTGGGTGCAGGTAATGTCTGTGTGTACAGTGTTATAGCCAGGTGGGTGCAGGCAATGTCTGTGTGTACAGTGTTATGGTTTCAGGTATGTTGTGTGTACAGTGTTATAGCCAGGTGTGTGCAGGTAATGTCTGTGTGTGTGTTTGGGTTTTTGTGTGTACAGTGTTATAGCCAGGTGGGTGCAGGTAATGTCTGTGTGTGTGGTGTGTGTGTGTGTGTGGGTGTAGGTTGTTGTGTGTGTGTGTGTGTGTGTGTGTTTTACACTGTTATAGCCAGGTGGGTGCGGGTAATGTCTGTGTGTACAGTGTTATAGCCAGGTGGTGCAGGTAATATGTGTGTACAGTGTTATAGCCAGGTGGGTGCAGGTAATGTCTGTGTGTGTGTGTGTGTGTGTGTGTATACACTGTTATAGCCAGGTGGGTGCAGGTAATGTCTGTGTGTACAGTGTTATAGCCAGGTGGGTGCAGGCAATGTCTGTGTGTACAGTGTTATAGCCAGGTATTGCAGGTAATGTCTGTGTGTACAGTATTATAGCCAGGTATTGCAGGTAATGTCTGTGTGTACAGTGTTATAGCCAGGTGGGTGCAGGCAATGTCTGTGTGTACAGTGTTATAGCCAGGTATTGCAGGTAATGTCTGTGTGTACAGTGTTATAGCCAGGTATTGCAGGTAATGTCTGTGTGTACAGTGTTATAGCCAGGTGGGTGCAGGTAATGTCTGTGTGTACAGTGTTATAGCCAGGTGGGTGCAGGCTATGTCTGTGTGTACAGTGTTATAGCCAGGTATTGCAGGTAATGTCTGTGTGTACAGTGTTATAGCCAGGTGGGTGCAGGTAATGTCTGTGTGTACAGTGTTATAGCCAGGTGGGTGCAGGTAATGTCTGTGTGTACAGTGTTATAGCCAGGTGGGTGCAGGCAATGTCTGTGTGTACAGTGTTATAGCCAGGTATTGCAGGTAATGTCTGTGTGTACAGTGTTATAGCCAGGTATTGCAGGTAATGTCTGTGTGTACAGTGTTATAGCCAGGTGAGTGCAGGTAATGTCTGTGTGTACAGTGTTATAGCCAGGTGGGTGCAGGTAATGTCTGTGTGTACAGTGTTATAGCCAGGTGGGTGCAGGTAATGTCTGTGTGTACAGTGTTATAGCCAGGTATTGCAGGTAGTGTCTGTGTGTACAGTGTTATAGCCAGGTGGGTGCAGGTAATGTCTGTGTGTACAGTGTTATAGCCAGGTGGGTGCAGGCAATGTCTGTGTGTACAGTGTTATAGCCAGGTGGGTGCAGGCAATGTCTGTGTGTACAGTGTTATAGCCAGGTATTGCAGGTAATGTCTGTGTGTACAGTGTTATAGCCAGGTGGGTGCAGGTAATGTCTGTGTGTACAGTGTTATAGCCAGGTGGGTGCAGGCAATGTCTGTGTGTACAGTGTTATAGCCAGGTGGGTGCAGGCAATGTCTGTGTGTACAGTGTTATAGCCAGGTATTGCAGATAATGTCTGTGTGTACAGTGTTATAGCCAGGTGGGTGCAGGCTATGTCTGTGTGTACAGTGTTATAGCCAGGTGAGTGCAGGCTATGTCTGTGTGTACAGTGTTATAGCCAGGTGAGTGCAGGCTATGTCTGTGTGTACAGTGTTATAGCCAGGTGGGTGCAGGCTATGTCTGTGTGTACAGTGTTATAGCCAGATATTGCAGGTAATGTCTGTGTGTACAGTGTTATAGCCAGGTATTGCAGGTAATGCCTGTGTGTACAGTGTTATAGCCAGGTGGGTGCAGGTAATGTCTGTGTGTGTGTGTGTGTGTACAGTGTTATAGCCAGGTGGGTGCAGGTAATGTCTGTGTGTACAGTGTTATAGCCAGGTGGGTGCAGGCAATGTCTGTGTGTACAGTGTTATAGCCAGGTATTGCAGGTAATGTCTGTGTGTACAGTGTTATGGCCAGGTATTGCAGGTAATGTCTGTGTGTACAGTGTTATAGCCAGGTGGGTGCAGGTAATGTCTGTGTGTACAGTGTTATAGCCAGGTATTGCAGGTAATGTCTGTGTGTACACTGTTATAGCCAGGTATTGCAGGTAATGTCTGTGTGTACAGTGTTATAGCCAGGTGGGTGCAGGTAATGTCTGTGTGTACAGTGTTATAGCCAGGTGGGTGCAGGCAATGTCTGTGTGTACAGTGTTATAGCCAGGTGGGTGCAGGCTATGTCTGTGTGTACAGTGTTATAGCCAGGTGAGTGCAGGCTATGTCTGTGTGTACAGTGTTATAGCCAGGTGGGTGCAGGCTATGTCTGTGTGTACAGTGTTATAGCCAGGTGGGTGCAGGCTATGTCTGTGTGTACAGTGTTATAGCCAGGTATTGCAGGTAATGTCTGTGTGTACAGTGTTATAGCCAGGTGGGTGCAGGCTATGTCTGTGTGTACAGTGTTATAGCCAGGTGGGTGCAGGCAATGTCTGTGTGTACAGTGTTATAGCCAGGTATTGCAGGTAATGTCTGTGTGTACAGTGTTATAGCCAGGTGAGTGCAGGCAATGTCTGTGTGTACAGTGTTATAGCCAGGTATTGCAGGTAATGTCTGTGTGTACAGTGTTATAGCCAGGTGGGTGCAGGTAATGTCTGTGTGTACAGTGTTATAGCCAGGTATTGCAGGTAATGTCTGTGTGTACAGTGTTATAGCCAGGTGAGTGCAGGTAATGTCTGTGTGTACAGTGTTATAGCCAGGTGAGTGCAGGTAATGTCTGTGTGTACAGTGTTATAGCCAGGTGGGTGCAGGTAATGTCTGTGTGTACAGTGTTATAGCCAGGTGGGTGCAGGCAATGTCTGTGTGTACAGTGTTATAGCCAGGTGGGTGCAGGCAATGTCTGTGTGTACAGTGTTATAGCCAGGTGAGTGCAGGTAATGTCTGTGTGTACAGTGTTATAGCCAGGTGGGTGCAGGTAATGTCTGTGTGTACAGTGTTATAGCCAGGTGGGTGCAGGTAATGTCTGTGTGTACAGTGTTATAGCCAGGTGGGTGCAGGCTATGTCTGTGTGTACAGTGTTATAGCCAGGTGAGTGCAGGCTATGTCTGTGTGTACAGTGTTATAGCCAGGTGGGTGCAGGCTATGTCTGTGTGTACAGTGTTATAGCCAGGTGGGTGCAGGCTATGTCTGTGTGTACAGTGTTATAGCCAGGTGGGTGCAGGCAATGTCTGTGTGTACAGTGTTATAGCCAGGTATTGCAGGTAATGTCTGTGTGTACAGTGTTATAGCCAGGTGGGTGCAGGCAATGTCTGTGTACAGTGTTATAGCCAGGTGGGTGCAGGCAATGTCTGTGTGTACAGTGTTATAGCCAGGTATTGCAGGTAATGTCTGTGTGTACAGTGTTATAGCCAGGTGGGTGCAGGCAATGTCTGTGTGTACAGTGTTATAGCCAGGTATTGCAGGTAATGTCTGTGTGTACAGTGTTATAGCCAGGTGGGTGCAGGCTATGTCTGTGTGTACAGTGTTATAGCCAGGTATTGCAGGTAATGTCTGTGTGTACAGTGTTATAGCCAGGTGGGTGCAGGCAATGTCTGTGTGTACAGTGTTATAGCCAGGTGGGTGCAGGCAATGTCTGTGTGTACAGTGTTATAGCCAGGTATTGCAGGTAATGTCTGTGTGTACAGTGTTATAGCCAGGTGGGTGCAGGCTATGTCTGTGTGTACAGTGTTATAGCCAGGTGAGTGCAGGCTATGTCTGTGTGTACAGTGTTATAGCCAGGTGGGTGCAGGCTATGTCTGTGTGTACAGTGTTATAGCCAGGTATTGCAGGTAATGTCTGTGTGTACAGTGTTATAGCCAGGTGGGTGCAGGCTATGTCTGTGTGTACAGTGTTATAGCCAGGTGGGTGCAGGCTATGTGAGAGGTGCTGATCCTTGTGCACTATATATGGTCAGCATACAGTATGTTTGGGCTTTGGCCTTTCGTGCAATTAATAATGGCAAGTATTGGTTTGCCTGGTGTACTCAGATTGTGATGGTCTGTACAGGAGTGGCTGTGTGCTATAATGGTTTAGTGGATGGATATTATGTTACTGGAGACATCATTCAGTCTGATAATTTCTTTAGACTGCTCCAGGCCCATAAGAACATGTCAGGCAACCCTGGAGGTAGTGGTGCAATTAATCCACCCAAGCTGGAGAGTCTGAAAGAGGAAGAAGAGGAGCTCAGGAGGAGACTGGACCAGAGCAAGGTTTGTAACCTGTCGTCATTGAGGAGCTTCTGGCTGTTCTATTGCTCCCTGGTCCAGTTCATTGCCCTCTGGTGGAATCTGATCCTTGCACCTCCATCCATGTATAAGAGAAGTTTCCCTCTAACAGTGTGTTCCACTTCTATGAACATTCTCAATGCATTATCCTGGTTGGGGACTTCATTCTGATGACAAATCTTCTTCTCCATTAAGTCCCTGTTATTTGTGACATGATATCATATGACCACTAGTGTAATATTACTCTTACTTCTATTATCTGCTGCTTTATAGTATGGCTGGTGTAACTCTCTTTCTGCTGCAGGATGATTATTTATCTGATCTGTATCAGTTCACTTCCAAGGAGCCCGAGTATGAAAATTACTTCATTCAGGTAAGCATCCTGACATGCTGAAAAGCCTGCTTATACTCTAATAGAATATACTTTTACAGCATTTCCTAGAACTTCGCCTCCATAATTAACCTCAAAAATGGCAGGCTCTCATTTTATAACCTGTACAGAAAAAATGAAAGCTAAAGTCTTAAATTGTAAGAACTAGTCCAAGTTCAGAGGTAACATTTCTGTACAAGGTGTACAAAGCAGCATCATAGACAGTGCAAGTAACCGGCCTATACAAAGTGCAAGTAACAAGGCCATAGCGAGTGTAAGGAACATAGCCATACACAGTGCAAGTAACAGGGCCATAGAGAGTGTAAGGAACATAGCCATGCAAAATGTAAGTAATATGACCATACAAAGGGCACGTAATATGGCCATAGCACATGTAAAGAACATAGCCATACAAAGTGCAAGTAATATGACCATACAAAGTGCACGTAACAGGGCCATACAAAATGCATGGAATAGGGCCATAGAGAGTATTAGCAAAGGAGCCGTACAAAGTGCATGTAATAGGGCTATAGTGAGTGTAAGGAACATAGCCATACAAAATGAAAGTAACAGGCCTATACAAAGTGCAAGGAATAGAGCCATACAGAATGTATACAACAAGGCCATACAAAGTGTACATATAAGTATGGCCTTAGGTGCGAGACTGTGATTAGGTCCTCAATCTCAATGGGATAAATGTCAGCTGAGCATGACACCTGTGTAAACAGGGAGACTGTCTGTTGCTGCGGGGATTCCTCTCTCACGTTTTTAGAAGGTTGCTGAGTGAACCACTAGAGCAAGAAAAACTGCTAAACTTTTACTCAAGCAACTATTGTTTGCTCCTGCTTAGCCTGTACGACTCCTGTTAAACTCTACTGTTGAGTTACTACCTGTGGATGTGCCTTTGGCCACCTTGACCTAGCTGCCCTGTACTTGGGTAGGCTGGTGTACCAAGGGAGATGTATCCACCCCAACCGTGACAAGCCTTGGCCTATGGAACCCTTGTGAACAGAGAGACTGCTGTGTGTGGCCGCAGGACTTCTTCTCTCATTCTTCCAGAAGTTTGCTGAGTGAGCCATTAGACCAAGAGAAACAATTGACCTTTTGCTGTACTTGAGCAACTGTTAACTCCTTCTGTGTCTGAACAACTGCTGTTAACCTCTACTGTGCTAAATTATTACCTCAAGTAAAGTAGCAGTGATATCCAGACCTGCAAGTGAGTGTGTGCCAACTTAATAAGGACTGTAATCCGGTTTGCATGTCTTTGGATAGTCTGGTGTGTGGAGGAAGCCGTATCCACATGCATGTTTTGGCCATGATAAGAGGACAGGTTACTACCCTTTTACATAAGCAATGGGGCTACAGAATGCAAGCAACAGTATCATATGGAATGCAAGCAACAGGGCTATACAGCATATGGAGTGTACTATAAGTAAAAACTAGGCTACATTATCCATAGTAAAAGGGCCACATGGTGTATAATAACTGCCATACCATGTATAATCTCAGGGTCACATAATGTCTATTAACAGGTCCACATGATGCTTTAAACAGTTATGCACGTTGCATATAAAAGGGCCACATGGTGTGTAATACTAACCAAACAGATTGCATGCATTTGGATTGTAGAGTTTGCTTTGAGCCATCAGGACTGCATGGGGTCTGGTCTTTCGTTGGTGTGCCATAGTTGTCCCTGACTGTGCAGAGCTTGTACAACACCTCCCAAACCCTTTATCAGCCCTGAAGCAGAGAGATTGCAACCAGCACAAAGTGAAATTCTATTCACCTCTCCATGATCCTTGATCCTTCTCAGGACTGATGCCGCATGTGACATCCTGACATTTTCAGCGTCCGGATGTAATATCTGCTGCTGCCTGAAGCCACACATTAAAACAAGGAGACAGGCCTGAGGAAGAAAAAGATCATGGAGAGGTGAGTATAATACCTGATACCTAACTATAGGTAGTGGCCAGTTAAAGAAAAACCAAAACAAAACCTTCCATTCCCTGTTTTCTGGGAAACTGCTCAGGACAAGTGTTTGCTGGGATTGGCTCTAAAAAATTAGGGACCCAGCAAATTTGGGACGGTTGGTAAGTATGCTTTTGCTCCTGGGGAGACGAACCACTGTCCTAGAAGTCCGGCTGTGGATCCCCCTCTCAGCTCATGTATACGGGTCAGGCACGATACCTGTTGGCCGAATTAGTGTTCAGCTATCTAAAGTGAATGACTGGTTATCCTTTGAAATAAAACTGCATCAAACTGCAGTGTGTGAAGGGTTAGTCTTGTCTGTTGTAGTTTCACAGGCTGACAGTGTACAGATAAATGTCTTCATAGTTTTTATTGCTGTATCTCCAGCTGCTGGAACTGCAGGCAGAGTATCACAGGAAGTCCCTGGCTCATCTAACTGAGGCCCTTGGGGAGCTGAGAGACACCTTGAAGGAGAGCGGTAAGTGTATTCCCTGAGGATCCGAACCTGTCCATTCATCCACAACCAGTTATCATCTCATATTATTATTGGCCTGGTTACACCCAAACTGCAAAATCTGACCCCAGAGTATAATAAGTGGAGGCCCAGGGGAGATGCGAAGAGTAATAAACCTTCGTATTCGTCCTCCCTCACTGCTCCTGGGCTTCCTTGTAGCATACAGTGCTTTCTCTCAAGCAACTTCTGGCCTCCTAGGTGACATCAGCAGCCTCGGGTCATGTGGGGCGCACCGACGTCATGATGCTCACAGGGCCATTGATGTCGCCCAGGAGGCTGGAAGACGTCCGGAAAAGAACACTAGATGCTGCAAGAGGAGAGGGAAGGTGAGTAAAAGTGTTTATTTTTTTTTTCTGTTGCCCCTCGGGCCTCCGTTTATTACCTTAACTCAAACTTTTTGTAAAATTTGTAATTAACTGGGCTTGTTACATCTAGTCACATCTAGTTTAATTGTTTACTGATCCCTTAAAACCAAGAATTCCAATGAATCTCAATCCTATCCTTAAGGTCCTAGGGTCTCCTCTCCTTTCTTAGGTCTTGATAGTTTGCTACAGTGTATCAGTCTGGGGTCCCACCTGTTGATCTCACAGAGAATTGTCTTAGCTACTGGATCTCATATCGTGGTACTTGTAAAACAGGGATATATGTTGCAGGGTTTGAGGGTGTTTATCGGCACTGTATTTAAAAAAAAAAAAAGAACCTGCTTCACCTCTGCCTATCCCCAGCAATGCTCTCTTGCTAGGAATCTGCAGCATGTCAGCTCGTAAACATGTCAGACAGTGTCTTGTCGCAGTCATCTGCTCTTTGCTGACCACTGTGTAGGGTCTGCGGGAATATTTGGAAGTTGCATTCCAGCATTAGGAGGAAATAAGATGCAGGCAAAGACGAGGACTGAGGCATTCATAGTGTTATGGAATTGCCCGTTAAGTCTGAACAGGTACGGACGTTACAGTACTCCCCCTTTTAGGAGGGGCCTCCGGACCCTCCTCATATAGACCAGGTTTTGAGAGGTTCTGAAGATGGAACAGGTTAATGAGACAGGGAGCATGAAGGTCTTTGCCAGAGACCCATATCCGCTCCTCAGGGTCAGGTAAGTGTCTTTTATTTTCCTGGCGTTTCAGATACTCTTGGGCTTTAAGATTGGAGGGGCATTCCCAGTCTTTAATAGCTGAGACCGTCTCCTCACTGACACAATCTAAGGTGTGCAAAACAATACAATGAGATGAGCACTGATCTCCCCATTTTACCAACTCCCTTTTAGACCAGTCAAAAATGGAGGACTAACCAAAAGCCAGACCCTCCATAACCAAAAAACTTATGACCTCTGAATGTACAGAGCCCACTTGCAAACCGATTAACGGAGTTCTGAATCGGATTCCACCCCTGGCTCCAATAACCGACAATGGAGTGTCTAATAACAAAACATCTAACCCTAAAGCAGAAATAAATGACAAATTAACAAAGTTAGCTGCAGCTCCAGAATCCACTAGAGCCTGGCCAGATACAGATTTGTCCCCATAGGACAGAGACACAGGTATCATTTTATGACAATTTTCAGAAGATACCTGATTGCCTGAGTGGTTCTTCCGATTACCACTCAGGCGCTGGAGTCTTACGCTGGAGCAGTCTCAGATGAGATGACCCGGTTTACCACAATACAGGCAGAGATTATTTCGGAGACTATATTCTCATCTAGCCTTGGCATCCAGCGCTCCCAGCTGCATAGGCTCATTACCGGCAGTGGTAGAAGGAGAAACAGATTTTTTTTTTTTATCAGAAAGAGAGGGATAGACAGAAGACTTAGAGGAATCAGGCCCTACTCTCTCTTTACATCTGTCCCGGAGTCTCTGGTCAATGTGGACAACCAAGGCCATGACCTGCTCTAAGGTAGGAGAATCTGGGTGACCTACACCACTATGGGGCATAATAGTGTGTGCGGTTGCCGTGGGGGGGTGGTTGCTCGGCGGGGTGGGCATGTATGAAAGGAACGAAAGGTCAAACTAGCCAAGGCGTCGGAACCAGACGGGAAACTAGGTACAAAATCGCTATCCAGAAGAATAGTCAAGAGGTCAAAGCAAAGGTCAGAATACAGAGTATCAGAGAAAAAAGGTAATACTCTACAGAGGCTAATAGCAAGCACTAAGGTATAGGTTAGAAAACTATATATAGGATATCAGGAATCCACCCCAGGATAGATTGGAAAGGAAGGCTGTCCATCACATAAGCAAGGCTGAAGTTAACTGTTTGAGGAGCAGAGGGAAGCAAACAGTGGAAGAGATAGGTGTGGTGGAGGATGATTAGCAGAGGTGAGGGGATAGAGCTGTGTTCTGACAGAGTACAACAAGAAACCAAAAAGCATAAAATCATAGCCAGACACACCACCTGCGCTGCACCCTCCTGCACAGAAGTCTGAACAGGTATGGTCGTTACACATAGATTGTGCCATTCTACTTACTGAAGTGGGGGGAATCATAAAGCAGTGCCTTTATAGTTATAGTTTATAGCAGGGCCAAAGGCAATATAGGTGGGGTTCGAGGCTCATTAACAAATTTGCTGTGGCAGTCTGAGCTGAGATTTCTCCTTCTTCTGAAAGTTGGGAGATATGCAGTGGAGAGACTAACTGGTGAATTAAGGACCTGGGAAGAGATCACTACCATGTCACAAGTAAATGAGCTAAAACCAAGGTAAATGCTGGAAGTTGCAATTCTTTTCTCTTACACCTATGTGCAATGAATACTATGGATTTTTTGACCTGTGTATTGGGGATGTGGTGTGTAAACATGGGGCATGTACCACTGGCCTCTTTCTCCTTGGAAACAGTCTTTTGGAGTCAAGTATTTTTAGGGTTAGGGTTATCTGGAGTCTGTAGCTTTTAAGGGTCCTTGTCCAGGATTGAAGGATATATATATAGTTGGGTATCATCTGGTTAGCAGTGATAGGCCAGGCATGGAAATTGCCGACAGCACTGGGGATAGGCCTGAACCCTGTGGGACTCCATATTTTGAGGTGACTGGGGATGACGATGATGAGCCAAGAGATATTCTTTGAGGTCTGTCAGCCAGGAAGGAACTAAACCACTGAAGAACTGTCCAACAATTCCATAAAACTCCTTGAATCTATGTATTAGGATTTCATGGTCAATTGTGTCTAATGCTGCTGAGAGGTCTAAGAGAATTAGGATGGTGCATTCACCTCTGTCCCTGACCATGAGCAGGTCATTTAGTTCTCGTGTGAAGGCTCATTCAGTGCCATGTTTTTTTTTCCCCAGAAGCTTATCTGATAAGGATCATAGATGACATTACCAAATAGTCTCCTATGTAGTTGGATAGCAACAGCCTTTTCTATAACTTTCCCTAGGAAGGGCAGGTTAGAGACAAGTCTGTAGCTAATAGAGGCATCCAGGTCCATGGAGGGCTTCTTTAGAAGGGTCTTGATAATGGCTGCCTCCAGTAGATCAGGGAAGAATAGTTCACTATGTTCTTGATGGAATGAGCAGGTCAGGACATTTCAGAAATTGGGCCTGGGTCTAGTTCACATGTTGTTCTATGTAGGCCTTGAAGGATGTAATCTCTGTTTCATCTACTTGGTCAAACTGCAGCCATCAACTTAAGGTATTATTGCTGGCCTTTGGACTTTTAACTACTTCCCACTGCAGTCATTTTTTTGATTTTGATTTTTTACTCCTCGCCTTCCAGAAGCCACAACTTTTTTAGCTTTTTGTTCACAGAGCTGTATGAGGACTTAATTAATTTGCAGGATAACTTGTACTTTGTAATGGTACCATTTAATAATCCATATTGTTGGGGGTTAAGTTCCCCCGGGATGGATGTCACCGTAATCCTAATTAAATAAATAACCAGTTTCGAGCGCTCGGGAAACAAGACGTACACAGGTATCGTGTATGAACCGTTTCTACTTTATTACGTAGTTCAATACAGTTTTAAAAGCAAGCTCAATTACATAACAGTCATGTGATCAATATACATATATGGTCTTTCCAGTTCCGTTATCACACAAATTTGTTCATTTACCCATCACCCCAGATGTTTTCATTTTCACCTTATCTAAATGTCCTCCCAAGACTACTAGTTCTGTTGAAATCGGCAGAACTGTTGATATCTCCCCCAGACTCCAAGTCTGTCCTTATCAACTACGCAGTCTTGTTTACAGAACATTCCACCCTCTTGTGCTTTCTGTATACTGTGATATAGAATATAGTGCAAGTTATGTTTTAACCCTTACAATTCCCCCATTTTAGGACTTTATTTTTAATCAGTATTCAATGAATACATTCACACTATCTGTGTGCCATCTGTGATGGATTCTCCATTGAAAATGTTAAAAATAATGATCCTACCTTACATACTGAGTATTGTCCCTCATGAGATTGCATAGCAAAGGAATACATTGGATACAACATCCTAATATCATAAAAATGATTACACAAAGGATTATACCTACGATTTGTCGAAGGTATCCCAAGTCAGGTAGGAAAGCTAACAGCCAGTCCCACCATCCTTGGTTGACATCTTGTTTAATATGTGTTACCATTTCCTGCAACTGTTTCAACTTATCATGCACATCTTCTGAATGGTCAGACAAATTAAAACAGCACATTCCTGCAAAAGTGTTGCACCCATAACCATGTTTAAGCAGTAAATAATCTATAGCCGCTCTATTCTGCAATATTGCTTTTTTATGTGATTGCAAATCTAATACAACATCTTTAATGATAGCGCTAGTAGTGTTTATATTCTTTACCATAAAGCAAGCAATACGTGATATTATCTTAGCATTATATACAGACAAACCTGGTACTCCTACCAGTGACACAGCTAGGCTTATGTATTCTGCTTTCGATAAGAGTTTCACATCATAATTACAATCCTCAGGCAGTGGGATAGTACTTCTTTTGTGTAATATATGTACATGCGATTTCTGTGAACTCTGTTCATATGGTGTGGGTATCATAGTCAATGCTAATCTAGACAAGGCACATATGCCTCCAGTTATATTGGCAGGTATATAGGTGTAGCTGCTATTACCACACGCTAGAACCCACCCAGGTGGCAAGGGTACATGTAAATCTAGTGACGGGACAATAAGTGTCCTGTTACATTGCATCCTCTTCCCTTCCCTCAGGGTTTGACAGTCGTTGTCAGTTCTATTGCAGATTTGTGGAAACTGCCCTTTATTCATTATAGGATTGCAATTAGGTATTGTTGTTTTATTACATGAAAATTTGAAACACAATTCTGCTCTTGCTACTGCCCCAGTCGATATCCTTATCATATTCTCCTGTAAATCTGCGTAGGCAGTGCAGTTCATACAAGCATAATAAGGACTTATCCAGTCTGCATGCACATGGAGATCAGCTTCCTGTAAAAGAGTATCATTTAACTGAAGTTTCAACAATTTAGTCCATACTGCAACAGAAGTCGGCACTGCAATCAAACAAGTTTCTAACACATTACTGGAATATGCATTTCTCAAACAAAATTCTGTCATGTTTAATACTCGGGCCAAATATAACCACATATTCTCTTTTGTTCTCCATATGTGTTCCTCCAGCTCCCTTACTCCCCGATTTGGGCTGTCTTTTCTCCTGTAAAGTTCAAACCAGGTCCATATTATTAAAAGGCATCCAGCAAACATCAGCAAGTGTCGTGTTTTCATTTTGATGGTGCTTCAACTTTCTTGCAATGTGAAGCGTGTATCCAGGTGGGTTTTCCCTCCAATTTTACTGAAGTGGCAGTTGTCAGCAGTACTTGGAAGGGACAGTCATACCTGGGTTCAAGAGACTTCCTAGTGTGTCTTTTCACGACCACCCAATCACCAGGCTGCAAGCTATGCGTTCCTGAAAAATCAGAAGGGTCTGGAATAGAAGAGAACACTTGTTTATGTGTTTCTCTCAATCTCTGGCACAAACTCTGCACATAGCTAGAAATACTGTCATAGTTAAGCTGTAACGTCTGAGGGAAGTATAACCCTGTTTTGGGCGCACTTCCAAACAATATTTCAAATGGTGACAACCCTGTCCTCCTGTTAGGGGTGGTTCTTACTGAGTAAAGGGCTAAAGATAGACACTCAGGCCAGGGCTTCCCTGTCTCTGCTATCGCTTTTTGGATCTTTAATTTGAGTGTGCCATTCAACCTTTCCACTTTGCCTGAACTCTGAGGATGGTAGGGTGTGTGGAAAGCTTGCTCAATCCCTAGTGCAGACATTATTTCTCTCATTATCTCACCTGTGAAATGTGTACCTCTGTCAGACTCAATCACCTCGGGCACTCCAAACCTGCACACAAGCTCAGACATCAGTTTCTTGGCAGTTGCTTGTGCGGTTGCTTTGCTCACAGGGTAGGCCTCAGGCCATCCTGAAAACAGATCCACACAGACCAATACATACTCGTATGTTCCAGACTTAGGCAACTGTATGTAATCTATCTGTACTCTCTGAAATGGGTACAGGGATTTTGGTGTACACTTGGTGGGTGTTTTAACTACCTGTCCTGGGTTGTGTAGAGCACATATGTGACATGCTTTTACGTGGTTACTAGCAGCTCTTCCAAAACCTGGGGCAAACCATAATTTACCCACTAATGACTCCATGGCATTTCGAGAGGCATGCACCTTACCGTGGGCCAAGCCAGCCATCTGGGGGTAGACTGCTGCGGGCAGACATAATCGATCCCCCATTTTCCACATACCATCACCGTCTGTAGCACCTGCTTTTCTCCATCTTTCAATTTCCACACTGGTGACCTTTGAGTACAGCCCTTTTGGGTCTGCTAGGTCAATGTCCATTTTGCTCACCTGGTTGGGACCCCTTCTGGCCAGTAGTGCTGGAGCCTTGGCTGCTATGTCAGCTCTCTCATTTCCACAGCTTTCAGGGTCCCTTCCTTTTGCGTGAGCTCTGACTTTCACAATTGCCAGCTGCTTTGGGAGCAGTATGGCCTCCATCAGTCGACTTACCACATCTCCATTCTTAATTGGCTTGCCCTGGGCCCTTAGGAAGTTCCTTGACCTTCATATCGGACCATAATCATGTGCAATGCCAAAAGCATACCTGGAGTCAGTGTATGTGTTAGCTGTTCTACCTTTGGCTATCTTACAAGCCTCCATAAGGGCTTTAAGCTCAGCTTCTTGGGCTGACATGTGTGGTGGAAGAGCTTCCTGGACTATGATGTCATGTTCAGTGACTACAGCATACCCTGTAACAAATTTGCCTTCATCTGTCAGATACCTTGAGCCGTCCACAAACATCTCATAATCAGGATTTTGTAACGGCACATCCGTGACGTGGTCAAATCCCACTGTTTCCTGTGACATAAGAGCCACGCAATCATGTTCATGCTGGCTGTCAAACAGTTCTTCAGAGAGGGAATTTAAAAATAACTCATCTTCCATTCCCCCTTTTGAATCATGAACTCCTACAGGAAGAAGAGTTGCAGGATTCAAAGTTAAACAGCGTTGAAAAGAGATGTTTGAGGAGGACTGCAAAGCAAATTCCAGTTTGCTCTGCCGTGCCAAAGAAAGGTGACGTCTGTCCACCTGTGTGAGGATAGCATGGATGTCATGAGGTGTATACACAACCAGTATATGATCTAGGACAATGTCTGAGCTTTTGTCAAGCAACGCTTGTACTGAGAGGACAACCCGCACACAGGAGGGGGGTCCCCCTGGCTACAGCATCTAACCTTGAGCTGTAATGTGTTGTTGTGTGAGAACTGCAGTTGCATGCCCTATCATCTGTCACGTAGACCTGAAAAGGTTTCTGATAGTCAGGTAGGCCTAGGGCCGGAGCACTGACTATCTGCAACTTCAGCTGGTAAAACGCATCCATGGCCTCAGATGTGAGGCTGAATGGTTTTGAGGAGAGGCTATCGTACAGAGGTTGCATGGTCAGAGATGCAGATCTGATCCATGGCCTACAGTAGGATACCAATCCCAAGAAGGTACGTAGCTGAGCATGAGAGGTCGGCACCTGCATGTCTCTCACCACCTTGGTCCTCTCATCTGACAGGTGCTTGGTACCCTGGCCGAGACAGTGTCCCAGGAACACCACTTCGTGTTTGCAAAATTGCAACTTGTCCTTGTTGGCCTTGCAGCCGTTCTGGTAGAGGAAACACAACAGGCTGATGGTTGCCGCTTCACAGGTTGGTTTGTCTGGAGCACAAAGAAGATCGTCAACATATTGTAACAGAACAACATCATCATGTGGAAAATGCCAAGTACTCATAATAAGTGTAAGACACCTTGTGAATTGGTTAGGACTGTTTTGCGCCCCTTGTGGTAGTACTGTCCAAGTGTACTGTTTACCCCTGAATGTAAATGCAAACAAATACTGGCAATCGGGGTGTAAAGGCACAGAAAAAATATGCATTGGAAAGATCTATACAACTGTACCAGGTGGTACCTGTGGGGACAGCTGACAGCAAGGTGTGTGGGTTAGGTACCACTGGGGTTTCAAGTAGTGTTACTTTATTCAATTCCCTAAGATCATGAACCATACGGTATGTGTCTGGTTCTCCCTTTTTGCCCTTTTTCTTCACTGGGAAAAGAGGAGTGTTTGCTACAGAAGTGCATTCCTTCAATGCCTCTGCTTTCACTAATTCCACTATTGTTACTGCTATGGCATCCTCTTGGGCATGGGTCAGAGGATATTGTTTAATCCTGGGTGGCTGAGCACCAGGTTTCAGGGTTACCATAACAGGGGGTACATCCAATTTACCTAAGTCTGTTTTCCCAGTTGCCCATAATGCTGTTGGCACTTGGGATAACAGTACATTTTCTTCTTCAGTGAGGACAAAAATACAATTTGGTGTATTTAACTCGGCAGATAACAAGCATAAAATCTCATGGTTAGTATGTGTGACTTTTACATATGCTTCTCCTGAGGAATGTAACATGATGTTACAACCTAATACTCCCATCACATCTGTACCAAGAATGTTATCTGATGTGTCTGAGACTAAATACCTAGTGAGTATCCTGCAACCCTGAAATGAGGTTTCTACAGGATCAGTTTGATCTAAAGCATCCACCGTTTTAGTGAGAAGTCTTCCATAAACTTCCACTGATTCACCTTTCTCTCTTTTAGCAGATACCTTACTTCAGGTGATAACAGGCAAGACAATAAATTCACATAACATAGTACAAGACATAATTTCATATGTTTGAGTATGTTCTTGAATATTTTACACACATATATATATTGTCATTGTACCTTACTTTCCATTTAACCTTAGGCTAACACTTTTATCAAAATATTTTCCCTTTGGGCATAAATAGTCATCATACCCAGGCTGCGGACCCCGGAGGCCCAAAGCCAAGTTTCACTTAGTAATAATTGACATGTAACATTACTGGGTAACAGCATCATGTTCAGCTCGTGATTTTCTGCGTGCGCATCACATCAGATACAACGTCCTTGGAGCTACTTGGCAGTCAATTAATGTTTTGGTTATTCCCTGCAGAACATCTGCAGAGCGCTACAACAGAATACAGGAATACAATTCAAGCAGATAGCAGTTAATACTGACACCAAAATTACATATTACTATTTTTGTACAATTTTCAAATATTTCCCAAACCCCACAGACTTTAGAATTTTCTTCACTGGATTCCAACCAAAAGTTGAACCCCTGTGGAACATCACAATATCCTAGTTTCTTCTTTTTAGGGGACATTTCCTGAAAGCGGATTTAATTTTACAAAAAGCATAAAAGTTGAATCCTGGCATTGATATAAACAGAATGAATATTACAAATACAGGTTGATATATATATATATATATATATATATATATATATTACATAATCCAATAAACATCATACCGATGGTGGACAGTTTTTCTCTTTGCACTATATCAGATTCTCTGAGTGTTTTGTTAAAGTAAGTAATATTTCATACAGAACTGGGAGATAAGATGGGTTATATTAAACAATAATACTGAGAAGGGGGATGTCTCCCTTCAAGCCTGATTCTCGGAGTGAGATGGGGGTGATTCATTATTTCCTGAACTATCACCCCTTATCCTATTCTATTGCTTCCTTCTATCAGGGCATAAATGCCTCTTTGCAACTTTTTGTCCTGAATCAATCCCGCATGATCTAATCTCCACTGATCCCAAAATTTACTGTCTACCAACGCAGTTTTGTGTATTCCTGCTCTTTTTAGGATTTTCTTTACCTGTGCGGCTACTTCTTTCCCTTCCCTTATCTCTATTAGTTCACATGGGGTGTACCATATCTTAGATGGTCCCTTCCCCATCTTGGCTGGTAGCTAATCAGCCGATGAGTCTCTCACTCCTCTAGGGCAACCTTTGAGACAATAGAGGGTCACTTATGACTACTTAGTGAGAACTCCCAGACAGACTCTTCTGTCTTCTATGAACTACTCTACTTGTGCAAGTTCAGGAGTAGTGCTCAGGGCAATGCCTCAATTGGCTTCCACGGGCTCAACTTTCTGCCTGTGTCCCCTTACCAAAACACTCCTAAATCACTACACGCACTTCTTCGCGCGGATTCTACTAAGTTCTTCGTGCTACTACTCAGGTCCCATTCGACCTTGACCGTCCAGGCACGGCTGGAGGCTAGTGTTCCAAAACAAGGACTTTTCAATCACTCCATGCTTCTCAGTTCGGAACCTTGTCCGCAACTCTAAACTCTAGGGGTTAAGAATAGAGAACTTTTCCCCATTCTTTGCAGCCTTATATATCTTATAACACAGGTAACATGCCTTCTCAGTAGACAGGTAAACAGGTAAGACAAAAAGCAAAGAAAACAATTTCCATATCATTTACAGGTGACATGTCCCTTTTAGGTTCTTCCGTACTATACAATTGGCATCGAGATGTCATATAAGCATGCAGCAGCTTACCTCACTCATCGATACAGAGAATAGACACACAGGAACCTTAGATATACTAATTGGCAAGATCAAAGGCTTACCTTCACAGTACTGTTTTTATCTATCTGAGGTCCTCTGGTCCCGTCCTCAAGTCGATCGGTGAGTGGGTCGGCACTCTATTGGCTGCACATCAGACGATCTCGAGGCCCCACGTCATTGGTCGCCAATTTCTGTTGGGGGTTAAGTTCCCCCGGGATGGATGTCACCGTAATCCTAATTAAATAAATAACCAGTTTCGAGCGCTCGGGAAACAAGACGTACATAGGTATCGTGTATGAACCGTTTCTACTTTATTACGTAGTTCAATACAGTTTTAAAAGCAAGCTCAATTACATAAGTCATGTGATCAATATACATATATGGTCTTTCCAGTTCCGTTATCACACAAATTTGTTCATTTACCCATCACCCCAGATGTTTTCATTTTCACCTTATCTAAATGTCCTCCCAAGACTACTAGTTCTGCTGAAATCGGCAGAACTGTTGATATCTCCCCCAGACTCCAAGTCTGTCCTTATCAACTACGCAGTCTTGTTTACAGAACATTCCACCCTCTTGTGCTTTCTGTATACTGTGATATAGAATATAGTGCAAGTTATGTTTTAACCCTTACAATATGATGTACTGGGAAGCTCAAAAAAAAAAAATCAAAATAGGGTTGAATTAGAAAAAAACTGTGTTTATTACTAATAATAATAACTTTATTTATATAGCACCAACATATTTCGTAGCACTTTACAAATCAGAGGACACATGAGACATTGCAATGTGACTAAGAAATAAACATACAGTGGGGAAAAAAAGTATTTAGTCAGCCACCAATTACAAGTTCTCCCACTTATAAAGATGAGGCCGGCCTGTAATTGTCATCATAGGTAGACCTCAACTATGAGAGACAAAATGAGAACTAATCCAGAAAATCACGTTGTCTGATTTTTTTATTTTTTTTTTTTAAGAATTTATTTGCAAATTATGTTGGAAAATAAGTATTTGGTCACCTACAAACAAGCAAGATTTCTCGCTCACAGACCTGTAACTTCTCCTTTAAGAGGCTCCTCTGTCCTCCACTCATTACCTGTAGTAATGGCTCCTGTCTGACATTGTTATCAGTATAAAAGACACCTGTCCACAACCTCAAACAGTCACACTCCAAACTCCACTATGGTGAAGACCAAAGAGCTGTGGAAGGACCAGAAACAAAATGGTAGCCCTGCACCAGGCTGGGAAGACTGAATCTGCAATAGGCAAGCAGCTTAGTGTGAAGAAATCACCTGTGGGAGCAATAATTAGAAAATGGAAGACATACAAGACCACTGATAATCTCCCTCCATCAGGGGCTCCACGCAAGATCTCACCCCGTGGGGTCAAAATGATCACAAGAACGGTGAGCAAAAATCCCAGAACCACACGGGGGACCTAGTGACTGACCTACAGAAAGCTGGGACTAACGTAACAAAGGCTACCGTCAGTAACACACTACGCCACCAGGGACTCAGATCCTGCAGTGCCAGACGTGTCCCCCTGCTTAAGCCAGTACATATCCGGGCCCGTCTGAAGTTTTCTAGAGAGCATTTGGATGTTCCAGAAGAGTATTGGGAGAATGTCATATGGTCAGATGAAACCAAAGTAGAACCGTTTGGTAGAAACACAACTCGTGGTGTTTGGAGGAGAGTGAATGCTGAGTTGCATCCAAAGAACACCATACCTACTGTGAGGCATGGGGGGGCAACATCATGTATGGGGCTGTTTCTCTGCAAAGGGACCAGGACGACTGATCCGTGTACATGAAAGAATGAATGGGGCCATGTATGGTGAGTGCAAACCTCCTTCCATCAGCAAGGGCATTGAAGATGAAACGTGGCTGGGTCTTTCAGCATGACAATGATCCCAAGCACACCGCCAGGGCAATGAAGGAGCGGCTTCGTAAGAAGCATTTCAAGGTCCTGGAGTGGCCTAGCCAGTCTCCAGATCTCAGCCCCATAGAAAACCTTTGGAGGGAGTTGAAAGTCCGTGTTGCCCAGCGACAGCCCCAAAACATCCCTGCTCTAGAGGAGATCTGCATGGAGGAATGGGCCAACATACCAGCAACAGTGTGTGCCAACCTTGTGAAGACTTACAGGAAATGTTTCACCTCTGTCATTGCCAACAAAGGAGATAGAACAAAGGATTGAGATGAACTTTTGTTATTGACCAAATACTTATTTTCCACCATTTGCAAATTCTTAAAAAATCAGACAATGTGATTTTCTGGATTTGTTTTCTCATTTTGTCTCTCGTAGTTGAGGTCTACCTATGATGACAATTACAGGCCGGCCTCATCTTTTTAAGTGGGAGAACTTGCACAATTAGTGGCTGACTAAATACTTTTTATCCCCGCTGTATCACACACTAGGAGTGAGGACCCCGCTCACAAGAGCTTACAATCTATGAGGAGATAGAGAGGACACAAGAGGTCAGAGGTACAATGGTCTAGCCATCTATTCATAGAAAAGGTTGTGTAACTGAAGCTGTCTGAGCCGTCACCAGCCGGTATCTGTGAATAAACAGATACTAAGTGCAAGAAGTGCAGTGTAACTTCTAGATGGAGAGGACAGGATCTGAGGCACAGAGGAGGAAGAATAGATTAGGATAAAACCATATTATTGTTCTCCACCTCTGCACACTACACTGTGATCAGGTCACGTGATAAGCCTGACTATACAGATGTGATTTCTGAAGCTGCTGTAGTTGGAAATTAATCGGATTGTCCGGGGTAAAGCGTTCCATAGAACTGGTGCAGCTCGAGAAAAGTCTTGGAGACGGGAGTGGGATGTTCGGATAATAGAGGATACAAGTCTAAGGTCATTGGCAGAACGGAGAGGACGGTTAGGGCGGTAGACAGTGATTAAAGAGGAGATTTCGCAGGCCGCAGCGCTATGGATGGATTTGTGGGTGAGTTTGATAATTTTATATTGTATTCTGTGATGGATGGGTGAGGTTTGAGTAAAATACAACCCCCAGACAGCGGGCATGCCGCCTCGGGGTAATAGGCCACAGACAGACATGGAGCTATCAGGGTTAGGTCGGTTAGTAGATGGAGGGAACACAAGAAGTTCAGTTTATGAAAGATTCAATTTCAGATAGAGAAGTCCTGATGTTAGAGACAGCAGAGAGACAGTCACTGGTGTTCTGTAGTAGTGCAGGGGTGACGTCCCGGGATGACGTATATAATTGGGTGCCATCAGCATAGAGATGGTATTGAAAGCCAAATCTGCTGATGGTTTGTCCGATAGGTGCTATGTACAGAGAGAAGAGGAGGAGACCTAGGACCGAGCCCTGGGGAACCCCAACCGCAAGGGGCAGAGGAGTAGAAATAGCCCCAGCGAATGATACGCTAAATGAACGGTCAGAGAGATAGGAAGAAAACCAAGAGAGAGCGGTATCCCTGAGGCCAATAGAGCGGAGCATAGTAAGGAGGAGTTGGTGTGTTTATGCATCTTTCTTACGTTTTTGGCTACGGCGTTTACGATTATGGCAATACCAAATTTATGTGTGTGTTTTTTTTTTTTTTACATTTTAACCCCTAAAAAATAGCCAAAACTTTCTTGCAGTTGCCATATTGTGACACCAGTAACTTTTTTATATTTCCGTGTACAGAGATACATAAAGCGCCTCTTTTTGTGGGACCAGATGCACTTTTTATCTATACAATTCTAGGGAATGTCTATTGTTTCGCTTTTTATTAAAATTTTATATGGGAGGTGAAACAGCGAAAAAACTGTGGTTCGACTCTATTTTTTTTTTCCCACTACGATATTCACCATATGAGAAAAATATTTATTATTTTTGATATTTTTAATATTTAAGTTTGTAGCCAAGGCATTTTCTGACACAGGGATACCTAATGTGTATGTTTTACTTTATAATTTTTTTAACTTTTATATATGTTCTAGGGAAAGGGGGAGTGATTTGAATTTTTCTTCTTTTTTTTTGTTTACTTTTGTTTATTTCTTTTTTACTTTTATTGTTAGACCCCCCCCCCCCCAGGGTTAGTGGTGAAGACACAGATTTGTTGTATTGCCACACTAGACAGTTAGGGTCTGAAGATGTGTCAGTCTGCCAGTGGAGCCTGAAGTTGTTGCTGTTCAGTCTGGTCTATGACTGTTTAAGTCTTCATACATGATGTCCTATCAGATTTTCTGCTGCTAATAATCACATTATGGCTGCAGCACATTTTATATTTGTCTCTGAGGCAGGGGGTATGTACTATAAGTAGCAGTCTGCCCCCCTCCTTATCCATTACTAATACTCTTCTGCCAGGAGTAACAGTATAATGGCAAACAAATATCTGAGAAAAGCCCAAGTGATCATAATATAGTAGATCCTGGAACACTAGACTACACATATATGGCAAATACACACAGGCATGCAGCTAAAACACAGGAAAAAATTACATGAGCTGTCTGTGAATAATATCCCTTCTGTAATCACATAAGCAGCCATAAGTAGATACAAGTACATAGAAGACTTTACATTGTAAGCTGTGAGAGCTACAGAATGTTCAGTGCTTTGCACAAAGCAGTTTGCAGATGTGTGGAGTCTGTGAGGAAAATCAGCCCCCATCCCATCTTCACTGTGTGAAGACAGAACAGACCCTCCCCCTCCACTCAATGTGATCCTGTCTTTGTTATCTAATGTATTAATGGACAGACTTTGGCTAGCAACAGGGAGTTACCTGCAAATTAGCTAGAAGGGAGACGTCTAGTTGCAGGAACATTTTTTTTTATTGAAGTGCATTACATTTTGGCCCAGAAACACATGCTCTATGAAATGAAACAAAGTTGTATGAAAAGTTAATGTATTTTATTGGTTCTTTGTTTTGATGTTTGGCAGCAGAAATAAATGAGAAATGTTACTTTTGAGATTTCCAGTCCTACTTGGAATGTCAGATCAAGAGTGTGAGTTAGTGAGTGGACTGCTTCAAAGAAGCAGAGTTTGTCCATAGTAGGAAAGGGTTAGGGTTGTCCAAAGGGTGAAAGAGTCATCTATCCAGGCATTAAAATCTTCAAGTATGGTTCACCTTTGGTGGATCTACTGTGATGAAGCTTCATTTATACTTTTTAAATTACAACTGCTGTCAGTAGAAATATCCAGTGGATTCCCAGTTTTTGACAATATAATACACAGGATATGAAGAGATTACGAAGATGTTGATGTTACTCTTGTCGTGTATTTTGTAATCTGGCATATACCATACTGCAGTGTATCTATACTGTTTTACCTACAGGTCAAGTACCAGTAAAACCTTCTGCAGATGTGTATGGAGTTCCTTTGACAACACACCTCTCTCGGTTTGACTGTGAAATTGCTGTTCCTATAACTGCCTGTGTAAAAATTTTGCTCATGCATGGAATGCACGAAGAGGTGAGAAACAAGTGAACATTGGAACAGGGGAGAAGGATAGTGAATGTGAGAAGAAAAGCAGAGTGAATGTGGAATGAGCAATGTAAATGTAGGCAGAGGAGTGCAGTGAATGTGGGAGAAAGGGAGAATCAGGCTGAATGTAAGAGGAGAGGAGAAGAGCAGGGTAAATGTAGGAGGAGAGGAAAAGAGCAGGGTGAATATAGGAGGAGAGGAAAAGAGCAGGGTGAATGTAGGAGGAGGAGAGCAGGGTGAATGTAGGGAGGTATCAAGCAAAGTAAATGTGCTTGTGAATGTAAATGAATGAATGAAGAGTGCAGTGAATGTGGGAGAAAGGGAGAATCAGGTTGAATGTAGGAGAGTTGCAGGCTGAATGTAGGAGGAGAGAAGGAGCAGGTAGAAAGTAGGAAGGAAGAGCAGCGTGAATGTATGAGCATGACTGTAACCTAGGCAACCAGTTGTAAACAATGAAAAAAGACATGTAGCTGTATCTGGAAAACAGGGAAAAATAGATAAATCAATGTATTGGGTAAATCATTTTAGTTAGCTTTAGCTACAAGTCTGAATATGTTTCTTGAGATGGGAATGCCCTTTAAATTTTAAATTGATAGAGGATCTCCTCATTTAATATTCACTGCACTGAGGTGACGTCACAATGCAGTGAATACCAATGAACCAGCAGACAGATAAAAGAGGTTATTCATAAGGTGACCAGGTGAGGGGACTCGAAAACCGTGAGACTCCCAGGAATCCCAGGTGAGTTGACATGTCTGCTGCCCCCATTTAGAAGAATCACTGTTGTGCAATGACTCAACAACAAAAATACTCAGTGCAGTACAGAGTCACCACAATTAAAGCAATGTATAGAAATGCACAGTATACACCATGAAATACATCACAGTTGCAATGTATCAATGAACAGTATGCATGTAAACAGCAATCCTGGCCCATCATGAGTGAGAACCCAGACACAGTCCCCCACCTAAGGCCATTCTCATGGTAGTAAGGTAGTAGCTTCCACCACCTTACAAATCTAAGAGGGATAAAGCAAAAGGGAATGTAGGAATGTATGGAGAAGACGAGAAGCAGTGTAAATGTCGGAGAATGGGAAGATCAGGATGAATGTGGGGAGGGATCAAGCAAAGTAAATGTGGGAAGGTGAATTAAGAAAAATCATTAACATTATGTTAACATTATGATGTGTGGGGACGGGGGGGGTGGGGGCCCAAGTCAAAAGTATGCTATGGGGCCCAGGATTTGCTAGTTATGCCCCTGTATTTCAGTGTTATGTGTGATTCTTCTTCACCAGGGTCTCTTTCGATTGGCTGCAGGAGCTTCCATTCTAAAGAAACTGAAGGCTTCTCTAGATGCAGGTGCCAGTGATCTGAGTGAATTCATGTCTGAACCTCATGCAGTAGCAGGTCAGTAAATTCCTACTCCTCTGGTTCTTTCTGGGTTTTACTTCTAGTCTGGGGCAAATAACTTTACTGTAGATGAATAATGGCCACAAACAGCCGCCTTAAAAATTTATTTTATCACAAATGGAGAGAACGAGAACCTTCCCAGGAGAGGCCGGCCTATCAAAATTACTCCAAGAGCAAAGGTCACAAAAGAACCTAGAATAACATCTAAAGCTGTGCAGGCCACATTTGTCTCAGTTACAATTGGTTCATGATTCAGCAATAAGACAGACACTGGACACATATGGTATAAGAGACTGGACACATATGGTATCCATGGGAGAAGTCCAAGGCCAAAACCACGACTGACCAAAAAGAATACAAAGGCCCCTTTCACATTTGCCAAAAAACTCTTGATAATCCCCACATTTTTTAGGGAAATATTCTGTAGACTGATGAGACAAAAGTGGAACTTTTTGGAAGGTGTCTGTCCCGATCTGTCGTAAAACTAACACAGCATTTCAGAAAAAGAACATCATAGTGACAGTCAGACATAGTGGTGGTTGTGTGATGGCGTGCATCTGCTTTGTGCTCCATGACCTGGACAATGATCTCCAGCCTACTTGGGTTCTGCAGCGGGAAATGATCTGAAGCTCTAGCGTATTTGGGTTCTGCAGCAGGACAATGATGTGAAGCTCCAGCAAGTCTATCTCTGAATGGCTGAAAAAAACAAAATGAAGCTTCTGGAGCAGCAGAGTCAAAGTTCGGATTTAAATCCAATTGAGACACTGTGGCAGGACCTTGAAGAGGCCGTTCATGCGTGAAAACCCTTCATTGTGGCTGAATTAAAACAATTCTGCAAAGAGGTGCCAAAATTCGTCCACAGAGATGTGAAAGACTTATTGCCAATTATTGCAAACCAAGGGCGGCACCACCAGATATTAGGTTTAGGGGCAATTACTTTTTCATATAAGGCCAGGTTGGTTTGGAAAGCTTCCTGCACTTAGTACATGAAGTCATCATTGAAAAACTGCATTTTGTATTGACTCAGGTTATCTTTTATTTGAATGAAATTTGTTTGATAATCTGAAACATGTAAGTATGACAAAAAAGCAAAAATCAAAGAAATCTGTAATGGTACAAATACATTTTTACAGCACTGTTTCACCGATTAATCATACCTCCCAACCATCTTGCTTTCAGGGGGACAGTCCTAGATTTAGGGTATTGTTCTGCTGTTCCAGGCGACGGGTGACATGTCTAAAACCTGAACTCTCTCAGGACACAGATGGAGTTGACTACAATGGTGAAGCAGTGAGTTGTCAACTCCCTGCTCCACCATTCTTCCCCTGTTACTGCTGGCAGGTAGTTACAATTTAGTGACCCCATTATACCTACTTTTTTTTTTGCATTTTACAGTTTGTATAGGGCTGGTGGCAGTGGGAGGGATCAATGTTCTCAGAGTGTCCTTTTATTATGGTCTGAAGATTCTTCTCTCGTCGTCTTCCCCATAACCCTTTACTACAAACATTCCTGTAGGTGCCCTAAAGTCATATCTACGTGAACTTCCAGAGCCACTGATGACATCTGAACTCTTCAATGACTGGATGAAAGCTGCCAGGTACTAGAGACTATGACAGAACTGGGTATATATAAGACTTCTGCTGTTGGAACAACATTTTATTGTCTCTGCATTATTTTACAGTATCAAAGAAGCAGAAAAACGTACAGAGAGTTATAGGGAGGTTCTCCAGAAACTTCCTGCTGAAAACTACAGCAACCTCAGGTACAAGCAATGTTAACTGATGGGAAGCCCCATGTAATCCTAATGATACACACACAAGCATCAGCCTCCAATCTGAACCTAAGAGATAAACATGGATCGTCAATGGTGCCAGGAGCTTCGAAGAAATTAGTGTCTAGGGTCTGCAAGACCCTGTCCTCGAAATCAAACAGGTTCTGAATTGGTAGCTGTTGGATGTGCCAAAAGCTAATGATGGCACTTCCTGGACCATGGTAATTTTGGTGACCATTTTGATGATGAAGTTATGCTTTATATGGAGTAGATTTATAGTTTTCGCTAGTTTTTTATCTTTCATTAGGTCACACTCTTATGAGGACTTCATTGACGCCAGATTTCTGGAATAAATGTTGATAAACTTGGCAGGGCCAATTGCCCCGACCCCTGCCTCCTTCACCATACCCCTTTTCACGGAAGTGGAGAAGATAGCACAGAAGTGAAAAAGTTGCAATTTTTATGCAAACCGCTGATTTGCACTAAAAAGTTCAACTTTTTATGCCTTGTATGCCAGTTTTCAGGCATACAAGTTATAATAAATCTGGGCCATTCTCTAAAGGCAATTGCAAACTTAGACTAGTCACAAGACAGTCTTAGGATCTATTCAGATCAGGTTTTTTATATCCGTTTAACAGATGCAAAAAAATGAGCGTGAACGGATGCCAATCTGCTTACATAGACATCAGTGTTTAAAAAAAAAAAAAGGATTCATTGCAGTCCGTAGTACAAACATAGTATACCATGCTTTTGTGTCTGTCCAAAAAAAAACACACGGCAATGGATCCGTTTTTTTTTTACCATTGATGTCTATATAAACGGATGACCATGCGTTTGCGCCCATTTTTTTTTCATCCGTTAAGCAGATGTAAAAAACCTGATCTGAATAGAGCCTTGAACTGCACCAGATTTATCAAATTATCTAATGGAGGATGATAATTTTGGTGCATTTTTAGACTGTCTAGTCTAACTTTATGCCACCTATTAGTTGGCTTAGTCTCCGACAAAAAAGTGCTGAAATTTTGGTGCATTTTTTACTCATGGTGTTGCATGTTTAAGTTCAGCCCCCTTGTTAGGTAAGGAGCAAAAAAATGAGTGAAATCCAGCAACAAAAGAAAAATTATGATTAAATAAAATTGATCTTCATGGCTGTTGTAACAAGAGGATTAAAAGTTAAATTTTATTTATTCATAAATTTTCTTTTGGTGCTGGATTTCACATGTTTTTTGTATATTCAGCTTTCTCCCTGAGAGTCCAAGGGCATTTTCCAGGCATCAAACCAACATGGATAAATAGGAATAACACGAGGGTGAGCTGTATGTTTTTTTTTTTTTCTTGACACCAGTTTTATGGTGCAAACTGTGCCAGTTGTGCCAGAGATTCTGTCGAATAGTAAATCTGCCCTATAGTCTGTGAAGGAACATCATTCCCACATATAGTATAGGCCTAGACCTTTGACGGACTCACCCCCTTCCCTATGATTGATCCTGTGTACGTTCAGTCTCTCTGAAGATCACTTTATTGCAGTTTTTGTTTATTGCAGATATTTAATAAAATTTCTGGCAAAGTTAGCTGAAGAGCAGGAGGTGAACAAGATGACACCTAGTAACATTGCAATTGTGCTGGGTCCCAACCTCTTATGGGCTCACAGTGAGGGGTAAGAACTGTAACTGAATCTATGTAGAAGTCACATAAAGCCACTGCTGTTCTCCTCATCTGTCCCTTCTTTCTTTACAGGGACCCCTCTGTGGTCGATATGGCTTCTGCTTCTCCTATCCTGGTGGTGAATGTGGTTGAAGGTTTGATAAGTTGTGCGGATGAAGTTTTTCCTGGAGGTAAATTGGATTTAAAATTGTTTTATGATTCAAACGTATAAAATAACTTGGACACTTGTTCACCTTCTCCCAGAACTAAACCAAACCTCCAGATCTACTGCCCAAAGGAGAATGACAAGTGGCAGCCAGATAAATGTTGAAATCTGACATGCCTATTTGGGATCCTGGCATACACTACTTTTTAAAGTTGGCATGGTGTTCAAATTTTGAATGGGTACGGCCAGCTTACAGAGGACCTGTCACCAAGCCTGAAAGCCCAATGATATAGCTCATGTGGTTAGCGCTGTCACCCTGAGCATTTTTGTGGTTTGATTATCAAAATCCATTCCATTCAGCCATTTCAAAGATATAACTCCTTTTTCTGTTGATGCTAATTAGGGTCTACTAGCCAAGTAGGCGGTAACACTTTGGTTTCTCCGGGGGCGGGGTTTGTGTGCACTCAATTTGCATCAACAGTAAAAGGGCTTAAAACTTTAAATGACTGAACATCATTGTCATATTACAGGACCTCCCCTCTCCTAGTAACCTGATGTGCCCCACAATAAGTGCCCCAGCAGAAACACTTTCCTAAACACTTCCATATAGGACAAAAGAAGTGGTGCTGTGCAGTGTCCATATATATAGAATAAGAGCAGATACTGAGAATTACACCCAGTATACAGGACAAGAAAAGTAATACTGTGCACTGTCCATATATACAGGACTAGAGAAGTGATACTGTGCACTGTCCATATATACAGGACAAGAGAAGTGGTACTGTGCACTGTCCATATATACAGTATAAGAGAAGTGGTACTGTGCACTGTCCATATATACAGGATAGGAGAAGTGGTACTGTGCACTGTCCATATATACAGGACAGGAGAAGTGATACTGTGCACTGTCCATATATACAGGATAAGAGAAGTGGTACTGTGCACTGTCCATATATACAGGAGGAGAGAAGTGATACTGTGCACTGTCCATATACACAGGAGGAGAGAAGTGGTACTGTGCACTGTCCATATATACAGGAGAAGAGAAGTGGTACTGTGCACTGTCCATATATACAGGAGGAGAGAAGTGATACTGTGCACTGTCCATATACACAGGAGGAGAGAAGTGGTACTGTGCACTGTCCATATATACAGGACAGGAGAGAAGTGGTACTGTGCATTGCCCATATACACAGGACAAAAGAAGTGATACTGTGCACCGTCTATATATATATATATATATATATATATATATATATATATATATATACAGAGTAAGAAGTGGTACTGTGCACTGTCCATATATACAGGATAAGAGAAGTGGTACTGTGCACTGTCCATATATACAGCACAGGAGAAGTGGTACTGTGCACTGTCCATATATACAGGATAAGAGAAGTGGCACTGTGCACTGTCCATATATACAGCGTAAGAGAAGTGATACTGTGCACTGTCCATATATACAGGACAACAGCAGATACTGAGAATTACACCCAGTATACAGGACAAGAGAAGTAATACTGTGCATTGCCCATATACACAGGACAGGAGAAGTAGTACTGTGCACTGTCCATATATACAGGACAAAATCAGATACTGAGAATTGCACCCAGTATACAGGACAAGATAAGTGATACTGTGCATTGCCCATATACACAGGACAAGAGAAGTAGTACTGTGCACTGTCCATATATACAGGAGGAGAGAAGTGGTACTGTGCACTGTCCATATATACAGGATAAGAGAAGTGGTACTGTGCACTGTCCATATATACAGGAGGAGAGAAGTGATACTGTGCACTGTCCATATATACAGGATAAGAGAAGTGGTACTGTGCACTGTCCATATATACAGGACAGGAGAAGTGGTACTGTGCATTGCCCATATACACAGGACAAGAGAAGTGATACTGTGCACCGTCTCTATATATATATATATATATATATATATATATATATATATATATAACACACACACACAGAGTAAGAGAAGTGGTACTGTGCACTGTCCATATATACAGGAGGAGAGAAGTGGTACTGTGCACTGTCCATATATCCAGGATAAGAGAAGTGGTACTGTGCACTGTCCATATATACAGGACAGGAGAAGTGGTACTGTGCACTGTCCATATATTCAGGACAAGATAAGTGATACTGTGCACTGTCCATATATACAGGACAACAGCAGATACTGAGAATTACACCCAGTATACAGGACAAGAGAAGTAATACTGTGCATTGCCCATATACACAGGACAGGAGAAGTGATACTGTGCACTGTCCATACATACAGGACAAGAGCAGACATCATAGTACATCTCATGAAGATGGCATGTGCTCAGGATGTCAGCTGTGACACATAGCCATTTAACCCCTTAGATTTCACCATTAATAATGATGGTCGCATCTATGAAGTCTCTTTGTGTCCCTTCCCCATCAGCAACCTCGCAGGCTTATAGTTATACCGATGTATTGGACAAAATAAAAAAAATAAAACAAAACAAATAAATTGCCCTTTTCCCAATATTGACACAACCCTTACTATAAAATAGTACACTAGTTATCCTGCATGGTCAACACAGTAAAAATTACAAAAAAATGCTGTTTTTTTGGTCATATGGGCTCAAAAAAAATATATAAAAATGATCCTAAAGTCAAATATAACTCAAAATGGAACCAATAGAAACAGACGTTCCTGGCATAAGCAAGCCCTCGCTCAGCTCCGATAATGGAAAAATAAAAGTTACGGCTCTCAGAATCTGGGGCCACAAAATCAGCTTGTATATGGCAAATAAGTGATTTTATTGTGCAACAGCAGTAAAACAGGTCAGACCAGGAAGGGTCTTAAATGTCCTTATTTCACAGAATGGTTCATTTGTGTGGTTACCGTTTTATTCACCTATATGCCATCCCTCAGTGACTCTGCCCTCAATGGGGTATAGTGATGGGATATGGCGATGCTCCTGTTCTTGTAGCTGCCTCTGTGTTTGGATCTGTAGATGTTTCCAGAAGCCTTTTTTGTTATCACTGTCATCACATTTTGTAGATGTAGATTTTCAGGTTTCAGAAGACTCTCTGACTGCACCAGGTGCTCCAGTAATGACCGAAGTGACTCCAAGAAGTGAACCCACAGCAGTCTCTCCACCTCCAGCTATATCAGGCAGGTGAGACCATAGATGTGATAAGCTAGAACATCTTCACTTGTCTGCACTTCCCTGAATGTATAGAACAAGATATATAGAAGATATATAGATTTATTACACAACTAATTCAATCTGATGAATGAGACCATGACACAGCCATATACAGTATCCATACATATTAGATGGCAAAACATCTGCCCCTCCTCATGACAGTTGGCATTTATCACAGTTGCCACGAAGGTCAGAGGTCCAAGGCCATGAACACTGAGGCTCCCGAGGTACCAGATCACAAGTGGGATTCACATTTTTAGCATTTGTGGAAAATTAGCTCAGTAGCAGCAACAGAGCAGACCCAAAGAGTCAGGGACAGGGGCACAGCCTCTGATGAGAACAGGGTTTTGCCCCTGTGTTTGCATTTTGAAAAATAAATAAAATACAGTCTTAAAGGGGTTGTCCGGGATAAAATGATACTTACTTCTAACTTACTTTACAAAAAAATCTGTGTTTACCTGAATTGCCAGGGCATTCATGTGACCACCCCAGGCACATCTTCAGATTTTCTGGTGCAGTTCCATTTCATTGTTTCCAGAAACTGAACGTCACCAATGCTACCACCCCCCCCCCCCCCAATCATACTTACCTGTCTTCCTGTTCGGATCTTCTGGGCACGGAACATCATTTCCTTCTGGGGGACCAGCTTAGGAAGGGCTAGTAGTAGAAAGGCTAGCTAGGGAAACAGGGAGGGGGAGTGAGGGTGTGAGGGGGAGGAAGTGAGAGAGGGAGGTAGTGTGAGTCAGCTCTGAGTGAAGAGCAATGCATCATGGTAGTTGTAGGATAAAAGCACAGGAAGCTTCCCATGTAAATAAATGCAAAGGATGCCAGGAGCTTCCAGAGACACCCAGAAATTACTGAAAACACTGCTAAAGGTATTTGGGTGCACTTATTAACCTATTAATAGAACTAACTGACCTTTTTTTTTAAAAAAAGATTTTTATGCCCAGAAAACCCGTTTAACTTCAGGCAAAAAATACAAACACAAACCTGCTTGGCTGAGCTCTAGCTAAACAAACCTTCCCTCACTATACGAGAGGCTTACTACCAGCCACTCAGGAAGACAAACCATAACTAACAACAAGCTTTTCTCACCAAACTGCACAGACCCAGACACGTCCTGTGTCTCCCAGGGTCTGCCCAGAAGTGCAGGCTCTTCTCCCTTTTATGGCCCACTAATGCTCTACACCTGGGATGAGGTATACTGAAAACCTGTCCCGGATTTATGATCACCATGCATAGGTGAGGAACCTGGGGGGAGATATATCGACATTTCAGCACCCTGCCTGATAACCAGGACAATTTTTATATTTTGGCATGTACAAATAAATGTACGTAAATGATAAAATAAAATTTCATACAAACCCCCAATCTCTATAAGTTGCAGAAAGTGTGATCAAAGCAGAAAGTTCTGCACCCCACACCTCCTAAAGTAAAAGCTCAACCTGTGCAGAGCTCATTCTTAGGTCATATCATTTCATGTATATAATACATACAATGTCCTTCATTCAACTTTGCAGCAAAAAATAATTATAGGCAACAATTGCATGAAAATTCAATTTGCAACCAAACAAAATTAACTCCCCAAATTCTTTAACATATGCATACATACCATACATGTCTACATTAGGAGGTGTATGTTAAAGAAACATCAAAACTGCAGGAATGCACCATCCAAATTATATGATGGATTACATAGATATCTAATTTTCCATTCTTCAATACAAAGCATAAACCTATTCAATAATTGTAAATCCCTTAAAGGGAGATTCTCATGAACATGACTATATTTGAAATAATAGACCAGGGATCAGCAACTCCCGACACTGGTGCTGGAGTCGGCACCAAAGGCATATCTATCTGTCACAGGACATTAGACATGACAGTGCTCTCTCTCTGACCATGTAAATACAGTCGGAGGAGAGGTTGCACTGGGGGTTGGGGGGGACCTAAGGCACAATGTCCAAGTGTTCAGGCCATTAGCCTAGTAAGAGAACAGAAATTACTTGTGCAAAGTATAATATGGCAGCTAAACTTGCCTTCATTCATTTCATTTCAAGTTTGTAGGCTGGTGTGCCACTCATATCATGATGAAGCCCTGGTTTTAGGGTGATGTGTGGGTCACCAACTTTCTTGTGGACCGGAGTCCTGTGGGTAACTAATTTACTTGAATGTGGTGGAGGGGAGCTGTGAGTGCAATAGTATCACCATATTGAAGTCCAAATGAGTACAAATGATATATGAGCCAGCTCAGAGAAACACACACATCCACAAGGTGCAATTATGTGACCAATATGGATTCTGGTCTTTAATGGTGGATGGTTAGGTTTTTATACATTGTAGGTGTGGTTACATTGCTTAGACAAAGAGAAGGTGCGATTAGTATAATTAATATAACATGTTTGGGTATAAAGTTGTGGGGCACTGGCTTGTCAACTTTCTTGTGGATGTAGAGTCTGACCTGGAGCGGTAAATTATTTACTTGAATGTGGTGGAGGGGAGCTGACTATTAGGTCGGTGTAACCATGTTTATTGTAAGTTTTAGTTTTTGCTTTTTAAATAGTTAGTTATTTTTATTTTCTTCTTCTTTTGTTTTGTTCAGATTGGCACCATTTGAGGATCCTTAGGGACAGTGATAGGGTTTTATATTACATACAATCACAGGATTTTCAACTCGAGATATATATGTATATCTGTATATATACTTCCTTCCTTTGATATTTACCCCAGACCTTTTTTGATATATATATATATATATATATATATATATATATATATACATATATATATATATACACACAGTACAGTACATTATATACTTAACAAAAAAGTTGATAGTCCTACTGAATGGAGTGTTAGAATTTGTATTATGGCAAGAAAAAAGCAGCTAAGTAAAGAAAAACGAGTGGCCATCATTACTTTAAGAAATGAAGGTCAGTCAGTCCGAAAAATTGGGAAAACTTTGAAAGTGTCCCCAAGTGCAGTGGCCAAAACCATCAAGCGCTACAAAGAAACTGGCTCACATGAGGACCGCCCCAGGAAAGGAAGACCAAGAGTCACCTCTGCTGCGGAGGATAAGTTCATCCGAGTCACCAGCCTCAGAAATCGCAGGTTACCAGCAGCTCAGATTAGAGACCAGGTCAATGCCACACAGAGTTCTAGCAGCAGACACATCTCTACAACAACTGTTAAGAGGAGACTGTGTGCAGCAGGCCTTCATGGTAAAATAGCTGCTAGGAAACCACTGCTAAGGACAGGCAACAAGCACAAGAGACTTGTTTGGGCTAAAGAACACAAGGAATGGACATTAGACCTGTGGAAATCTGGGCTTTGGTCTGATGAGTCCAAATTTGAGATCTTTGGTTCCAACCACCGTGTCTTTGTGCGACGCAGAAAAGGTGAACGAATGGAGTCTACATGCCTGGTTCCCACCGTGAAGCATGGAGGAGGAGGTGTGATGGTGTGGGGGGGCTTTGCTGGGGACACTGTTGGGGATTTATTCAAAATTGAAGGAATACTGAACCAGCATGGCTACCACAGCATCTTGCAGTGGCATGCTATTCCATCCGGTTTGCGTTTAGTTGGACCAACAGGACAATGACCCCAAACACCTCCAGACTGTGTAAGGGCTATGTGACCAAGAAGGAGAGTGATGGGGTGCTACGCCAGATGACCTGGCCTCCACAGTCACCAGACCTGAACCCAATCCAGATGGTTTGGGGTGAGCTGGACCGCAGAGTGAAGGCAAAAGGGCCGACAAGTGCTAACCATCTCTGGGAACTCCTTCAAGACTGTTGGAAGACCATTTCAGGTGACTACCTCTTGAAGCTCATCAAGAGAATGCCAAGAGTGTGCAAAGCAGTAATCAAAGCAAAAGGTGGCTACGCTGAAGAACCTAGAATATAAGACATATTTTCAGTTTTTACACTTTTTTGTTAAGTATATAATTCCACATGTGTTAATTCATAGTTTTGATGCCTTCAGTGTGAATCTACAATTTTTATAGTCATGAAAATACAGAAAACTCTTGGAATGAGAAGGTGTGTCCAAACTTTTGGTCTGTACTGTGTGTGTGTGTGTGTATATATATATATATATATATATATATATATATATATATATATAATATATAATACATATTTATTTGGTATTTGGACATATAAGGTTTTTTTGGTTTTAACTGTTTTTAATTCACATGTTTTGGGTTAACAAAGAATAAAGTATAGTTAATTTTTCATAGCATTGGGTTGAGCATCTTATGTATATGTATGCAACTTTCTATTTAATGTTGGTTCAATGTACACAGCATACATGGGATGAACCCCAGCTTTCTTTAATACATGGTGCCCGCTTTGTGTTTTGGTTTACAGTATGGTCATGTTATAGACTGTCCATGGTAATGTGATGGTCACACAGGTGCACATCTTGTTACAGTGACAGCACAGTAATCAGACATCTGCTTGGTAACGACCTGTGCACCTGTGTGTACATCACATGACCATGGACTGTTCTGTTTATTATCCACTGGGAATAAGTAGACTGAATGACACAAGCAGAGATCTAGAAGACTGTGAGGAATTGATACAGAAAGTATATTGGGAAATTGTACAACTTTTTATTATAAAAACAATAACATCGGTCTCTCAATATTGGTGTGAAATTGCACAACCCCTTTAATTTTAGTAATACAATATCCATATTTCATGGATGTAGTATTGTTACTTTCTTGCTCCCCTACTATGGACACATCACATCCATAAGAGGGATGACACACACACACGCTTACTTTTTAGTGAGGGCTCCTGTGGCCCCAGCACTGAATAAAGTTAAATCTACATCCAGGTATATAGTGTCATCTTATTAAAGGTAGTCTATCATTCAGAAAACACATTTTTCACTAACTCCACGTTGGAATAGCCTTTATAAAGGCAATTCTAGTCCTACCTTTCTCTTTTCCAAGCAGCCCCCTGTGCTCCGCGATCTTCATTTGCATATTTGCAAAAAAATGATTTTATGAAAAAACCACTGCCTGGAAAAGAGAAAGAAAGGTAGGACAAGAAGAGTAGATTATGGTGTTAATCTGTTTCCCCTTAGTCCCAACAGCAGCACAGTACTGGGGTATTTCTGCCCCTATGTGCTGGTAGGACAGAATGGAATTTTTAATGAACAAATAAATGGTTAAACATTAACCCCTCCCCCTCTTCAATAAAAGGAAGCAAGTACTAACCCCTCAACATGTAATTATAAAGAAAAAATACATAACACATAGGGAGGGAGCCTTGTGCTGCTGTTGGGACGAAGGGTAAACTTATTAACATCATAATCTACGTTTCCCTTTTGTCCCACCAGCAGCACAATAGTGGGGATCTAGCAAGAAGAAACTCTAGGGAAGACCCTCTTGAAGAATAGAACTTAAAACAGAATGGCCAAAGGAAGTGGCCTCCGTACCCTGGTATTAAATCTATAATGATTTACAAAGGTATAGAGAGAGTTCCAAGAGGCTGCAGAACAGATTTGTTTCAAAGGAACAGAGGTCCTTTCCATCCAGGAGGTGGAAACGGCTCTCATAGAATGAGCCTGGACAAACTCAGGGGGGTCTAACCCCTGTGAAGTAAAAGCCAAGTTTATAGCTTCCTTAATCCAGCGGGCAAAGGAGGTCTTAGAAGCCCTGAGCCCTTTATTCTTCAGAGCAAAGGGCAAAAAGAGGTTCTCTGACCAACTAAAGGGCAGAAATCTCTGAATATAAATTCTGAGACATCTGGCAACATCCAGGGAGTGAATTTTAACTTCCTCTGGGGTTGACGGATTGGGATAGAAGACTGGTAAGAAATAATTTGGTTCAAGTCAGAATATGAGGGTACCTTAGGGAGGAACCCTGGCATAAACCTTAATTGTTCTCTATCCGGATGGGGTTATGGCCAATAAAAACACTGTTTTTAGTGTAAGAAATTTAACATCAAACTCTTCCAGAGGCTCAAAGGGGGAATCCCATAACACCTTCAAAACTGTAGACAAATCCCATTGGGGAATTGGGTGAATAACAGGCGGTCTGAGCCTGGATGCACCCTTAAAAAACCTTTTAACCAGCGGTCTATGGAAAGCTGCTTACCTTAGTCCTTCCATAGTGGAAGGACTAAGGCCTTTGTCCAAGCCGTCCTGAAGGAATTCCAGGATTTCTGGAATGGAAGGATTAGAACTCTCAATTCCTTTGCTTGATGCCCAGGAGATGTTATGAATTCGGGCATAGTTCTTATTCGTAGACTCTGCTCTAGCGAGAGATTACTTAGGACGGCTCAGAGTCCCTTAGATCGTAATAGGGACTGGTCAACCTCCAGGCTGTCAGATTGAAGGATTTCAGATCCTAGCAAGGCTTGGGCCCCTGAGACACCAGGTTCTTAATCGGGGGAAGCCTCCAATATATCCCGTAACTCATATGTATGATTTGGGAATAAGATGCTCTCTTTGGCCAGAATGATGGCGATTACTGACTTGGTCCTGTCTGATTCTCATCAATACCCTTGGTATCATGGAGATTTGGAGGGAATATGTATGCCAGCCTGAATCTCCAAGGGATGGACAGGGCATCCACAGCCAAAGGATTGCCCTCCTTGTATAGAGAGCAGAACTTCTCTACTGGCATTGAGTCTGGTTGCCATAAAGTCTTCCTCTGGATGACCCCATTTCAGGGTGATTGCTTGAAAGACCTCTGGATGGAGAGACCATTCCCTTGGAACAGTGATGCCATGACTCAATTGATCCGCCACTATATTAATGTAACATTCGGATAAGTACGGCAGAAAGATTGGAAGGGGTTGTGACTGCGTTCCTCCCTGCTTGTTCAAGTAAAGGATGGTTGTCATATTGTCCGATCTCACTCGGACTGCCTTGCCTCTCAACTGGATGGCAAAGTGAAGTAGTGTCAAATGCACCGTTCGGAGTCCTCTCCAATTGGATGACATAATTTTCTCGAGGAAGTTCGAAGACCCTTGGGTTGGAATGTCGTTTAGGTGGACTCCCCAACCTGTGAATGATGCATCCCTAGTCAACAGGGTCCAGCGAGGCTGGGCCGTGGACCTTCCGTCTCTTAGCAGAATCCGCCACTTGAGGGACGAGTGGGCTTCCTGAGACAGAAAAAAACTTCTGTCTATACCGCTTGTTTTGTGATTCCAGGCCGTCAGGACTTCTCTCTGCAGGGGGCGAAGATGCCATAATGCCCAAAGAACTGCCTCTGCAGCCGATGACATTAGTCCCCATGCCTTCATGCCTGTCCCGATGGCGATTGGCCGAGGAACCAGTAGGACTCTTGCGGCCTTGATTATTCCTTTCCTTCTGGAGGAAAGAAGAGATACTCTCATTAGGCCTGAATGGATAATAAACCCTAGAAATGTCTTCTGAATTTGCTGGAGATATTTGGGACTTTTCCAAACTTATAATTCTACCCAACTGTTGGAGAAATTTTACCATGGTGGATGGATGCTGTAGTAGGCCTTCTTTTGAAGAGGTTTTTAACAGCCAGTCGTCCAGATAAGGAACAATCATGATCCCCTGGATTCTCAGAGACCCACCTACCGCGGATACCACCTTGGAGAATACGTAGGGTGATGACATTATCCCAAATGGAAGTGCGGTAAATTGGAGCTGACCCTCTATGACCACTGCAATTTTTAGATATTTTCTGTCAGCAGGAAGAATAGGGACATGGAAGTACGCGTCCTTTAGGTCCAGACTGCCCATGAAATCTCCTTCTTGGAGAATGGATATCACAGACTTCACCGTTTCCATGCAGAATTTTCTCTTTATGATGGCTCTGTTGAGGAATCGTAGGTCTATTATCATCCTCCCTTTTTTTTTTAAGTTTTGGAACCAGGAAGACTGGAGAATAAATTCAAGACCTTTGATGTTGCAGTGGAATCTCTTCCAGGATGTGCTTTCTTATATAGTCCAGTACTGAGCACTCTAGAGCCTTCTGACAGCAGGGAGGTGAGTGAGCCGTATAAATCTGTTCTGGGGAGGCATAGAAAAATCTATACTGTAACCGGACCGAACCATCTCCAAAACCCACAAATCTGTTATATTTTTTTTTTTTCCAGGAATCTAGAAAAAAAAGTCAAGACGTCGCCCTACAGGAACTTCATGTCTTGGAGGAGGGAGAAGGTAATAGTCAGAATCTGGCTTTCTGACTTTCCGGTTGTCATGGGAGAAACGACGGTTGGGGTTCCCTCTCTGGAACCTGGAATGCCCACACATCTGACCTCTTGCAGGTGGCAGTCTTTGAGGAGACTGTCTTCTGCGACGCTGTCTGCCCCATCCATGAAAGGACTGCGGAAGGGACTTTCCCTTTCTTGTCCGCTAGTCCTTCCATAATTTTAACGATTTCCTGCCCAATCAAAGGGTACAATGGCAGCCGTAGTCAAAGCATAGCTTTAGCAGATAACTTCACCTGGTGAAAAGAGGCTTCAGTGAGATAATCAGCCTCAAGGACCATACCCTTCAAAGAGGACAATACTTTCTTCCAGAAGGCACCACAATCAATATCTCTTTTTAATGGAGAGATCGGAGCACAGCTTTCTGGCTACCTCCTATTAGCAATAACAATCAACACTGTGCCGAGGAAGCTGTATACGCTTTCCTTAGGGAGCACTCTGCCCGTCAGTCCATGGGATCCTGAAGGTTAGACCCATCCTTAGAGGGTACAAGTGTTCGCCTGGACAATTTGACGACTGCCATGTCAACCTTAGGCGGAGGACCCCAAGTTCCAAACTGGTCCTCAGATATCGGGAAGAGTTTCTTGAATCTCTTTGATAACATGCAGGCCTTCTCTGGGTGTTTCCACTCAATGAACATGGCTCTTTTTAGCATGTTGTCCACTTTGAAGTCCCTAGGTCCCCTAGAGGTGGAACTAGAGGCTTCCCCATGTTCAACATCATGGTCCCCTGACCTGATGGACTTCAAAATCTCAGAATTTTCTCCAGAGGAAAAAGTGATTTTGCTATATCCGTATCTGAATCCTCAGATGAAGAATTAGCTTCCTCTACAATCCTGAGCTCCTTGTCAGATCGTATGACAAAAGCGGATGCCTCACTGCATCTGGGCCGCTTGAACAAATGAGTTAAGGACTCTTTCGAGTCCTTAATGGTGTCCTGGACATATTCCTTGACCCAAACCACATTTCTCAGAGGGTTCCTTTGGGTGGCACTGGCGGAACGTATTGAATTCGTAGCCGTCAGGCAAAGGGATTTCAAAGGAGCGACAAGTTAGGTGTTTGCATTTAGATGCAGACTTACGCCTGAAGGACTCGTCACCGTAAGACGCAGAAGAAGACATATAGAAAAAAAACACAATAAAAAAGTTAGCCTAAAACGTTAGATGAAAAAACAACAAAAAAGGAAATAAATTTTTACCTTAACTCAAGGGAAAAAAATAACAAAGCAAGAAAAGCACAAAAGAAATAAATGTCTGCTGAAATGAACCTGTAATAAATGCACAAAGAGGCAGCGGAAAGGAAGCAGCAGCGTACACTGGACTCCGACGTCCCCACACACAGGAGCCAGAGAGAAGGAGCAGGAGACGCCATGCATCGCAAAAAAACAAACAAGCAATGCATGGCTTACAGAGCTGCAAGGGTTCAATGTGGACATAAAAGGCAGCGGACTCGCCCATTATAAGCAACAGGTGAAAAAAGGTCTTTCTCTGCAGCAGAGGCAGAAAAGACAGACAAGGAGCTTTTAACCCAACAGGAACCAAAAGCAGAAAAAGAGACCTCACAACAGGAGGATAGAAGACAAAACAAACTCAAGAAGGAGTGAGGAGGGGAAAGTCATCCAGAAATCTGAATAACCTCACTATAGGGAAGAAATAACCTTCACTCCAACTGTCCCACCGACACAGGACAGAAAAAAAACACGTTGGGGGGTTGGTACTTCCTTCTTTATATTAAGGAGGGGGAGGGGTTAATGTTTAACCATTTAATTGTTCATTAAAAATTCCATTCTGTCTTACCAGCACACAGGGGCAGAAATACCCCAGTATTGTGCTGTTGGGACAAAAGGGAATAGCCTTTATAAAGGCTATTCCATTGTGGTGTTAGTGAAAAATGTGTTTTCTGAATGATAGACTCCCTTTAAGCAGAGGGGAGTATCTGGGTCGGCATCTTGTTTCTCTTTGGTTCTCTGAACCGGCTGTTTTTGTAATGGTCAGATCCCAAGCATGTACCAAATTGATAACCCTTTTAGCAGTCAGGTAGTGCTGTAACCCTGAGGTTGGCCTTGGTCCATCCCTTTCCCCCACTAATGTTGTGTCTTCATAGTGCTGATCTCTTGTCTCTGTTAAGCCTTGCTTGTTCATTGGTATCTATTCTAGAGATTCTGAAGCCCCAAGATTTCCTCTGGAGCCTTCTAGCAGTAATACATTAAGTCAACCAGAATTCAGCCCAACTACAGCACGCAAAGGTAAGAAAAGAATTTCCTTCTCTCTTGTCTAGTCTTTAGTAATCTGGTGGCATTACGTATTTTCACATTTCCTCCTGTAGGAGACACATATTTTTCTCCTTTTATATGACGGGATACATTTTTATTGCATAAACAAATTCCCTCTTTTGCAGTGAAGCGACTGGCTCCTCAGCGTCCCAATGTCCCTCCGCCCGTTCAGCCTCGAGGATCCGCCAATATTGACACCTCTGATGAACTCCAGAGCCCTCGACCTGTTCCCAGGAGAAATGTTGGTGGCAGCCTTAGAGTACCAAACAAGCCCCCGCCTAGTCCTCCCCAGCTAGGCAAGGGTCCTAATGTGAAATTAGAAGGAGAAGATAAAGATCCCTCCAAGAGTATTGCCCCACAACCTCTGCCCAGGAACCGCATCCAATCTACAGACAACTAAAGGGAAGGGACTTCATCGGAAAGGTTTCTTTCTACCCAGGCTGAGCCGCAATGATTGGAAGAGACTTATGATAGAAATATATGAATATAAAACATAATATGCAATGAAATACATTATCCGGGGCAGTTCCCTATACAGATGAGATAATGCTATGAACTTACTTCTATATAACACATGGGACTGGCTCCTATGGTCATTACATTCTTAATTGGTCCTAATTGTTCTAAGAGTTTTACAGGAACAGAAAATCCAGCACAAGGGGGTTATATAAAACTATAAGCAGTGTATTCCAAGACTCATTCTTGCTTGCTCTGTGGGGTCGCTGTACTAAGGGGCTTGTGAATAAGTGGAGTTTTGAAAATGGAGTTTAAAAAGAAATCAGGATTTTACATCCCGGTGTGTCCTTTACTTTAATATTCTTCACTGGTCCTTGTAACTGGAATAATGGAGGTGAGATTGGAGGTTTGTTTCTGCCATATGTCTGTAATAGAGATGGGAGAACCAATTTGTGACAAAATCAATTTGACTCAAATTCACAGAAAGAGAATTCTCCAATGAAACCAAATCTTTTGTGATTTGCTTTGGAAGAATTTACACATGCCCGAGGTCACATGAACCATGAGGAGAGGAAGCCGAAAGCAGGAGAATATGTGAACCATGTGGCTTTCCAATAATCTCTTGCATCAGCCAATCATGAGGGATGTCGGTGTAGAGGTCACTGATGTCATAGGCACTAAGAAAATACCCAGAGAGCAGCCATTTTGTGGAGAAGAAGTCAAAGAGAGAGCAGGGACAAAAAAAAAAATGACAGTAGAAACATATTAGTGTAAGTCAGTCAGTCATATCAATCTAATATGGTTCTGTGTTACAGTACTTGCAGATTTTGTGGTGGATTGCTCAGTTGATGTCACCTTTATAGATTAAAAGTGTGAAATCCACTGCAAAGCTATACACAAGGCTGAGGATTCTTTTTACAAACATTTTGCATCTGTTTTAATGGCTCCCTCATAGACTTGAATGTATTGATGGATTGGTGAAAATGGACAAAAACAGAACATGTTCTATTTTTTGATATTCTGTTAAAATGGACCGGCAAAAGAACTGACAAGTGAATAGACACATTGAAATCAATAGGGGAGATTTATTATTGATTCTGCACCATATTGCTGGAGTGAAAAAGTCACAAACCTCAGTGTAAATATCAACACAGACGCATGCGCCCAGGGAGGCGGTGTGTACCTACTCAGGTGGCGCTTCTGCTGGCACAGGGGATATGAAGGCTGCTGTTGAATGCGCAAGTCTACATTATGTTCTAAAACCAACTTATTACAAAAACAGTCATCACACAGCGGTTTTTGATGTTCGGCTGAATAAGGTCTAAAAATCTGCAACCTTTCTGTAATATCTTGTATTTATCTTGTGAACCCGGCACTCACTGGCGGTGAGTGTGGTTTTTATATGAAAGAAGACTCAGATGTGAGCCAAAACGGTGTTGGCGCACTGAGGATCTTTCACATTGGCGCACTGAGGATCTTTCACATAAAAACCACACTCACCGCCAGTGAGTGCCAGGTTCACAAGATAAATACAAGACAAGCTTTCTAAATTTTATATATTTATTAACCCCTAAATGGGTCGGTATTAACATCTAACATATACAGTTCAGAACAGATATGTAGATATATGCAAGCATTAACAGTTACTAGTTACAATATACAGTACTTAAAATAAAAGGGAATAAAGGTGAAATGATTACTTTACCACACATATCCTTGATGTGGTTCTGTAATCCAACACTCACACATGGCATGTGGAGATCACCAGTGGAGGCAGCGGCATTAACTCCTAGCATGTGGCATCACAGTATATTCCAGCCTGCATGCTCTCATCACAGTCTCTCAGTAAACTCTTGTAGTCTGTCTGTAAAAACTCATCATAGTGTTCCCTTGTAGTCCCAGCACAAATCTCCTCCCATTGCCTCTTACCTCATCTTTTATACCCTTTACGCCACCTCCCAGAATGAGGTCACCGGCGGCAGCAAGTCTGATTGAATCATGCACTCAAGTCCAGATTCTTTGTAAAGAGCTGAGACCAAGTGGAATGATACAATGTTATCAGCCATATCTGATCTACCAGTGCAGGCTGCACCATGCATGTTTCTTTGATCACTCAGGGCTGTGTATGAATTCAATGGAGCCCTGCTGGGATGGATACAAAGCCCTATTGTTCCAGTCCGGCCACTATTGGCAATATACCTATGATTATGGCTGCGCACCTTATGAGTAAAGAGATATGCTACCCAGAGACCAAAATACAGCTTTGAGTTATAGCCATATTTAAGCAGAATCATCACAATGGTGTATGACACTGTCAGGGCTCCTAGGACTATATATCTATAATACATAGTGTATGACACTGTCAGGACTAATAGGACTATATATCTATAAAACATAGTGTATGACACTGTAGGACTCCTAGGACTATATATCTATAATACATAGCGTATGACACTGTCAGGGCTCCTAGGACTATATATCTATAAAACATAGTGTATGACACTGTCAGGGCTCCTAGGACTGTATATGTGTATATATATATATATATATATATCATAGTGTATGACACTGTCAGGGCTCCTAGGACTATATATCTATAATACATAGTGTATGACAATGTCAGGACTCCTAGGACTATATATCTATAAGACATAGTGTTATGACACTGTAGGACTCCTAGGACTATATATCTATAAAACATAGTGTATGACACTGTCAGGGCTCCTAGGACTATATATCTATAATACATAGTGTATGACACTGTCAGGGCTCCTAGGACTATATATCTATAATACATAGTGTATGACACTGTCAGGGCTCCTAGGACTATATATCTATAATACATAGTGTATGACACTGTCAGGACTCCTAGGACTATATATCTATAATACATAGTGTATGACACTGTCAGGGCTCCTAGGACTATATAGGAAGGACTCTGTACTCTGGAAGGACCTTCTGACGTCATAATGTCACATGATAGGGTAGGCGTGTCTTTACTTGTAAGAAGGTCCTTCCATATGAAGAAAAGTTGTATCCTGAGCACTGGAGGAACGTGGAGAGATGTGGGGTGCAGAGTGTAGTGTGGGGGGAGAGATGTGGGGTGCAGGGTGTAGTGTGGGGAGAGATGTGGGGTGTAGTGTGGGGAAGAGATGTGGGGTGCAGGGTGTAGTGTGGGGAAAGAGACGTGGGGTGCAGGGTGTAGTGTGGGGAAAGAGACGTGGGGTGCAGGGTTTAGTGTGGGGAAAGAGACGTGGGGGGTTGATGTGGGGTGTAGTGTGGGGAAAGAGATGTGGGGGGGAGATGTGGGGGGGAGATGTGGGGTGTAGTGTGTGGGGGGAGATGTGGGGTGCAGTGTGGGGAAAGAGATGTGGGGTGCAGGGTGTAGTGTGGGCAAAGAGATGTGGGGTGCAGGGTGTAGTGTGGGGGGAGAGATGTGGGGGGAGATGGGTGAAGTGTGTGTGTGGGGGAGATGTGGGGTGCAGGGTGTAGTGTGGGGAGAGAGATGTGGGGTGCAGGGTGTAGTGTGAGGGGGGGAGAGATGCGGGGTGTAGGCTGCGTGCAAGAGGGGGGAGGCAGGTTAATTTAAGGTGAAATTGCCGTGTTGGCACTTTGCGATAATTTAGTGGGCTTTGGGTTGCAGTTTGGGCACTTGGCCTCTAAAAGGTTAGCCATCACTGTACTAGAGCATGCTTGGATGGCGGTGGCAGTACTGACTGAAGCGCTGGTGGTGGCTTCTGTAGTCATCTCCTGTGGGAGAACTTTTCTGTACAATACCAAACAACAAATCCATGGGATTGTGCAAGATCTGCAAGCATAAAATAAGCTGTAGGAACTACATCTCTGTACTCACATGAATAGACATCACCAGTTGATTTGGCAAAATATATTTGGCAAGCAAAGTGAATATGACCGTCCTCAGTGGTGACCCTAGCCTCTTTGCTGCCTGAGGCGGACTATTGAAAGACGCCCCCCCCCAAAAAAAAAAAAAATATATATAAAATTGTGTTCCCATGCTGTTAGCGTCACACACTGTTATCATCGCACAATATACACAATACACAAACTTATGAAACAGTTTTTAAGAATTCTTCTTCCTGTATTACTTCAGTATCAGATCAACAACACGGCATTAACAATGACAATAACTTCCCACATCTTCTGCTTGGTGGATGGACGAGCCCACGTGGCCCCCATTCTCTATAATAGGAGCCCCGCAGATAGCTGAGTACTGGACTTTGGGTATCTTTGGCGCTCCCATTGAAGTGAATGAGAGCCCCGCGGGTTCGTCCATCCATCAATTGACACCTATATATATGGCTGCGGTCAGGCTGAATTCCCACCCAGTGGGGGGGAAAAAAACAATTCTCAGGCTCAGTGGGGTCTCAGCAGACAGACCCCCATCACTCAGGTATTTATCCTCTATCATTTAGGCAAATACAGGACAGTAACATTCTGTCACTTACAGGTGACGTCTCTGACTAATCCTTCACATTTCCCTTCTCTTCCCTTTGGACCGCCATGACCCCTTCTTCCAGCTGTGACTTGTCTCTGTAAAGTTTACACCACAGACATCTTTGGCTCCTCACTTTTCCAGGCACCGACCCACATTGTCCTCACCTGCACACCCATCCTGCTGCTACCCCCAATTATACAATATATGATATAACCCCCCATAATGAATAATACTCCCAAGTGCCCCTTATTAATAATGTCCGTGTGTACCCTGTATAAATAGTGCCCCTTATTAATAATGTCCGTGTGTACCCTGTATAAATAGTGGCCCTTATTAATAATGTCCGTGTGTGCCCTGTATAAATAGTGCCCCTTATTAATAATGTCCGTGTGTACCCTGTATAAATAGTGCTCCTTATTAATAATGTCCGTGTGTACCCTGTATAAATAGTGCCCCTTATTAATAATGCCCCAGGTGTTAACTAATTAAAAGGTTTTCCAGGTCATTAATAAACTAATCAGTGGGGCTCAAATAAATATATATTCTGGCAAACAAGCCACGCCCAATAACCTTCACCCACAAAAAGCCATATCTTCCAAAAGACTACACCCTGGGTTATCACCTATTGGCAGCACCTATACTGTATTGCTATCCTGCCATTAACAGTTCAAAGCATATGGTAAAACCATGATGTAAATCACAGAACCACAGTATTGAGCGCTCTCTTGGTTCTGCATATTTAGCCACACATCAGCTGCTCATGTATTTGTAGCATTTCTTTCATTGTGAAACGCTTTTTCCTTAAGAACACCTCACAATCATCTGTTTTTACGTTTTTGGATTGTGCCACAAACAGGCCCTAATGGACCAGGGCTTATGCAAATATTTCTCAAAGTGGGTGTTTTTGTGATGTTTTCTAGCAGAGGGAAGGCATGCCATTATAATGTGTTGCAAATTGGGGATTCCAATGTTGGGAGTTATGGTGGTGTGTGTGGACTCCCAGCTGAAAACAAGGAAGGTCTAGACCACTTTGAACTCCTGTAAAGTGGAATCTACAAGCCATAGGTGTATATAGCTCCGACTCACACCAAGACCTCCATTCTTTTGAGCCTATGGATTGTTCTTTCTAGACATTAGTGTGGAACCTAGAAGCTAATATGACTTTTGACAAGTCATAAAAATTTGGTTTGGTCATCCCTTTGAAGCAGCTCCATACCTGTTGCTAATACTGCATACTTGGTTACCTTTCCCTATCCAGTTTTCCGACATTTAGGTTGGATTCGCGGCGGACGGAGTTCCATAGCACTTGTGAACCCACCATAAACTTTCTTCTATTCCAATAGTGATCTCCTCTGGTGGATCCAAGGAATTCCAGTCCTGCACTGGGTGTGATATTTAGAACTGCTATGGTTTGGCTTGTGGCCTATTGCTTCACTGAGATCTACATCTGCATTATGGTATCTGCTGTGTACATCTGATTGTTGCCCTGATCTGTGGTTAATAATGTTTCTGTAGTTTCTTGTGCTGGAGTTTCTGTTCAGATACCATTGGAAGAGCAATAAAGAAAGTTGTCCATGATAGTCGAGAGGCTACGCCTGTACATGGATGATAGCATTTTATAAATAAAACATAACATTTAATAATATAAGGAATAACATTTGACTGAACACACACCCTAAAGTGAATTAAAAAGTCTTTGTAGTTGATTGTACTAAAGGCAGAAAATATGACAAATTTTTTAGCTGGGACTCCTGATTTAGTCAAATAGAGTACAGTGGCATTGGGTGTTTTTTCAGATAAAGAATTTACTCAACAACCAATTACCTCAAATATTAGAGTAGCATTCAAAGAAATAACTAAGATTTATAAGGATTTCATTATATCATGGTGGGAGATCCAATCTTTGGAGAACTATATTAAAAACGAAATTGTCCCTAAGGGACTTAGAATTAGTATTAGTCCAGCAGATAGGGCACGAAATACTGATCTGATGCTAAAATGGGAACAGGAGGCAACAGCTAGTTCAATTCGTTTTATGCACCTCTTATTAAAAGAGGAAAAGAAAGCTTGGGAAATAAAGAATCGTTGATTGTAATGTCAATCTGTATTCCCTTAGTCCAGACAGCAGCACAATATGGGGTATCTCTGCCCCTGTGTGTTGTTTAGGACAGGTGGAACCTTTAATTAGCACCAAAAAGGTGCCTCCTACTAGCCCTATAAGTGGGCACAAGAGACCTCCCTCCACTGTGTAAATTATAAAGTAACAGGAAACAAGCTTCTAGGGAGGGAAGCCTTGTGCTGCTGTCTGGACTAAGGGAATACAGATTGACATTACAATCAACGATTCCCCTTACGTCCGACAGCAGCACAATATGGGGAGATAGCAAGTAATTCCCCTAGGGAGGGTTTCCTCGCCTTACAACGTCAAGGACTGACTGACCAAAGGCAGTTGTCTGGAAACTGCGGATGTCCAATGATAATGTTTAACAAAAGGTCAACTGAGATGACTATGATGCAGCCGCACAAATCTGGTCCAATGGTAAGGACCGATACTCAGCTGAAGAAGTCGACAACCCAGGTTGAGTGGCCGTAGAAAGACTGGAGGGAATAACTCCTGAATAAGAAAGGAAGACTTAATTGTCTCCTTGATCCATGTGGATAGAGTAGGCTTGGAAGCCTTGACGCCTCTGTTTTTACCCTGCATATCAATTAGTAGGCTTTCGGCCTTTTTAAGCGGTTGAGTGTGGAATAGGTAAATCCACAGACACCTTATCACATCTAAGGTGTTGAGCTTTTCTTCCTCCTCAGAGGTTGGAGAGGGGAAAAACACAGGTAACGAAATTAGCTGATTGCTATTATAGTATGAGGGGACCTTAGGGATAAACCCAGGCAAACCTAAGGTGCACCCTACCTGCATAAACAAAATGTACGGTTCTCTAGAAGAGAGGGCCTGGAGTACCCCTACTCTTTGGCAGATATACTAGCCAACAAAAAAGTGGTTTTGTAGGCTAAATATTGTATCTCCGTAGTCTCCAAGGGTCCAAATGGAGGACCGCACAGGCCTGTAATGACTACCGCAAGGTCCCACTGGGGATGATACTGATTGCTTTAGCCTCATTGCCCCTTTAAGGAACCTTGCAACCAGAGGATCCTGAGACAGACGTCTGTTCAAATAAGCGGAGAGGGCCGCAATCTGCACTTTCAAAGTGGCAGGGTCAAGGCCCTTATCCAAACCGTCCTGAAGAAAATATCAGCCGTTGAAGGTTCTAGATTATTAATACCCTTCTTGGAGCACCACTCCATGAAAATCTTGGCTGTCCTCTGGTAGTTCTTATTGGTAGATTCTGCTCTTGCAGAAGAAAGGGTCTTCAGGACGGCCTCTGAAAGTCCTCTATCCTGCTGTAGGGACTGCTCAACCTCCAGGCTGTCAGGTTGAATCTCCAGAGATCCTGGCACTTCAGAGATCCTTGGGAAACCAGGTTCTGGAAGGGGGGAAGCCTCCAATATATCCCTCGACTCATCTCCATGAGTTGTGAAAAACCAAGCTCTTTTTGGCCAGAATGGAATGATGGCTATCACAGAGACTTGGTCCTGTCTGATTTTCATTAATACCTTTGGTATTATTGGAATTGGAGGGAAGATGTATGCCAGCCTGGACCTCCAAGGGATGGACAGGGCATCCACTGCCAAGGGATTGTCCTCCTGGTAAAGGGAACAGAACTTCTCCACCTTGGCGTTGAGTCGGGTTGCCATGAGGTCTATTTCTGGAAGACCCCTGTTCAGGGTAATCTGATGAAAGACTTCTGGATTGAGTGACCATTCTCCTGATACGGCATAACCCGACTCAACCAATCCGCTACTATGTTCAGGGAGCCCTTGATGTGAACTGCGGATAATTGGGTTAGATTTTTCTCTGCCCATGTAAATATCAGATCTGCCTCCCTAAGGAGGGTTGGTGATCTGGTGCCTCCCTGTCTGTTCACGTACAGCACTGTGGTCATGTTGTCTGACCGGATTTTGACTGCTCTTCCCCTGGGAAGAGGCAAGAAATAGAGTAAGGCACGATATACGGCTCTGAGCTCCTTCCAGTTGGACGAGGTCCTTTTTTCAGGAGCGCTCCAGACTCCCTTTATGGAGTTTTTGTCCAATGGGCTCACCATCCCGAGAGGGATGCATCTGTAGTCAACAGGGTCCAAGAAGGTTGGACCGTGGACCTTCCGTAATTCAGGTGCAACCACCACTTGAGGGAAAGACGGGTCCTGGGGGAGAGTCGAATCTTCTTGCTGAATGTAAGAAGGGAGCGATCCCAAGCCTCTAGTAACTCCTTCTGGAGGGGACGTAAGTGCCACAAGGCCAATGGGACTGCCTCCACTGAGGAAGACATCAAGCCCAGGATCTTCATCAATGTTCTGATGGAGGCTATCGGCTTTTTGAAGAGGTGCCGGACTGCCGCAACCAGCTTCTCCTTCCTTGCTGGTGTCAAGGAGATTTGCAGGCGGACTGAATCTAGGAAGTAGTTTTCTCAGAGGAACTTCCTTCAAGTTGAAGGGATCGTTTTTGACTTCTCCCAGTTTATAAGCCATCACAGACTCTGAAGGCTGTCTGTAGTTACTGGAGCAGAACAGACTCTGACTGGGCCTTTATCAACCAGTCGTCTAGATAAGGCACCAAGAATATCCCCTGAAGCCTGAGGGCGGCCGTTATGGGGGCCACTACCTTTGTAAAGGTGTGGGAAGCAGAGGAGATCCCGAAGGGTAGTGCTGTGAATTGAAAGTGCTTCCTGTGGCCGGAAAATACTACGGCAATCCTTAGAAAAGAAAGGTGGTGACAGACTTCTTTTTGATGAAGCGGTTGAGGTACCTTAAGTCTATGATCATTCTCCACTTGTCTGCCAGTTTTGGCATCAGGAAGACGGGAGAATAGACACGGGATCCTTCTTCTAGAGAAGGGACTTCCACCAGGGCTCCCTTGTGAATGTACTCTCGGATGGAGCATTCCAATGTAGTCTGCTGCATTGTAGGGAGGCTGCGAGTTAACACAAACCGATCCTGAGGAGGACGGAGGAACTTGATTGCATAACCTCTTTGGATTACCTACCGGACCCATGGGTCTCGAATTTTTTCCTGCCAGCAGTTGAGAAAGTGGGAGACACGACCTCCGACAGGAATCTCGGCCACAGGAAAACTGCTTCTGATGTCAAAAGCTAGGCTTGACTTTTTTATCATCAGACTTCGGAATCTCCGGCCGGCGCCTCTAGAGGAATAACTAGAGCCTCTCTGGACTGCCTTCCACGACGAGGCGGATAGCCTATACCACGGCCAGAGCCAGACCTACCTCTGAAGGCCTGGGGTAAAGTTTTACCCTTCTTGTCGGGCAAGCCCTCTAGGATCTCGTCTAGGGCACAGCCAAAGACTCTACCCGGCTCAAAGGGTAATGCGCACAAATTATACTTTGAGGGGAACACAGCTCTCCAAGGTTTTAACCATAGAGGTCTTCCTGCTGCAGTGTTCTTGGTAAGTGCCAGGGATTTGGCCGCCAGCCTTAATTGATGGTGGGAGGCTTCCGTTAAATATTCAGCTGCTAGGGAAACTGAGCCTAGAAACCCTAGCAGCTCGTCTCTGGAGACTCCAGAGTCGGTCACTTTCGAGGTGGACCAGGTCAGTACATAATTTGGCTGACACTTCACAGGACGTAACCGCCACAGCGGTCTTGGGCGAGGCAGCTGAATAAGCCTTCTTGAAGGTATTGTCGAAGCGCCTGCCATGGCGTCGTGCAGATTTGCTCCATCATCTGATGGTACCTTAGTGCGGCAGGACAGTTTAGCCACCGCCATATCCACCTTGGGAGGAGGACCCCATTGATCCCATTGCGCAACTGGGAATAAAGCGCTGAACCTCCTAGGAACCACAAGAGGTTTTTCAGGACTTCTCCATTCTGAGGACATTAACTTTTGTAATGTCTGGTCCACTTGGAAGACCCTAGGCCCTCTATAGGTGGACGCGGAGGCTTCCCCGTCAACATCACGATCCTTAGACCGGATGGACTTCAGCAGCCAGCTTAATTTTTCGAGTGGAAGCACGGCCTGCTGGGATCTTCAGTGGAATTGTCAGATGAGAGTGTCTCGTCCACTATCTGATAATCTTCATCAGAGATCCGTAAGGAAGATTGTGTCTCAATCTGCGGTCTCTTGGCAATCTGGGCGATGGAAGAACGAATCTCCTTAAGAGACTCCTCATATAGTCCTTTACCCAAGTAACAACCTCTTATAGAAGGTACTTCCGGCGGAGGTCCACGACACTGGTGACAGCGGGTAAAATCATAGCCGTCAGGTAAAGGGGTATTGCAATCCAAACACGTTAGGTGTTCAAGTTTAGAGGAATTTTTCCTCCTAAGCGCATCGCCATTACGTGATGCAGAAGATGACATCTGAAACATCAAACAGCCACGTGACACTGAAACAGGGAAGATCGCCAAACATCGCATAAAAAAACGTTTTGTTTTTTTTTTGTTTTTTTTTAAAACGGTCACTTGAAGAGAGAAAAAAACCATCAGAAAAAAACCAGCCACCGCAACCCGCAGCAGAGGAGCTAGAAACCACTCACTCAACAAATAAAGGACTGCATTCAGACCTTTTAAATGTAATCCAGCAGCGAGGGGAGGAAGCCAACAAAGAAACATTTATACAGCACCAAAACAAGTCAAATGCCATAATGGAACATAAGCCTAAACCAGAGGCTCAAAATACAAGCAGCAAAAATCAAATCTATATTTTGCCTTTAAATTTTAAATTTCCAAACTTACCGCACTTTTTCCGAGAAAACCGGAAGTAGGGCACGGTGGTGCGCAAAGGCTTCCTTCCCCTGGGAACACGGGACCGGAGAAAAGTTCCGGCCGAGGAGGTTCCCCGCTTACTTCCAGGATCGCGCTGCCTGCAGATGGATGCCGGATCACGCTGCGCTGCGGGGCGAAGGCCCGAAGGACCGGAGGCTTTTTTTTCTTTGGGACCGAGGTACCCCATAAAGGTAAGCCAGGAGTAAATAAAACCTCTAGCAACGGGAGGTCACAAGAGACCTCCGTCCACCTGTTCCACACAGGACAGAAAAAAACACAGTGGAGGGAGGTCTCTTGTGCCCTCTTATAGGGCTAGTAGGAGGCACCTTTTTGGTGCTAATTAAAGGTTCCACCTGTCCTAAACAACACACAGGGGCAGAGATACCCCATATTGTCCTGCTGTCGGACGTAAGGGGAATAAGAAATTAAATGAGATGCGTGAACAGATCCTTAAATTTAAGAGTGATCCTCAATTTTCACAAAAAGAGTCTTTTTTACAAAACACTATTGAATCTGGCCCCGAATCAATATACCCTAAGAAGTCGACAAGTAGGTCGCACCTAGGGAATATTGGTACATCTGATAACACACAAGTCATTAATTTGTCATCACGAACATTTACTGACATTGAGCTCTCAGTTTTAAGTTTGGGTTTGTCCTTTGTCCCATCAGTAACTTTTGATTCTTTTAATTGGACAAAAGATCTAGCCCTTTTTGTGAGAAAATTGTACTGGGATAAATTTCATTTAGCACAAGATAGAAGAATTTGTGCTGAGTATAATCTTGAAATGAGTGATTTAGGAACTACTAAGACATTGGTATCCCTTATGGAAGACAGTGAGAGAGGTACCACTATTGGTCCTTTCACTAATTTGAAGTTAAAAAGTACACAAATGCCCCCTACGGGTGATTGTTCCCATACTGAGATTTTTGAGAACATGGTTAAGCACGATCTGTGATTATTATCATCTTCCTCGTCTAATAGAGGTAATTTAACTTTTGAAGAGACGAGCTCTATGGAGTTTGGAATCTGATAAATCTATCGTAATTAAACCATCCGATAAGGGTGGAAACGTGGTAATCCTTGATATATCACAACATAAAAAGCTTTGCATGAGTCTTCTGTCGGATGCCACTTTTTATGGTAGATTAGACAAAAATCCCACCATGATTTTCCAACAGGAACTTAAAAATATATTATTAAGGGCCCTTGAGACAGAGATCATTAATAAGACAGAATTAGATTTTTTATTTCCAAATCATCCTGTGATTGCTACTTTTTACTCCTTACCAAAAATACATAAGGGGCTACACCTACTTAAAGGCAGACCCATAGTATCCGGAATAGGGAGTTTTACGATGAATTTGGGCATTTATATAGATCATATTATACAGCCCTTTGTCGAGTCTTTACCATCATATATAAGGGATACTTCAGATTTACTTAGACGTCTAGAGGGGCTGAGTCTGGAGGATGATATGATTCTACCCTCCATAGATGTGGAGGCTTTATATACCTCTATTTATCATGATCTTGGTCTTCATGCAGTACAATATTATCTCAGAATGAGAGATATCCGAATGGAACCACACAATTCTTTTGTCCTGGAAATTCTGTGGTTTTCTTTAACTAGAAATTATTTTGTTTTTGGCGGCCATTTTTTCCACCAGCTCAGGGGCACCGCCATGGGGAGCCCATGTGCCCCTGGCTATGCCAACTTGCTCCTGGGCTGGTGGGAGAGCAGTGTTGTCACCACTGATGACCTCAGCCAGTGGCAGGACAACATCTGCCTCTGGCCGAGGTATATAGATGATATTTTTGTTCTCTGGCGAGGGACAGGCGAGGCATTCACGGAATTTGTGGGTGCCTTGAATAATAATGATCTTGATTTACACTTTACATCTGAGTGGAGTAGGGACAGTCTCCCTTTTCTGGATGTTTTTATCACAAGGGGTTTTGATAACACCATACAAACACAAACTTTTAGGAAAAAGACCTCCACCAATAGTCTATTGAGGTGGGAGAGTGCACATCCAGAACCTTTAAAGCGAGGTATACCTAAAAGACAATATCTCAGGGCAAGAAGGAATTGCTCAGGGTTAACTACTTTTAAAAAACAAGCGGATGATTTACGTACTCGCTTTATTGATAGGGGTTATCAGGATCTCTCTCTAAAAAAGGCATTTAAAACAGCCATTGAAAGTGATCGCAGTACTCTTTTACAACCAAGAAAGGAGAGAACAATATCAGATACTAATACACAATTTAGAATTGTTGGTACATTTGATATTAAACACCTGAGAGTGAAAAAGATCTTTCAAACATATTGGTGGGTTCTTCAACAGGATCAGGACCTCAATAAAGTTATCCCTCCAATTCCCAGTATTACATATAGGAGGGGTCGAAATTTAAAAGACCGACTAGTGAGTAGCCATTTTGTTGATAAAACGGTGGAACCCATGTGGCTGGACAGAAAACCCATAGGAAATTTTCGATGTGGTACATGTATAGCATGTGATCAAATGAGCAGAACTAAAGCTATCACATGTTCTGCCACAGGGGCTGTTTTTTCATTGAAAGAATTTATTAACTGCAAAACTAAAGGAGTGATATATGTTGCACAATGTAACTGTCCCCTTGATTACGTGGGAAAAACAAAACGTGAGTTCAGGAGACGTATGAGGTATCACTATAATGACATCTTTAATCGACGTGATACCCCTTGAGACATGCAACTGAGAAACACGGCAGTGATCCCACTTGTTTTAAATTTTGTGGTATACAGACGGTACAGCCTCCTCTAACAGGTGGAGATTGGAATCGACTGATACTTCAGAATGAATGTAAATGGTTATACACCTTTAAATTTATCCAACCTCTAGGCCTCGATGAGAATTTATCATCTGGGTGTTCTCTTTAAAGATTTAAATGGCTGATATAGCATTATGTACCAACAGGCCAAATAGTATATAGATTGCATATTGTTTTCTCCACTATGATATATATACCTTCTATTTATCAATATACACAGAGGATGTCTATCTGCCTTTTTCAAGTTTTACTTGTGCCTTTTTTGTTCGGTGTATGCTGAACATATCGTATGAAGTAGCACCATACTATTATTTATTATCTTTTTTCCATCTGTGGGTAGTCATTAGCGGTTTTTGCATGCCGCTATGACAATCGCTATCGATATACTCACCATTCCACACTCCAATGTTTACATCCGGTGTCTTGTAATACAGAAAGGGGACGCACTATAGATCCCCATAGAAACTAGTTGAAACCGCCCCCCGTGTCTTCCTCCATGGGTCCGGCCTATGCTTAACACGTCACGAAGGGCGTTGCTTTCTGTCTCCGCCCTCTCTAATTTCTGATTGGCCGGTAGAAGGGATCACCTGACATTGGGTGTGGTTCGTTGTCTTCAAAAGACTGAAAGCTGTGTGTGTGCTTCGTTACTGTGTTTCTGAACCACTATCAGAGCACAACTTTATTATTTTTTGGTCTTGCTTTGTTTAGTTTAGGCTCTATTTGTTCCCTGATGAACCAATATGGGGAAACGCGTTGGGACTTCTGCCTATTAACACACGGGCTAGAAAACTGCTTCAAAAACGCCATCTTATGCCCAGTACCCTATGGGCTTTAAAACTGTTTAAAATGCCAACTTTTTATTAACTACCTCTGTGCTGTGACCTATGTTTAATATCTGGAACCTAGGTTTTCCAATTAACGAGCATTAAGACTGCCTAAAGGCTATCCCCTACTATAACGCTGGGATTTATGTTTGATTATGACTTGGGCTAATATGTTATGTTGCTGTATTATCTACCTTTAGCCTTTTAAACGATATCCTTTATCCATTGCGTTAGTGTTGGGATTTATGTGTTAATGATTCACGTTTTTTTGGTTGTTTAAATCAGGGCTGTGGAGTCGGTACGCCAAAGCCCTGACTCCGACTCCTCAATTTCCCCTGACTCCGACTCCAACTCTGACTCCACCAAAATAGGCACCGACTCCGACTCCATACAAAATTTAGAAAGCTTGTCTTGTGTTTATCTTGTGAACCCAGCATTCACTGGCGGTGAGTGTGGTTTTTATGCAAGAAGTCTCAGGTGTGGGCCAAAGCGGTGTTGGCGCACTGAGGATCTTTCACACCACCTTTACAACAGAATTCATGAAACAGGAAAAGCAACACACCATGTTCTGGAGATTAACATGTATGCTGTAGGGGAAGTTTTTTTTTATTTCACATGCAACATACTCTGTAGCGCAGTGCACAGAATATAGGAAACATTAGCCCTGTCCTTAGAGGGATCACAATCTAAGCTCCAGATTTGTGTACTCATAAGGCACCTTTGGGTGAACACAATTGTTGCATGTGCTGGGAAGGCTCTTGGTGCTTATGTGGAACATGGCCATAGACCCATAGGCATATAACATGGCCAGAAGGTTATGTCGGGTCTCCAACGAGGAGTTACTGCAGCAGACTCTGCATTTCTATACAATGAATCAATGCCAAAAATAATGTCAAACATTCCATTATATAATAAACATTGTTTGTTTCAGAGGTATAGATCAGGAAGACTCCTGAGATATCAATATATTGCAACCTCCCTCCCCTCCAAATGTCGTGTGAACATAGCCCAAGAGAACTTACTCATGTTATAGATTGGGGGAAAGCACATGCAGCAATCGTGTTCAGACTGAAACACAACCTAGATCTTCAAGGCTAGTACTGAGCAACCAGGTACACTTCTAGAATGTTCTAGAACTGTATTCTAGAGATAGTATAACATAGTGCTGAATTTTATGAGACTGCACAGGAAGCTTGGCAGACCAGGGGATGAAGCAGCTACTCAGTTGTAATGGACTTGAATTGGATGTCTTCCAGGCAGAGGAACTGGATTGAGGGCAGAGACTTGCGGACAGGGAATGAGAACTCTTCTCCTGAAGCCAACTTTATGATCATCTTGTCTGCCTGGTACTCAAAGCAAATCTGTGAAAATAGTAAAAGGACCAGTCAGCCAAGAGTTAGAGGTGCAGCCTGTACAGTGGGGTCAGAGTTAACCCTATTAACATGAGCTCTAAACGGCCAGAAACCCAACCACCACCTCATAGGATACAGATAAACTGTCCACGAAGAAAATCTCCCCAAGAAGACTCACTGTGGTTTCTGTCCCTGCCTGGAAAGGAAAGAGATCTTCTCGTTGCTCTGATCCCCAGGCGTCAGCCTCCTTGGAATTGCAGACTATCTTTTGAACATCTCCATGAAGGTCAAAACGAGGATTGAAGTGGAGGACAAAATTAGAAGAGCTTTCCCCCAAATTTATTGCAAATCTGAAAGTGAAAAAAAAAACAAAAAAAAAAAAAACATCCTGTTCAATACATTATTGTAACATCAATGACACGAGACTAAACATTCTTGCCGGTCTTAAAGGGTTTTCACCATACAGAACTAGGTGAGTGGTACAGCTCTATGTAACTTCCATAAAAGGTTAATGGGAGCCAGGGTCAGCTCCAGGTGTGCCCTTTGGTGACATCCTCAGTGGGCCTCTTTGCGGCACAATTTATGCAGCCGCAGTGTGTTAATCTAAAAGATGAGACCTGAGTTGACATTTTGTGAGTTATTTGCATCATGTTGGCAAGACTTCCAGAAAGGTAATTTGCAATGCAGAGCTGCTACTGTAGAAGTTAGAGTTAGCTGCTGGCAAGTTTATTACGTAACAGTATAATGGCCCCTTAATGCCCCCGCACCACAAACAGTATAATGCCCCCCCCTCTTCTCCCTTACAGTATAATGAGCCCCATAAGCCCCCCCTCCCCCACACACACACTATAAAGACCCTGCAGTCCACCAGACTCCACACCTCTTCCCTGAGTTCTGGCACCTACTCACAACCTTATGAGCACCAGAGCAAGGAGTGGGGTGTCCATAGCTCCCAACCGTTTCGCACTGCTGTCCCGTGGTCCCGGATAGCTTACAGTTTGTCCCACTATGCCCCTGAAGTGTTTTTCTGTTAAACTTTATTACGGTCGGGTAAAGGCTAAATGGTAGATGCTAAATCCTTGTGGGCGAAAGGACCTTTGATCAAGTCATGACCATGTGATCAGATTCTTGTGTGGGCGGAGCTATTCTGGATACTGCAGGACAGACTGAGGTTACACAGAAAGCTGCTGGGAACAGAGAGTGGTCGAAGATAAGGAGGAGAGAACATGTGTAAGCAAGAGGGGGAGCTGGGGGCAGTTAAACTGAAGGCAGATATTAAACTGGGGGAACTGGAGGACATTAAACCGTGGGGGGTAGCTGTAGGGGGGACATGTCTGCCTCTAGTTGCCCCCAGTTTAATGTCACCCTCCAGCTACCCCAATTTAATGTCCCCCTTTAGTTTCCGCCAGTTTAAACTGGGGCACAAGGAGAGGGACATAATACTGTGGGGCAAATAATGTTAGTGTGACTGTAGGAGCATTATACTGTGTGGGGGAACATGGAAAAATAGATGAGAATGGGCGGAGTCGATGTAGATGTGGGTGGAGCTATGACGCACATCTAGAGTGCTGCACATTTTGTCCCTCTTTCTATCCTTTGAAAGTTGGGAGGTATGGGTGTCTAGGAGCTGCAAGTAAGTCTGTCATGGCAGCCTGTAGAAGAGCTCACTCCCTGGCCCATTACAATGTTTGTATGGATGGAAGAGCTCATTGCAGAGCTGGAAACAGCATAGCTAAAGCTACTCTGCACACCCTTAGATTCAGCTTGACTTTGTAACATCTGCTGTTAAGATGACAATACACATTCAATTTTTGGCAGCTGAAATGGGTTATTTTGATGATGGATCTTGAAAATACTCCTTTTCATGACTGGTCACTTTAGTATTTTGGCCGTGCAAGAGGTTTTCATTTGGACGAGTGTATCAGTATTCAGCTGATCAGCCAGATGGCTGTGCGATGATCATCAAAAATGAAATCTTTATTCTTTTAGCTATGACCACCACATCAGCTTCTTGGCAGATTTCACTAAATGTAGCTGAATCTGCCAACAGTCCGCAGACATAGCTGGTTTGTGGCCAGCTTCAGCTTGCAGGAGCTTTAGAGCGGCCTTGTCTTGAATTACAGCTTGAAAAGGGGATGAGAGTAGAGTGAATGAAGCTCTGCACTTGGCCCCAATGTCCACTTCATAACTTGCCGGCCATCTTGCCATCTGCTTGTGTCTTTCTTCACCAGCTACTGCAGACATCATGTGCTACATGAGATAGTCGATCTGCTCTACAGACTAATACAGGTTGTAATGATGCAGCCACAGCAATGCTTCATTACAGGCTGGGGGCCACGTGTGCATTTACTACCAAGTCAAACACTGACCATCGACCATCTCATTACAGACCCTGTGGAGACACAACTCTAGACGAAGGAAAGCTGCATAAGGGCCCTTTGACATGGGCACATTCCTAGACCAAGCAAGTTCTGAACAAGATCGAGGTTGGGCGCTACAACAATCTTTCCACAGCCTGATGCAAACTGCATGGAAAGGAACAGCAACTCCTGCAATTGTTCATGCCCAATATCAGTTTTCACATGGTCAGCATCCCATTCCCCCCCCCCCCATTTACCTCTGGTTTACTGACATAGTAAAAATGTACTAACTCATTGCTACAATAAAAGCATGGCATTTTTACTCAGCCTTAAATCATTAGGTTTCTGTAATCTCTGGTTTGACCAGTTATCTGCCCATTTAAAGAATTTTCAGACTGTTCAGAAAATTCTCCAGACATGACAAAAATGATCCTGACAGTAACACAAGTCACCCTTTGACTGCCATTGTAAAGAAGTTCTTTAAGGCAGTTTTTTTTACTGGTGTGTCAGCAGGAAAATCTGTATCAAACTAATGACAGTACCTTGTAGGGCAGCGCTTACAAAGACGTCTTTCCTATTCAGCATTGCAGCTCCATTGTCATGAAAATCGGCATTTTAGCCTTATGAAATGAGCTGAAAAGCGCTTTAGGGGCGTGTCCTGTCCTGCTGGGACGTCCCTCTCTCCTCTGGATAATCGCCCCTAACTGCCGCTCAGCTCCGCCCCCCACTGTTTGAGTGACATCTCCCACTTTGCCTGCAGTTAGGGGCCATTAGTGAAGCCCCTACAGGACACGACTTGCCCTTAAAGCCCTTTCCAGCTAATTTGAATTAGAATAAAATGCTTATCTCCATGAAAATGGAGCTGCAATGTAGAATAAGAAATACATTTTTGGAAAGTGTAGAAGTCGCCCTACAAGGTCCTTTCATTAGTCTGATACTGATTTTGCAGCTGACAGACTCCCTTTAAAGAAGCACTATTACTAGTTTCCCCATAACAAAACCACATGCATGCCTGGCTGATCTCAGCATACACATGTATTCCCTATACATTGCTGCATCTTCAGATTGGAGGTTTTCCTGCACACAAAGGGGGCTATCCATCACCTGCCCCTTTTTTGCCACATGCACTTTTGCCAGACTAGTTTTACTGTGGAATTTACTTAAGACATTGACAAAGCTCCTTATTAAATGTTGTGCACATGTGTTTGTTTAGATGGACTGGAGGGCGTTTGCGCCTTTTTTGTCCCTTTGTAAAATGCAAGTCATAAATACAGTGTGAAAGGGATCTGCATTTAGGCCACGCTCCCTCCCCAAAACAAAAAAGGTGCAAGTAGCTCAATATGTGTGCCAAATGACTTCAGGAGAAGCTTTGTCTTAGAGCTGCACAGTCATCCCCACCCCACAACTTCCAGCTGCAGTTACTGGAGATTTTTGACAGTGTCTGAAAATAATAATCTTAGTTACCCTTTACAGTCGGCTGGGATGAAGCCCTTGACTTCCACACAGTGGCCTGGTGTCAGGTTCAGATTGTGCACGACCACACCCTGTACATGGAGAGCAGAAGACACATGAGATGACGAAGAGTTAACAATCAAGTGAGGAGTCTAAAAATAGGGCAGAATCGACAACGCACAAGTGAGTCAGACGCTGAACGCCACAGCAGATCCCGCTCAAAGGAATAACGGAAAAAAAAAATTATACATATAACTCTTTGCTTTAACCATTAATGAACCCCCAACCACTAAAGAAAATATCACAGGAACAGAATCAAGAAGACACCACTAACACCTGGAGAAAGCTTTGGGGGTCCTTCAGGTCTTTATCATACTGTAGAGTTAGAAGAAGCTAAATTTTGTAATGATACTAAAAGGTTAAATGCCACAAGCTGCTGAACTTCCCTGAGCTTCTAAAATGACAGGAAAGAGTTAAACACCATGCCTGCTGCTTCTTAATCCATGGCGGACACCCATCTCTGCAGTATGCTAGGAGTGAACCGTTAGAACAGCGGCGCACCAGTTACAGGCTTTCAACTCCTTCTATGGGAAAAGTTAATAAAACTAGATAGGAAAGGTCAAAGAGATTCAGTCAAACTCTCCCCCACAACAAAGCCCACATACCGCAGCCCCCCACATACATACCGCAGCCCCCCACACACTGCAGCCCCCCACATACATACTGCAGCCCCCCACACACTGCAGCCCCACACTCACAGCTGCCATTGTCCTTCTGCTCCAGAGTCAATCCCTCCAGCAGCTGCTGAGCCCTTATATAGTGGGCTCGGCCAATTAGAGGAGGGGGCGTGGCCTGACACTCCTAAAACTACAACAAACACTCAATGATAATAATTTCCAGACATCAAGATAGAAATATGAAAATAAAACCTCAAGCTCCGGAGACCTGGACCAAAGACTGAGCAGGATGGCTGCCCATTCCACTACAACTCTTGCTCACAATGATGGGGGTTATATTACCTAGGAAAGCACTTTATGGCTCTTTTCGGTTCATATAATTTTTGGCAGTCTGTTTCTGATAAGACATGAGATTCCTTCTATCAGATGTCACACAGCAGACGTGTAAGAGGGTTGGCACCCAATGGCGACTTTCTGCATCCCCATCTGCACTTTACAATTACTGTTGGGCCTATTCCTTATTTATGTCATCCACATCATTGTTCTTACAATGGATATATGGAATAATATTGCTTCCTTATCAAATAGAAGAAATGCCTAGTGTGAATATGTGTGTTAAGCCCTGTGCAGGTAGCTGGTCTGGCTCACCTGTATGAAGACATGATGTATGTGTACAGGTTTGGGAGGGCTGGACTGGTCATGGCATGCTCTTCAGAGGCTCCTGACATGGACCTGTTGGTTATATACAATATTTGATTACAAAAGCCACCGCCTTCTACAAGTATATTCTGAGGTGGGCGACTTATGCTGGCTCTTCACCCACGATGGACAGTACGTATTCTGTGCTGTTTTGTACACTGCAAATGTGAAGTATGACGTTGTGTCCTTGTACCGTTTTGTTTGCTTTGGAGGACTTGAGTCTTTTTAAGTGTTTGCTGCTGAGTCATCCCAACTTTTCCATATTCCTTCATGTCCAAGCATATCATCTTGTATCCAGGCTAGAAGTGACAACAGGTTAGTAGAGCCAGTGCCCAACTGTCCAGTTTTCCCCAATAAACATATCCTTTTGTTGTAATATTGTAATCACATACAGTAAATCATCTTTATATTCACACATATAAAGTTTGATTTTAACAACGTCTTCTTGGTGAGTTACCGGCAGTCACCACCCACTATGAGTGAGGCAGACACCTCAGGACTAAAAGCAGGAGAAAGAGCTGGTGCAGTGATCGCCGGAAAAAGCGGGATGCCAGCGGTCATGAACCACCAGCATCACAGTACCACCTCTTACTGCCCCTCTTCTTAGGCCAAGATTGAACTGCTGGAGCATTGGTGTTCTCTACTGGGTCCCATAATCTCTCTTTTGAACTAAAGGTCTTTCTTGCAATTCTCTTGATGTACAAAATGTCTTTAACGTCTAACTCATTTTCTGGACCAACAGGAGCGGAGACTGTGGTAGAGGTCCTGGGGTATCTGTTAAGAACCAGTGATTTAAGAAGGGTGACATGGATGCAATTCAGCAATTCATTCTGTGGGAGGCAGGCATAATCTGTGAGATATTGGGTTCATTTGTGTCTGTACCACAAATGAAACAAGGAGCCACGGAGCAAGCATGAATTATGGAATCTTCATCCTGATGCTCACGGGAGACAGTCATTCCCTGTTAGCTGGAGAGAACGGAGATGGAGGCCTTCATTTCCGGTCTGCACACTTTTTCACTCAAGAGGTTGCCAGGACCAAGGCAGAATTAGTCAGATATATCCAATCATCATGTTGGAGGAAGACTTTTGTTGACACATTCCACCAGCCCATAGGATTGAGGATGGTAGGAGAAGGAAAAGTCCAGTTTGACATCTAGTAGACTGCAAAGTGACCTCCAGAATCTAGATGTGAACCCCTTGGTCAGTGCCAATATGCTGAGGAAGGCCATCCAGGTAAAGACATGTTTTCAGAAAGAGACTGGCAAGATGGACAACAGAAAGTAGCCTGGTCAAGGGTATGAATTATCTTATATCTTATACCTATCGTGATACACACGCGGCCACCACAAGGCTAGACTAACTAAATACCTCAAACTAAATGATATGACGTGACAATCCGGTGGAGAAGTGGCCGCACGTCCCTTTTTAACTACATCGGCTTCCTTAGGACTGGTGGACATTATGTATGATCCTTAGGATGCCGATGTAGTTGAATAGAGCGGTGCAGTAGGAAGACTTTAGCTTCCTGCTCTAATCCATCAGTCTCAGAGCTTCAGGGGACCGAGGACGGGTAAGTGTTTTTTTTATTTTTTTATTTATATAGCACAATTACAGTGTGGGGCCACTGGGGGACATTAGTGCCTGTGGGCCATTAGGGGACATTTTTAGGTGTCTGCAGGCCACTGGGGGGGGGGGGGATATTTACTTTTCTGAGGGCCAGTGGAGGATGTTACTACTTGTCTGGGGGCTACTGGGGGATGTTACTACTTGCCTGGGGGCTACTGGGAGACAATTACTTGCCTGGGGGCCACTGGGGACATTATTACTTGTCTAGAGGACATTATTACTTGCCTGGGGGCCACTGAAGGACATTATTAGCTGCCTGGGGGCATGATACTATGTGCGGCCAGTAAGGGAGCTTGGTGAAGGTAAAAGGTGAATTTTTGTGTGTGCTGTGTGCAAAGAATACAATGGTGTCATTTTTAGGGTACAGTTTTGATGTGGTGTTTGGTGAGGTTTTCTGAATTTTCAAGTTTAGTCTAAAAGTGAAAAGTCTAAAACTGAAAAAAATATGTTCCATCTGTAAATTAAAAAAACTGTGCTAAAAAACACATTAAAACTAGTTTTTTGGTAAAAATTATTTGGTAGAGGTGCCCCAAGTAAATTTTTTTTCCAGGGTTGCCTTCAGTCTATATTGTTAGACCAGCTGGCAGTGCATTGGGGCGTGGGCTGGGTGTCAGTGACCCAGTGACTATTCAATCTGTACTCTGTGTGTGTCCAAGGACAGGCAATTTAGTTAAACCAGATGATGATAAAGTTTTCTGGAGTAACTTAGCTATGGTTTTACTTGCCAAATGTCAAAACCCAGTGAAGTTTTATACACAACCCATTTTTTTTTTTTCACCTAGAACTGTTCAGTAAAATTTTGCCTATTTTTTCTTGCCAAATTACAAGTCAGAAAACAGAGACATTAAAGTTATAAAAAAGCAGATGGGTGCTGGATCTCTTAATGTCATAGGTGCCATAGCTGCTGCTATGATGGTAGTTCCACCATTTCGCATCCCAGTAGATAATGCTAAACTTTTTTGCACTGTTTAGATTGCATTTTGTGCATTGGCGCCGCTGTGCATATAACCGGTATCTAGTTTTGTATGTGTAAATGCTGATTTCTCTTAGAACTATTCCACTGGGAAGACGGGAGGAATGGTTTAGTCCAACCATCTCCTAGCTGGTTGTGGGAGACTAGTCAGTCTTCAGAAAGTCTTCATCTGAGTTCCAGTGAGGTGAGACATGTTCCAGCTCTGTTAGAGAGAGGATACTGTTGGTGGGAGAGCAAAGCTCAAGTATTGTATGATATAGCTCTGAGACATGGAGAGGAAACAGCCATTGAAAACAGTTTAGAGAGATTAGTGCCATTTTAGAGAGAATGTGATGTTATCAGAGACCTTAGGCAAGGAACACTGTTGTGCCATCCTTGGTGTATACAGAAGGAGTCAGAGAGAGATAGAGAAGCAGGGAAGATTAACACATTAATATCTTATTTCAGCAAAAGAGAATGGGAAAACCATCACCTGGATCACCCCTCACCCACAGTGGAACTGCTGTAAGATCTGCACCTCCATATTGTATCGGAAGCTGTTGGTTGCTGTTTGCACAATTGCCCAGTAAAGTTTAAACAATTTTCTTCTGCAACCCTCTATTCCTGCATTCACCATTAATGGACCTTCCAACTTCCACCTGGCTCAGGAAGGCTGAAGACCATTAGGAAGTGGCCTGGGGAAAGATTACCACCACCATCAGGTAGCCTAGAGGCCCCCTCAGCTCTGCACCAGCCCAGGAGGTGAGCTGGAGGAAATGGTTGACTCTACTGGCCACCACTGACAACTCTAATCGTTGCTACTACAACTCCCAACCTTTAGGTCCCTACAGTGAGTTCCTGCACTTATGTGCTGACAGGCATATCATTATCATCAAGTAAAGAGATGACTATTGCATAGCCATGCTTTTAGATCCTAGCTGTAAGGGCAAAATTGGTGTATTACAACAAAACACTCTGTAGCCAGCTCAACACAGCTGTCGGCCACATGTCTTACTGGGAGGCCCCTCTCTGCTACCTGCTGAGTCAGCACTGCACCATTTCTGCCAGCACTATTGCTACAAACTACAGCCAATGCAGTTTCTACAACACGATGAACCACTTAATTTTTCATCCATAGTGTCATTCTGATGCAGATGAGTAAATGGATAGGCAACAGTACCTCCTTGTTCAGTCATACCTTACTCTGGCAGATGCCCTTAGCCTGTTTCCATAACCTTCTATGACAGCAGATCGGACCAGTGGTAGGAACTGACCCAGTTTGCTGTGGGTGTAATATCTTGCACAGCATCCAGTGTAATTTTAGAGAGGGTATTTAGCATGGCCGGTGGTGTCATAACACGAAGAGGACAAAGCTGTCCACCAAAAGTAGGAAAAAACTTGGGCAGGAATCCAACAGGATTATCACTCACCTCCAGCTGATGTCACTGATTAGATCTGCTGTTGCTGACAGTGGCTGGGGGTATGTGCTCTGGCTATTTATCACCGACATCTGCCTGTCTATTATGCCTAATACTGTGCTGCTGAGACATCATCGTCTGCTTCATCCATCCTGTTCCATACTGTCCTGCCACTGCTGCTGTATATCCAGACAGCCAGAGTGAGTGACTGGCACAGGGCTCCTGGAAGCGAAGGCACGGCATTAGAGCTGTTCATCTTGTCAGTCACATTGGTGGATCGGCATCTTGTACAAATCTTGCATGTCTGGTCTACCAGTTATAAAGTGAAGAATTTTTAAAAAGCTACTAAAGTGGTCACACTGCACCACCAATGTTAACACAGCATCATTATTCTGTGTGGAGGGGCCACAATGGAACATTATACCATTTGCAGGGGCCACTATGGGACATTTTACTGTGTGCAGGAGCCGCTATGGGACATTATACTGTGTGCAGGGGCCACTATGGGACATTTTACTGTGTACAGGAGCCGCTATAGGACATTATACCGTGTGCAGGGGCCACAATGGGACATTATACCGTGTGGATGGGCCACAATGGGACATTATACTGTGTGCAGGGGCCACTATGTCACATTTTACTGTGTACAGGAGCCGCTATAGGACATTATACCGTGTGCAGGGGCCACAATGGGACATTATACTGTGTGCAGGGGCCACTATGTGACATTATACTGTGTGCAGGGGCCGCTATGGGACATTATACTGTGTGCAGGGGCCACTATGTCACATTTTACTGTGTACAGGAGCCGCTATAGGACATTATACCGTGTGCAGGGGCCACAATGGGACATTATACTGTGTGCAGGGGCCACTATGTGACATTATACTGTGTGCAGGGGCCGCTATGGGACATTATACCGTGTGGAGGGGCTACTATGTGACATGATACTGTGTGCAGGGGCCACTATGTGACATTATACTGTGTGCAGGGGCCACTATGGGAAATTATACTGTGTGGAGGGGCCACTATGGCACATTTTACTGTGTGCAGGGGCCGCTATGGCACATTATACTGTGTGCAGGGGCCACTATGGGACATGATACTGTGTGCAGGGGCCACTATGGCACATTTTACTGTGTGCAGGGGCCGCTATGGGACATTATACTGTGTGCAGGGGCCGCTATGGGACATTATACTGTGTGCAGGGGCCGCTATGGGACATTATACTGTGTGCAGGGGCCGCTATGGGACATTATACTGTGTGCAGGGGCCGCTATGGGACATTATACTGTGTGCAGGGGTCGCTATGGGACATTATACTGTGTGCAGGGGCCGCTATGGGACATTATACTGTGTGCAGGGGCCGCTATGGGACATTATACTGTGTGCAGGGGCCGCTATGGGACATTATACTGTGTGCAGGGGCCACAATGGGACATTATACTGTGTGGAGGGGCCACTGTGGGACATTTTACTGTGTGCAGGGTCGCTATGGAACATAATAATGTATGGATGGGCCGCTATGGGACATTATTCTCTGTGGAGGGGTTATTGTGAGACATTAAACTGTATAGGGGCTACTGTGGGGCATTATACTGTGTGCAGGGGCCACTAATGGACATTATACTATATGGAGGCCACTGTGGGACATTATAGTGTGTGGAGGGGTCACTAAGGGACATTATACTGAATTTTGGCCACTATGGGACATTATTCTTAGAGATTTTGTCCAAGAATTGGACAAACTCTGAAGGGGATGGGGCCATGGCAGGTGCAACATTAAGAAAAAAAAAAAAAAAAACATACTCAGCGGTTCCCCAGCTTTCCAGTGTCCAATACCGTAGCCTCTTCAATCGAGCACTGCCCCTCATTCCCCAGAAGCCCCACACCCCACGTGACCGCTGAGGTCAATTAGTGGGGATGGGGGTCCGGACACATTATTTGCACAGGAGCCCTCTGCAGTCTGTGTCCGCCCCTGTATGTTTGTTTTAAATTCTATTTTTATTAAGTATAAACATCGTATACATACATAGTCTTCATATTGCTGTTGTGAACAAAACATAAACATCTCTACAACAATTATTTCAATACATGCCTATGAACATTGGACTTAAATCAACCCTTGTGCACTTTCTTGGGCAGTTTCAACCAGCACATGGCTTAGTTTCTCAAACCTTTGCCTGATAACCATCCTATATGTGCATATTATCACATTTCTCCACATTTAAAGTTCCATCTTTTTGGCATCCTAAACTTTAGGCTTACCAGACTTACTGAACATTGTCTGGCATCCCTTCACTGCCTCAGCCTCCTCTTTTACTCTTACAATCTCTGTAACTGGAATTTCTCTATTCCTGGGATCAGCTCCACACCGCCCAGGCAAATTCTCCATGATATGCCTAACTTCTGCCTCAAAACCTCACGTTTGGCACACCAAGTGTTAATGAGTGCAGCTCCTTGTTTAGAACCTGGGCAGATATATCCCAGACACACACAGTAGCCCCGGGTTACTACATTCTCCTCCACCACAATTTGGAGAAGACGGGCGGTGGGGCAGCCTATCCTAGACGGGCGGTGGGGCAGCCTATCCTAGACGGGCGGTGGGGCAGCCTATCTTAGACGGGCGGTGGGGCAGCCTATCCTAGAGGGGCGGTGGGGCAGCCTATCCTAGACGGGCGGTGGGGCAGCCTATCCTAGAAGGGCGAGGGGGCAGCCTATCCTAGACGGGCGGTGTGACAGCCTGTCCTAGAGGAGCGGTGGGGCAGCCTATCCTTCCCTCCACATGATCCAGCACATTAATAAACCAAATGGGATGCCAAAAACACAGCACAAAATCTCTTATTGGTGCGGTTATACATTGCTGAAACAAAGAGAAGGGGCCATTAGTATCATTAACATAACGTGATTGGGTATAAAGTTATAACATAAGTTTTAACACATAACTATTGGATAAAATATGAAGAAGTTTCAGAACATGATGGATAACAGTTTTCAGTAAAGGAGGGGGATGAGCTCTGGGCAGTGCCCGAGAATGGAGCTGCTAGTCAGATCCTGAGGACTTTTCCAGAAACTTCACCTCATTCCCCATGAATATGTTTATACCATTTACATACCTATCGGTCTTAGGGGCATGTCTTCACCATCACACTTGGCAGTATAACCAACCACCATAGTCCCGATGTCCCAGGTTTGTGTCTCCTTCTAGCAAATGTCTTTGTAAACCAAATTATATAGATCCTACATGAATACATAGATACATAAACACAGCAATAATATTCAGAATATTCCCTGTAATATTTCCCATAAAATATCTATCGAATCCCTTGTGCCTTACATTCTTGCACCAGAGGTTTCATGTTAAAATAAAGATTTTCAAACCCCAGCGTGGTTTGTTTTCGGCGACCGAGGGTCAGTGGCCTGCTCCCCCCTCCGTGGCCATCTACCCCCACACTGTGAAGATCCACAATCTTTTACTGTCACCTTTTTGCTCTTTTAGCGGATACCTTATTTCATGTGATAACAGAACATAACTTCATATGTTTGAATATTTTACACATACAGTGCAGACCAAAAGTTTGGACACACGTTCTCATTCCAAGAGTTTTCTGTATTTTCATGACTATAAAAATTGTAGATTCACACTGAAGGCATCAAAACTATGAATTAACACATGTGGAATTATATACTTAACAAAAAAGTGTGAAACAACTGAAAATATGTCTTCTATTCTAGGTTCTTCAAAGTAGCCACCTTTTGCTTTGATTACTGCTTTGCACACTCTTGGCATTCTCTTGATGAGCTTCAAGAGGTAGTCACCTGAAATAGTTTTCACTTCACAGGTGTGCCCTGTCAGGTTTAATAAGTGGGATTTCTTGCCTTATAAATGGGGTTCGGACCATCAGTTGTGTTGTTCAGAAGTCAGGTGGATACACAGCTGATAGTCCTACTGAATGGAGTGTTAGAATTTGTATTATGCCAAGAAAAAAGCAGCTAAGTAAAGAAAAACGAGTGGCCATCATTACTTTAAGAAATGAAGGTCAGTCAGTCCGAAAAATTGGGAAAACTTTGAAAGTGTCCCCAAGTGCAGTGGCCAAAACCATCAAGCGCTACAAAGAAACTGGCTCACATGACGACCGCCCCAGGAAAGGAAGACCAAGAGTCACCTCTGCTGCGGAGGATAAGTTCATCCGAGTCAGAAATCGCAGGTTAACAGCAGCTCAGATTAGAGACCAGGTCAATGCCACACAGAGTTCTAGCAGCAGACACATCTCTACAACAACTGTTAAGAGGAGACTGTGTGCAGCAGGCCTTCATGGTAAAATAGCTGCTAGGAAACCACTGCTAAGGACAGGCAACAAGCACAAGAAAAACACAAGGAATGGACATTAGACCTGTGGAAATCTGGGCTTTGGTCTGAGGAGTCCAAATTTGAGATCTTTGGTTCCAACCACCGTGTCTTTGTGCGACGCAGAAAAGGTGAAGGAATGGACTCTACATGCCTGGTTCCCACCGTGACGCATGGAGGAGGAGGTGTGATGGTGTGGGGGGGCTTTGCTGGGGACACTGTTGGGGATTTATTCTGAACCAGCATGGTTACCACAGCATCTTGCAGCGGCATGCTATTCCATCCGGTTTGCGTTTAGTTGGACCAACAGGACAATGACCCCAAACACACCTCCAGACTGTGTAAGGGCTATCTGACCAAGAAGGAGAGTGATGGGGTGCTACGCCAGATGACCTGGCCTCCACAGTCACCAGACCTGAACCCAATCCAGATGGTTTGGGGTGAGCTGGACCGCAGAGTGAAGGCAAAAGGGCCAACAAGTGCTAAGCATCTCCGGGAACTCCTTCAAGACTGTTGGAAGACCATTTCAGGTGACTACCTCTTGAAGTTCATCAAGAGAATGTCAAGAGTGTGCAAAGCAGTAATCAAAGCAAAAGGTGGCTACTTTGAAGAACCTAGAATATAAGACATATTTTCAGTTGTTTCACACTTTTTTGGTAAGTATATAATTCCACATGTGGTAATTCATAGTTTTGATGCCTTCAGTGCGAATCTACAATTTTTATAGTCATGAAAATACAGAAAACTCTTGGAATGAGAAGGTGTGGCCAAACTTTTGGTCTGTACTGTGTATATATATATATATATATATATATATATATATATATATATATATATATATATATATAAGTCATATGAAAAAGTTTGGGCACCCCTATTAATCTTAATCATTTTTAGTTCTAAATATTTGGGTGTTTGCAACAGCCATTTCAATTTGATATATCTAATAACTGATGGACACAGTAATATTTCAGGATTGAAATGAGGTTTATTGTACTAACAGAAAATGTGCAATATGCATTAAACCAAAATTTGTCCGGTGCAAAAATTTGGGTACCCTTATCATTTTATTGATTTGAATACTCCTAACTACTTTTTACTGACTTACTGAAGCACAAAATTGGTTTTGTAACCTCACTGAGCTTTGAACTTCATAGCCAGGTGTATCCAATCATGAGAAAAGGTATTTAAGGTGGCCAATTGCAAGTTGTTCTCCTATTTGAATCTCCTCTGAAGAGTGGCATCATGGGCTCCTCAAAACTACTCTCAAATGATCTGAAAACAAAGATTGTTCAACATAGTTGTTCAGGGGAAGGATACAAAAAGTTGTCTCAGAGATTTAACCTGTCAGTTTCCACTGTGAGGAACATAGTAAGGAAATGGAAGACCACAGGGACAGTTCTTGTTAAGCCCAGAAGTGGCAGGCCAAGAAAAATATCAGAAAGGCAGAGAAGAAGAATGGTGAGAACAGTCAAGGACAATCCACAGACCACCTCCAAAGAGCTGCAGCATCATCTTGCTGCAGATGGTGTCACTGTGCATCGGTCAACAATACAGCACACTTTGCACAAGGAGAAGCTGTATGGGAGAGTGATGCGAAAGAAGCCGTTTCTGAAAGCACGCCACAAACAGAGTCGCCTGAGGTATGCAAAAGCACATTTGGACAAGCCAGCTTCATTTTGGAAGAAGGTCCTGTGGACTGATGAAACAAAGATTGAGTTGTTTGGTCATACAAAAAGGCGTTATGCATGGCGTCAAAAAAACACAGCATTCCAAGAAAAACACTTGCTACCCACTGTAAAATTTGGTGGAGGTTCCATCATGCTTTGGGGCTGTGTGGCCAATGCCGGCACCGGGAATCTTGTTAAAGTTGAGGGTCGCATGGATTCAACTCAGTATCAGCAGATTCTTGAGAATAATGTACAAGAATCAGTGAGGAATTTGAAGTTACGCCGGGGATGGATATTTCAGCAAGACAATGATCCAAATCTACTCAGGCATTCATGCAGAGGAACAATTACAATGTTCTGGAATGGCCATCCCAGTCCCCAGACCTGAATATCATTGAACATCTGGGGGATAATTTGAAGCGGGCTGTCCATGCTCGGCGACCATCAAACTTAACTGAACTGGAATTGTTTTGTAAAGAGGAATGGTCAAAAATACCTTCATCCAGGATCCAGGAACTGATTAAAAGCTACAGGAAGCGACTAGAGGCTGTTATTTTTGCAAAAGGAGGATCTACTAAATATTAATGTCACTTTTCTGTTGAGGTGCCCATACTTTTGCACCGGTCAAATTTTGGTTTAATGCATATTGCACATTTTCTGTTAGTACAATAAACCTCATTTCAATCCTGAAATATTACTGTGTCCATCAGTTATTAGATATATCAAATTGAAATGGCTGTTGCAAACACCCAAATATTTAGAACTAAAAATGATTAAGATTAATAGGGGTGCCCAAACTTTTTCATATGACCTATATATATATATATATATATATATATATATATATATATATATATATATATATATATATATATATATATATATATATATATATAATGCATAATCCTCTAAACATCATACCGGCTTTTTTTTTTTTTTTAGAGCGGCTTTACAATGAATTATTTCTCTTTGCATTATATCAGATTCTCTGAGTGTTTTGGTAAGGTAAGTAGGAATACGGTAAGTAATATCTCACACAGAACTGGGAGGTAAGATGGATTCTATTAAACACTAATCCTGAGGAGGGTGACGTCTCCCTTCAGTCCTGGTTCTCGGAGTGAGGTGGGGGGGGGGGGGATTCATTATTGTCATCCCCTTTGACCTTCCATCTTGGAGCTCTGCACTGCCTTCTTATATGTCCTGGTTTCCCACAATTGAGGCAGTAGATCACCTTTTGATTACCCATCCCATAACAGGGGTTAATGCCGGCCACTGCAGGTTTGGGGGGTCTACTATCCAATTCTACCCCCTGAGCACTTTACACAAAGTGGCTGGATCCATTGTCCTCCATATTGCATTTCTTACTTGCCTTCCAAGCCCCTCCATGAAGGCCGAGGCTAACAACCTCACATGTATCTTGTTATCTGCTTCATACCCCATATCTTCCCACGCAGTGCACACTCTCGTAGTCTTTTTGGAATTCTACACTTTCCCCTCTGTCCTGTGTCATGTCCGTCAAGTTGACTGAGAATTCACTTTGTCTGTCTCTTGCCCATTTCTCCAATTGAGCAACATAGTCTTGTCCTGAAACTTTACTTATCAAATAGTCTTTTCCTGTCAACAGGGCATTACATTCTGGGGCTAAATCACATAACATGGTACTAACCATTTTAGCTTCAACTGTTTCATGTCCTTCCATGTGGCCCCATAACTTGTTTGTATTTTAGATAGTACTTCTACAAAGGGCAGGGGTCTAATTTCTAGGTCTGGCAAGGTTCTGAGCAACCTCATCATGTGAGTCGGGGACCATTTGTACACCTGATATTGTCTCACTGAGCCATTTTACACACAGTCTGCAGCCACATGTTACATGTCCTCGCTCTCCCCTCCACTTCTATCCATTATTTCAGGTGACCCCGCTGACTCTTGACTCTCTCTGTTATCCGTATTTGTCAGTTCACCTCCCAGTAGAGTATACTGGGGAAAATTATCAGAAAACCTAGGTGATACATGTGTCTTTACCCTTCCTTTTTTGGGGAGGTTTCATTTCAGTCTCTTGTGAAGAGTCAGAGAAATCCACCTTAGTCCAGTCTGTCTGTCTTGTTGAGCTGTCGGGTCGTCTTTCCTCATGTCTGTCACAAATGGGAACTTCTGTCACTATGATTTTCCCGTTGTTATCACTTCCAGACTTTGATTTAGTTCTGGTTGTCACTGTGGCCACTACACCTGGGGATGTTTGCTGAGGAGTCACAATAGGATTGTTGGGTGAATGTCCCGTCTGTGACAGGATGACCGAATTTATACAATTATCCCTCCAAATGGGATTCTGATTCTGCTGTCCACACGCCAGACACCCCCAACCTCCTGAATTATTTACTGAGGAGGGTTCTTCAGTATCTACCTCTGATTCTTTGAACACTTTAGACTGTGAACCGAGAGCAAGGCAGGTGGTTTGGACTCCGCAACCAGAAATGAACGCACACGCGGTAGTTCAAGAAAAAAAAAAATATATTTACTATAAGTTAATAAAGGCTAGTTAAAGGTAAAATGACAGGGCTAAAGACAAGAAAAATATACAATATAGCATGAACAATTTCAAGGCAAATTCTGCAATGGTTTCTACTTTTACTCTGTCCACTTCTGCAGTATGGACACTGAATGAACAATATACTCAAAACTATCCCTAACTGACCCTGACTTCACATTTGGGTGCACCCCCTTTTCCCCAGTGGTCCAGGTGGACCGCTTACAGTCCGTAGAAGCGCGCGGTGGGGCCCAAAGTCGGTCCTTTCTTTTATAGTGAAGCGTCCTCTCCTCACGGTTATCAGGATCTTGGGAGAAATGAAGTCCTCTTTAACAGGGAAACCAAATGAATGCAATGTAATCCAACAACAGATTCCACTCAGCACACTGACAGTCCTGCCGAATCCATACACTGAGCTGGGATGTAAGCCGGGGTTTAGCAGTTACTGTCCAGTACGTCAACAGCACTGCGAGTCTCTATCTGTGGTATCCATATACACAGTCACAATGTCAGTCTCACTGATCAGCCACTGAGCACAGTTCCTTTCACGTGGATTCACTAGTCCTGTTGTCTCTTTACACTCTGTTTGTCTCTGGACCAAGATACAGCTTAGCTGTACAGAAAAATCTCCACACCAGTTCAATACAACACTTGCCAAGATGGCTGCTGCTCTCTGTCTCGTCACTTCCTGCTTCTCTGCTCACACTCTGTCTGCAGAACAGGCAGGCTGACATAAAAGGGGGGGGTCTCACTCCAGCATCATGTCACAATTACAATGGCTGCTGTCTTAAAGGAACAGAATCACAGAAATACATTCAACATTAACAGTTTATACAGACAAATGAAGCTTAGGACAACATTGGCTGTCTCTTACAAGACCACATCCTGGCTTGCCCATTCAAGCCACTGTCTTTCAACCACCCCTTGTATTGCTTTTCAATTTGCTCCCATCTCTCCAGGTAAAGTCTACCATCTTTTGGCATACCCACCCCCTTCATGAGCTTATGCTTACTCTTTATGGCTTCTTTTCCCTCCCTCTGCATCACAATCTCTGCAGGGGTTAAGCCTGGTTTGAGCTCACTTCTGGAGGAACCTCCTATCTTTGCTGCTTTGTGTTTCTATCCACACTGTCAGGATCTGAGGTGCTGGGTGGGCTGACATGGACACAGACTCCAAGGTAATAGTCCAAGTATTGAGTTTTATTCACTCAAAACACTCCTTGGTACATGCAACATAACAGAAACCGAAAAAAAATAAATACCTGCCCGTCTGGGCTCTAAACAGAAATAGGTTACCTCACCTAGAATAGGAACACGTTCACACAGTCAGATTGTCTTCCAGCAGTAGCCACTTTCTTTATGGCTTTCTAGCCAAGCTCTGCTATAGTCTGCTCTCCTAGCAGACTTCTTATATCCCCTTAACGAGGATATCCCAGTCAGCTGGGTTTCTTCCAGGAGTGTCCACAAGGTGTGGACTGGAGGGGATGGGAATGGCAGGTCCCACTACCAGCCTACCTGCCATTCCATAAAAAATCCAGCCCAGTGCACGGCACTTAAATAATGCTCAGCAAACATAGTTGTCTGCTGAGAGCAAGCTTTCTGGATTTCCCTCATCTCACCCATCTGAGCAACCTGGGTGAGATGTACATCCTTTCCAATATTTTTCCAGTCATCCGCTTACAACGCCCACACTCTGGCCAGAGTATTTTTCCAGCAAAAGATGCACGTTTGGGCCGGACCCAGGACCTAGATTCCTGAACCTTTAACTTTTGTCTGACCCAATATGGGGGTTCTCTCCCTCTCCTACTCTCTCCTGAGCCCAATACCACAAGATAGGCAAAGTAAAATCAATTTCAACACTTCTTCCCAATATCTAAGGGTGTTTTCACACAAATAAAATTCCCTTCTGGTTGTTCGGGTATGTGGTCTCTCCTGTTTACCAATTCCTCAAATGATGAATCCTTCCTGTGTTCTGGGTGTGGTACAGCAGTATCAGCATCTAACACTACAAATATAATAAGTCCAATCATCAAAATGAGTTCCTCCACCAGCTCAGGCCCGGTACATACACAATGTAAACATGGCATTTATCCAAAACAAGGGACAAGGATCTTTAACAACCATTTGTTACACTCGTGACCATTTCAGACCAAAACAAACCACCTGACAATCACCTTTTTGAATATCTGAGGGAAAAACCAGAATTCTTTTTACAAAGGACCAACCAAATGTAACTTCCCTTTTACTTACCACCAACACCCAACATGAGCAGACACACAACTGAAGGGACAGAAATTTATGCAAGAAAAACTCTTACCGGTTTGCAGCGCTGCTATTCTGTCCATTCAGATGTGCCTATAATCTCCTGATAGATCTCGGGCTTGGTGGGTTAACGGGTTGGTCCTTGATCTCAGCAGTGTCTCCAACTGTTATCGAAACCCAAACTGGGTTCAAAATCCTGATTGTCAAGTGGTGCCGAATTATTTATAGACCACATAAATATATATACAGTGGGGAAAAAAAAGTATCAGGAGTCTCGCAGCGGCTAAGAGATGAGTGGCTAGGTCTTCTATTTTGGGGGAAAAAAAATCAACATGGGGTAACCATAACAGGTAGTGTTCAGGAGAAGGGGGGATCTGTTCATCACAGATTTTGTCTATAGTGGCAATGATTTTGTTCCAGAAGGGGCATATCAGCGGGCATTGCCACCAAATATGTAATAAGCTCCCAGGTTCTTTCTAACAACTCCAGCAAGTGTTCAGGATGGAGGAACTTATGCTGTGTACCATGTCGGTGTTTTGTACCAGCGGGTAAGGAGTTTAAAGACGTTTTCTTGTATCCTCATGTAAGATGGGGAAACAGCCCTCCTGTTATGAATGTAACTGTTTCTGTAGATAAGTTTATTTTTTTTTTTATAAACTGACATTTGGTTGTTTGACCACAAGAGGCCACTGTTACCTCAGAAATGGGAAGGACTGTAATTTTGTAATTCCCTGGAGTAGTGATGGGAGGAATTTATACAGAGTATTGAAGCAGAACAGGGTTCATTTGGGGTGTTTGCAGCCCAGGTAATAGGAACTACACAATAGCCACTACACATTGCAGCACTCACTGCCATTATACTGCTGCTCATTGCAGGTTTGCAGTAGATCACATCTGTGTAATTCAAATTACTGGAGTCTTATTAGTCCTTGTGCGGTGCAGTAATCTGTTTTAACGCCTATTCTTGGCATTTATTAGTGGGGAAAAAAATAAGTGGCTTATTTGTCGTTGTGTGTTGGAGGTAGAAAATTACAGGCCTTGCCCTGTATTAATTTCCTTTTCATTTACTTATTTGATGTAACAGTATGTCAGACAGAGAAGCGAGAGGCCCTGCATAGGGGAGGGCCACAGGCCTAAATGTTTCCTGGCGCAGGCACAGGTCGCAGCAGAGTAAGGGGCCGTGGCAGCAGGGGTCACTTCCAGAGGCCTGAGCTCCCAGTGTCAGCTAGCGGTCGTGTGTTGACCAGCAACCCAGCGGTTCTAGAATGGTTAACTTGGTCATCCAATTCATCCCAAGTCACATCAGATACCCCCAGCCAAGAGTCGGTGAGTTGGGAAAGGTGGGAGTCTTGTCAAAGTCCATTAAGCAGAGAGAGGAGTCCGTGCTTTCTAATAAATACGACTTTATTAAAAGCTTAGGCACACAACGCGTTTCAGAGATAAAAGAACCCCTTTCTCAAGTGTAAATAAAAGCATAATCACATGTATACAAATAGGATACATTATATAGGGAACAAATGAAGTTAGAACCTCCCCAAGGGGGAGGGGTCTACCGCTCAATGATGACAAAGGGAAAAACTGGTTTGCTGATTCTACACCGAATAAAGTCTCATGATAAGTTGGTATTATACTCACAGAGCTTATTTGAAGTGTTTTTGAGCTGTTCCTATGACAGAAAGACAGGAGGACAACTGCTAAAATCTTAATGTGCATGCGTGACTCCCTGAGCCCACCAGGATTGCTTGCCGTAATAGGCAACTGTGTCTATAAACATTTACATCAGCTGTCAAAGCGCTGGGAGCCGATCGTCTTGAAGCGGCCGACTCACACAGCGCTTCATTTCTACAGACATGCGCACTGACTTCTCTTTCATTCCTATTACGGCAAGCAATCCTGGCAGACTCAGGGAGCCACAAATACGCATTAAGATTTTAGGACGCCGCAGTTGTCCTCCGGCGATCCTCCTGTCTTTCTGTCATAGGAACAGCTCAAAAACACTTCAAATAAGCTCTGTGAGTATAATACCAACTTATCATGAGACTTTATTCGGTGTAGAATCAGCAAACCAGTTTTTCCCGTTGTCATCATTGAGCGGTAGACCCCTCCTTCTTGGGGAGGTTCTAATTTCATTTGTTCCCTATATAATGTATCCTAGTTGTATGCATGAGATTATGCTTTTATTTACACTTGATAAAGGGGCTCTTTTATCCCTGAAATGCGTTGTGTGCCTATTTATTGGAAAGCACGGACGCCTCTCTCTGCTTTTTGGAGTTTGACAAAACTCCCACCTTTGCAAATCCACTGCAATCCGTCCTGATCTGAAGATCCCGACGCCCAGAGGTCCAGCAACTTCCATGGTTTACATTTGATGCTTATACCACTGGTTGTGGCTCATCACAACCAATCAAGGTGAGAGTACATCTAGACTTTTTATATATATTTAAGTTTTTTTTTCTCCGGTGAGAGAGGCCAGGCTTTTCTCCCACATTGAAAATTCAATTATTATCTGTAAGGGAATTGCCAGTTGAGCAATTCCCCAGTGCTGCTGCAGAACCATGTGGGGAGGGGCGCAACAAGATAGTGAGCCCTAAAGCTGAATCCCCCCGTTGTCCATGGCTAACTTGCCCGATCTGTCCTAGGCACAGCCAGCAACCGGTTGATCAGTCCCTTCTTAATATAGGTGACAACAAAGAACGCAGACAGGACAAACAACAAAGGGAGGTCAGCTAGCCAAGGGGTCGGTAACAGTCGAGCAATGCAGTACAAAATCACAATCCAAGAGAATAGTCACAGACAAAGCCAGAGATCAGAAATAGGAATACAGGTAACAAAACAGCATGGAGTAAACGCAGAATCAATAGCAAGCGCTAATGTGACTGTGAGCAAAAAATAAATAGGAAGGAAGAACCTGCCCCAGACTTGATAGGAGGATAGGCTGTCAATCACACAGGTAAGGCTAAAATTAACTATTAGTGGAAGAGGAAAACCAAGGTGAAAGAGACAGGTGTGGCAGAAAATCAATTACATAGCCTAGGACAGTGTTCAAACTGAGCAACAAGAATCTTAAACAATGAATCAAACTGAGCACGCCCCCTGCACCACCGCGAGGGTAGTGCAGAAACCTGAACAGGCAGAGACGTTACATTATCCCTGTGGACCAAAAAGTACATCCAGACCACCAATTTCAGATCACTGGTGCGAGTGTATTTCTCCTTCTTTCCCACAAAGGATTTTTGTGCACGAATTTATAATAATACACATAAACTGTATTACACTATGTGCTGCTCGACGCTGTTGTTTTTTCTTTTTTGAAGTGCGACAACCCTTAGTTGGCATGGCCCGGAAGCAGGCCCTGTGCCCTCACCTGTCCTCAACCTGCCTCTGTCCTTTTCTGTTCCCTCAGTCAGAGAAGTACGCTATGCTGTGGGCTCAGATCCACTGTACAGCGAGGATGAGCTACTAGAGGACAGTCAGCAGCTACTGCCCAGCCAAGATCTGGAGGAGACATCCGCCGCTTCCTCTGGTAGGCGAGCAAATAGTGATGAGGAGAGTGGTGTGGGAGCGGTCAGGCTCCTGGCTCAGAGACCGTTGAGGAGGACATTAGTAACATGCACACAGTACTCGATGATGATGTAGCCGATTGCAGTTGGGATCCAGGTGACGAAGGGGCTTCATCATCATCGGGAGAAGAGGGTGGCAGCATGCACACGAGGGAGCGGCGGAGCCAGCAAGTCAGTAGCGTGGCCGGGAGTCAGCAGGGTGCCAGCAGTGGGAAGTCGGGAGCCAAACGTGCTCGGGGTAGACCACCCGCTCCGCAGGAGCTTACCTGCCCGGAAAGCAGTGGTGCAGGGGTTCACAGAGGCAGTGGCGGTAGTAGTCAGTCAGTGCAGCATGTTGGGGGTAAAATCACCTACTCGACGATGTGGCAGTTTTTTGTTAATCCACCGGGGGAGTTGATCATGGCCATATGTCGAATCTGTGGGCAGAAGGTGAAGTGTGGCCAGGGTGCCAATGTTGGCACCATAGCCCTGCGTCAACATATGCAGCATCACTATAAAGTGGCCTGGGAGAACTGTGGCTTCAATGTGGTGGTCCAGCCTGCCGCAGCAACCGCTGCATCACCGAGAGGCACGCACCCCATTTCAGGCAGTCAAGGTTCCACCACCTCAGCCGAAGGAAGCTGTGTGTCCTACCCATTATCTGCTGGTCCTGATGCTCCTGCTCCTCCCCCTCCTAGTCAGTCACTGTGTCAGCAATCGATCACTGAAGCGATTTCAAAGAGACAACAGTATGCGTGCACTCATCCAACGGTGCAGAAGATGAACGTGCTCCTGTCCAAGTTACTGGTGCTGCAGTCCTTCCCTTTCCAAGTGGTGGACTCTGCACCTTTCAGAGAAGTGATGGCTTGTGCCGAGCCGAGGTGGAGAGTCCCAAGCCGTCATTTCTTTGCCAAAAAGGCAGTACCAGCCCTGCACAAATATGTAGAACAGAAGGTGGGCCAGTTCTTGAGCCTGTCGGTGTCTGCCAAAGTGCATAGCAGTGCCGACATGTGGAGCTGTAACTACGGTCAAGGACAATATATGTCATTTACGGCGCACTGGGTGAATGTGGTTCCTGCCCAGACACACCAGCAACTTGGACAGGTGAGGCAGCTTCTGCCTCCATGTTCTCATGCCGTTGGACCTGCAACAATGTCCGCCTCATCCTCCACTGTGTCCTCAGCCTCTACTGCAGGGACAATTCCCAGTGCTCCTCCAGCATACCACATGTGCAGGGCACAACGGTGTCACGCTGTTCTACACCTCGTTTGCCTGGGCTAACAGAGTCACACAGGGGAGGAACTGCTCCGTGTCCTTCATCAAGAAATCAAATCCTGGCTTTCTCTGTGACAACTCAAAATCGTAACCATGGTGACTGAAAACGGGAAGAACATGGTGTCAGCGCTGCGTCAAGGAGGGCTGAGCCATGCGCCCTGTATGGCGCACGTGTTCAATATGGTTGTTAAGCTTTTCCTTAAGTGTTCCACCCATCTGCAAGACTTCCTAAAAATGGCCAGGAAACTTTGCATGCACTTCAGCCACTCGTACACCGCCAAGCACACCCTCCTTGAGCTGCAGCAGCAGAACGGCGTCCCCCAACATAGGCTGATATGCGATGTTTCCACCCATTGGAATTTCACCCTCCATACTGTATGTTGGACCGACAGTACGAACAGAGAAAGGCCATAAATGATTTCTTGATGATCCAAGCAGACAGAGGTACTCCCCTGTGTAACTTTAATGTTAGCCAGTGGCAGCTCATGCATGACACCTGCCGTTTTCTTGTGCCCTTTGAGGAGGCTACTTTATTTGTCAGTCGCCAGGACTACAGGATGAACAATGTCATTCCACTGATTCATATCCTGGAAAAAATACTGGTAAATATGGCTGGTCAGGGGACTGGAGATGTGGCGCCTACATCTCACAGCCACATGAGACCTGTGGGGGTTGAACTGGAGGAGGAGGAGGACATTGGAGCACAAGCAATGTGTAGCAAAATGGGTGGTTTTTCTACACAGGTGACTGGAGAGCAGGAGCAGCCGGAAGAGCAAGAGGGAGATGAAGAAGATGAGGCAGATGACCCAGACACACTGTGGCAGTATGCAGTCGAGATGGATGCAGGGAGTCCCTCCGAGTCACTTGCACAAATGGCCGATGCATGCTCACTTGCTTGCGTAGTGACAGCCGAATTGTCACCATTCGGCAGAGGGATGACTACTGGCTCTCCACCATGTTAGACCCTTGCTACCAGTCAAAAGTGGGGGCCTCTTTTACATCCGCTGAGAGGGAGGACAAACTGAACTACTATAGAGACATCCTATGTAGTCAGTTGGCCGCTGCCTATCTGTGCCATCAACCACACTCTCGCAGGTCTTACCGGGATCCCTGGGCGTTCACCTTGCATCAGTATCAGTTTTTTTGTCCCTTAGTCATTACAACTGATGCCAAAACTGATGCGAAAATGCTTCATCTGTCATCAGGCTTTTTTTTTACAAATTTCTACTCCAAAACCATCAGTTATCATCAGTTGTCACCAAGATGGTCCACAAGGCATGATGGGCTGCCGAGGCCAATACAGTAGGGGTACTCAACTACTTTAAGTAAATTTCCATTGACCAGGATCCGCCATCAAGTAAAGGTCCAAGCTGAACACGTCCACTATTTACGGTATTTTTCCGACAAAAAGACACGTCTGACCCTGTGCATTCAAATTATATAGGAGCTTACATAAGAATAGAATTTTCTATCCCCCTATAAAAATTGTAACTCTAATGAATAATTATAATCCCTACACCTAACTAATGTGATAGGGCCGTGTTCAGATTGGTGTAACACGACCACTTTATTGCTCACATATTATGGACACAACCTCTGAAGTTCCTGCGGTTCATCATTACTGGTGTTAGAGAGTCTGATGACCTTCTGGAGCTGCAGCGGTTTCATTTGTACTGTGGGTGCAAAAAAAAAAAGCACCATCTGAAAACTGCCAAAAACTGGGATTTTATATGGTGACATTTAATGGGTGAAAATGTGTTATCTGACTGACGGAACTGCCGCTTGTCAGAAATGTTTTATACGTTCATCGCTAGTGATAATCGTTATTGCTATTATTTTAGCGTGTAACGGATATCACTAGAGGCGGGCGGCGTATTTTACTCTATAAAGATCAGGCATGGACAGGACAGGGACAGTGAAAAAATATAAACTTTATTGGTGACTTTGTGCATGTGTTGTGTAAGTGTTTGGTGCGACACTTTTGGTGCTGCGACCTGGACGATGGTAAATGTCTGGGTCACAGCGCCAATAAACTTCCTGGTTATGCGATTAGGTTCAGAGGGTTATTATATAAGAATACCCCTCTAGTAAGGCTCAGAAGGGTATTACATTATCCCTCTATGTGACAATCAGAGAGCAGAAGTATAGTATGCTCTGTGATTGATAGGAGAGGGGATAACATGGACAGAAGTCCTCACTACCCCCCCCCCAGGGTCACATACAGCTTATGCACAGACAATGCGGAGTTATCATTGTCTCTGCAGCTCCTCCTCCCCCCTCCTTCCTTAACTCTAAGATGCTGCCTGAGGAAGGAGGGGGGGGGGACACTTTACAGCCCCATATCTAAGGATCTGTTAGGGCCACAAAGATGCAACTGGAATTGAGATCTGCATTGGGATTTCAGTGCCAAACATCGTTTTCACCAGCGAATCACTCAGGATGTGTAAGGACGATCATGGTGATCTTGGTATCATTTTAAAGATGAGATTCTCATCTTTAAAATGAATCCAAGTGTTTCTTTATAGCTTTAACCAATCCTGAGCAATTCACTCAGGTACAGTAGTGAAGCCGGCAATTACATAGACTGTACAGACGCCGGGTGCTGCCGCATCTATCTTCAGGCAGCCCCCGCGGCATCCGGCGCTAATGAAATTTTAAGGAAGCCGGATGGAAAAACGCTGCAGATAGCGTTTTTCCATCCGGCTGAGGCACAGATCCAGCACCATATGGCACCAGAACTGATGCCTCTTGTGCCAGAACCAAATCCCGTAGAAAACTATAGGATCCGTTTTGGCATCAGTTTCCCTCCGGCTTGTGTGCACCACCCCAGACGGAAACTGACAGCTGCGCCGGACATATGTGAACGCACTCTTACACTATGGAATCCTTCACCTTGTACTATCAGTTCTTATCTATGTATTTTAGGTATATAGATTCTGTATATTAAGCGTGCTGTACATGTACATCGGGCACTTTTGCATATTCTACAGGGCGACACATCTTCAGCCCCAATTTCCTTCATACATATAACCTTCAACAATGTTCTAATATGTAATAGTAATGGAGACAGGTAAATGTTCCTTAGAAGAGCTTCTGAGCAGTGCATGACTCTCGCAGGATCCGGCTCATCCAGGATATGGTGAAGCTTCACAAGACCATCTGTAAATACATCATCATGTGAGCGAAAGAAACGGCTGCAGAGGAATCCACAAGCCATGACTGGAGGTAATGGGAACATCAGGATTCATCTATTCTTCACATCAACTTTTTATGTTACATATATGTAAGAGACAGCCAATGTTGTCCTAAGCTTTATTTGTCTGTATAAACTGTTAATGTTGAATGTATTTCTGTGATTCTGTTCCTTTAAGACAGCAGCCATTGTAATTGTGACATGATGCTGGAGTGACTCCCCCCCCTTTTATGTCAGCTTGCCTGTTCTGCAGACAGAATGTGAGCAGAGAAGCAGGAAGTGACGAGACAGAGAGCAGCAGCCATCTTAGCAAGTGTTGTATTGAACTGGTGTGGAGATTTTTCTGTACAGCTAAGCTGTATCTTGGTCCAGAGACAAACAGAGTGTAAAGAGACAACAGGACTAGTGAGTCCATGTGAAAGGAACTGTGCTCAGTGGCTGATCAGTGAGACTGACATTGTGACTGTGTATATGGATACCACAGATAGAGACTCGCAGTGCTGTTGATGTACTGGACAGCACCTGCTAAACCCCGGCTTACATCCCAGCTCAGTGTATGGATTCGGCAGGACTGTCAGTGTGCTGAGTGGAATCTGCTGTTGGATTACATTGCATTCATTGGGTTTCCCTGTTAAAAAGGACTTCATTTCTCCCAAGATCCTGATAACCGTGAGGAGATGACGTTTCGCTATAAAAGAAAGGAACGACTTTGGGCCCCACCGCGCGCTTCTACAGACTGTAAGCGGTCCACCTGGACCACTGGGGAAAAGGGGGTGCACCCAAATGTGAAGTCAGGGTCAGTTAGGGATAGTTTTGAGTATATTGTTCATTCAGTGTCCATACTGCAGAAGTGGACAGAGTAAAAGTAGAAACCATTGCAGAATTTGCCTTGAAATTGTTCATGCTATATTGTATATTTTGCTTGTCTTTATCCCTGTCATTTTACCTTCAAATAGCCTTTATTAACTTATAGTAAATATATATTCTTTTCTTGAACTACCGCGTGTGCGTTCATTTCTGGTTGCGGAGTCCAAACCACCTGCCTTGCTCTCGGTTCACAAATTGGCGTAGTCGGCAGGATCCGCTTACCAGAATGGACGGTGACGCACCCGTTCGGGAGAATGGTGCTGGAGGAAGAATGCCAGCAGGGGCTATAATAAGTCAGTTAGCTAAATTTGATGGCAATAATATGTCAGTGAGTATGTGGGTGGAACAGATACGAATGATACAGCGAATGTACCAGACCGCACCAGAAGTACTAGTAGAGCTAGCAATATTGACATTACAAGGGGATGCTAAGACCACGGTGATATTGAGGCCATTTGAACAAAGGCAGACATTTGAGCAAGTAGTCCAGATTCTAGAAACCATCTATGGAGAAACTGCATTGCTGGGGTCTCTGCAGGCTCGGTTCTTCCAGAGGGTACAACAGGAGAATGAAAGCCTTCCCCAATATGCAAATGCCCTACAAGAACTGCTCCGAGATATTCAAGTGAAGGAAAGAGGGGGCTCGCCAGCCTTCTGTAACCCTGATCGGACTCTCCGTGACCAGTTTGTCCTGGGGATACGTGACGGCAGTTTAACTGTGACTATGCAGGATTTTATACGACGAGAGACTGATGCTAAATTCCATGATGTACAGGTAGAGGCCATCTCCCGTGCCAATAGTATGTTCCCGAAGCCCCAGACCGCAGTTGGAGTTACTTTGTCACAGGGGGCTAGTTCTGGCTCAGAGACAGTAGAAAAGGGGACGGTTAAAGAAATTCTCACAGTAATGCAGAAACTGCAAGAGCAAATGGAACACTTGCACACCCGTTGTGATGAACATTCTATGAAAATTGCAGACTTCCAGAAAACTGGAGGTGAAAGGGTGAGCCATCCATACCCAGAAAATCAGAATCACCCACCACCCCGCTGGAGGGATGAGGATAGGACCTACCGAAGGGGTCCAAATCAGTTAATGCAGTGCTCAGGAGAAATCGAAGGGGCTTACCGAAGGGGCCCAAACAGATGGCCAGAACGACGGGAGATACGCTGCTGGGAGTGTGGACGGATGGGCCACGTTGCTGCTAGATGTCCAGAGCAGCGACAAACTTATGAGAGACCGCCGTTAAACTGAAGTCCCCTGCTGCTGTAGGGCGTGTAGTAGGGGAGACTGACAAGGAGACTATGTGGGGAGAATGCCCTAATGATGACCTGATCGCTGCAAGTCCTGTTATACAGGTGGAAATGGAGGGTATTCCGGTTACCGGGATGATTGACACGGGTTCCCAAGTAACGACCTTGAGTAGAGACTGTTATGAACGGTACTTCCAGCAACATGTGAAATATGATCCCCATACATTCGTACGAGTGGTCGCAGCTAACCAGTTACCAGTTCCAGTCGTGGGAGTGGCCTGGATGAATGTCCGGGTATGTGGCCAAGATCTAGGTAGGAAAGGCATTGTGGTGGTACAGGAGTCACATGAAGTAAAGGTCCCTGTCATTTTGGGGATGAATGTGTTAAAAGAATTAGATCAGATCCTCTTTGAAAAGAAAGGTCACGGTTATTGGAAAGAAACCACCACCCATCGGCCTACTCAAACAGCTTTCCAGCGGCTGATCCGGACATGTGGCTTACAGAAAAGTTCAGATGCACAGCGTCCTCTGGCTCGAATTTCAGTTCCTTTGCATACAAAAGTTACACTGCCACCCAGTCGGGAGACAATAGTGTCCATGCCCATAGGCACCTGTCGGAAACTAGAGGGCATAGCTGTGTTGGTAGAACCACTGCAGGCAGCCGAAGGAGGTGTTGATCCGCTAGTGGCCCGTTCCTTGGCAATAGTTCGCAATGGAAGAGTACCACTTCGATGTGTAAACACTCAGGACCAGAGTGTGGACCTGACCCCAGGGAGGCAGCTGGCTAACATCTATGTGACTCCGGAGGAAGTAAGGAAAGTAACTCCAATGCAGCTGAAGCCGACTGAAAGGGATGAGTGGACCGTAACTGTGTCCATGGGAGAAGATGAGGAACCCACCTCTGAATGGAATGGCCGTGCAATTCGAGAACAGATGAAGATGGATGCAAGTTCATGTTCTCTGGAATGGGTGCAGAAGGTAGATGAACTGTTGTGGGAGAACCGAGCCGCCTTTTCACGGTATGCTGAAGATTTTGGATGTACCACAGGGATCTACCATGAGATTCCCACAGGAGACACCCCTCCAATTAGAGAGCGCTACCGACAAATTCCTCCACAGTTGTATCAGGAAGTAAAAGAACTGTTAGCTAAGATGCTACAGGGTGGGATCATCCAAGAAAGCCAGAGTCCCTGGGCGGCTCCTGTGGTGTTAGTAAGAAAAAAAGATGGGTCCATCCGATTTTGCGTAGACTATCGGAAGTTAAACGCTTGCACCGTACGAGATTCCTACCCCTTGCCACGGATTGAGGAGTCCCTCTCAGCGCTGGGGAGAGCCCGGTACTTCTCCTCACTAGATCTGGCTAGTGGGTATTGGCAGGTGCCGACGGCCACAAAAGACAAGGAGAAGACGGCATTCATCTTGCCCATGGGACTATACGAATTTAACCGGATGCCCTTCGGGTTGACAAATGCACCCGGAACGTTTCAGCGGTTGATGGAGAAATGTCTCGGTGACTTCAACTTTGAGTTCACTCTCATCTACTTGGATGACATTATAGTGTATTCTGCGACCTTTGAAGACCATCTCCACCAGTTGGGGCAAGTATTTCGAAGATTGCGGGAACATGGGCTCAAATTGAAACCCAGTAAATGTCGGTTGTTCCAATCTGAAATTGATTACTTGGGTCACCGCGTATCAGAAGAAGGGGTGAGACCATCAAGAGACAAGATAGCGGCTGTTCAAGATTGGCCAATACCGACTACCCTGCGAGAAGTGAGGGCGTTCCTTGGAGTAGCCGGTTACTATCGACGGTTTATTAAGGATTTCGCCAAGGTAGCAGCACCACTTAATGCTCTCCTACGAGGCACATCCGGTGGTCCAAAGAACCGGTCCGTGAAGTGGGGACTTGAACAGGAACAAGCCTTCCAGGCATTAAAGGATGCACTGACAACAGCCCCAATCTTGGCATATGCTGATTACCACTTGCCGTTCCAGCTGTATACGGATGCAAGCCTGTATGGTCTTGGAGCAGTGCTTTCCCAGCTTCAGGATGGCCAGGAGAGGGTCATAGCGTACGGCAGCCGGTCTTTGAGAGATTCTGAAAGAAACCCCGAGAATTATAGTTCATTTAAGTTGGAGCTGTTGGCACTGGTATGGGCCATGACCGAGAAATTCTCTGAATATTTGACCGGTGCTGAAGTTTTAGTACTGACTGACAACAACCCACTAGCTCACCTGGAAAATGCCAAGCTCGGGGCGTTAGAGCAGAGGTGGATAGCCCGAATGACTAAGTTCAATTACCGCATTAAGTATCGGTCCAAGACAGAGAACCAGAATGCTGACGGGCTTTCTAGGGTAACCGCCCAGACCCCCACAGTAGACGTGGATCATGAGTTGGAGCATGTGGAGGTGCCCGACTTCAGCAGATTTTCACAGGCCTTGGCCGCCGCTAATCAGTTTGAGATGGAGGGGACTGAAACGGCTCCTTTCTTTGGTCCCTCACGACAGGAATGGGCACAGATACAACAGACCCATGAGGGGCTGGCACAGATGATCAAGTGTGTTGAGAAAGGCCAGAAGCCCTGTAGAGAGGAAAGAGAACGACTGACACGTGAGATATTATCTGTTCTGAGTCAGTGGGAAAAGTTGGAGATGAAAAATGGAGTGCTATGCCGAAAGGTCTATTTACCTTCTGAGATCGACATTCGATACCAAATTGTGGTGCCTAGTGAACTGGCTCGCTCGTTGGCAGTTGAGGCTCATAATAAGAATGGACATTTTGGTCATGAGAAGACCTTTCGTTGGTTACAGCGACTGATTTACTGCCCTGGTCTTCGTCAAATGGTCGAAGAAGTATGCCGCAGCTGTCGAACTTGTGAGATCCATAAGGCAATAGAACAGAGAGCTCCCCTGCAAACCATCGTGACCCAGGAACCTTTAGAAATTGTCATGATAGACTATCTAATGGTGGGCCCATCCAATAGCGGACACCAGTATTGCCTCGTAATGGTGGATCACTTCACCAAATTTGCGGTGGTAACCGCCACCAAGGACCAGACAGCTGAGTCAGCAGCTCGTGCTCTGTGCCAAGATTTCATTCGAGTATATGGGTGCCCTAAACGCATCCACTCCGACCAGGGTGCCTGCTTTGAGGGACACGTAATGAAAGAAGTTCAACGTATCTACGGGATAAAGAAGTCGCACACGACTCCATACCACCCTCAGGGAAATGGGGCCTGTGAAAGATTCAACAGAACTCTGCTACAGATGCTGCGGACTCTGGAGGAAGACAAGAAGTTACAGTGGCCTCAGTTCTTGTCTGAAATGGTGTGGGCCTATAACAATCAGGTCCATTCTACAACGGGGTACTCTCCTTATACACTTCTCTTTGGGCGGTCTGGGCGAAGTATAGGAGAATTACAGTTGGATGATGTGGATGGGTTCCCTCCGAGGGATCCAACCTCTTGGGTGCGGGCGCACCGGCAGAGACTTGAGACGATCCATCGATTGGTGCGGCAGCGCCTGCAAGAACATCCCCATCCTGATAAGACCCCAGTGCAAGAAGCACCATTGCAACCAGGCGACCTGGTGCTAGTTCGTGTCAAGAAACCCCAAGGGAAATTGGAAAGCCGATGGGAGGCTTTGCCGTATCGTGTTGTTGGCCGCAAGTATGCGAATGGGCCAGTGTACCAGGTCCAGAAAGAAGGAACTGATTGTGTTCGAGTACTTCACCGAAATATGTTGCGCCTGTGTCATTCTGAAGGGACAAATCATGATGGGCCTGCCAATGTGAATGAGCTCCCACAGTCAGAGAATGGAGGTGCGGAATGGGCCTCAGACGAGGAGGATGATTGTTGGCCGATCCCTGCTCCTGGGGATGTTCCACCTGTGACTACTGTATCTCCGGCCTGTGCCCCCTCAGGTGCGGAATCCGCTGGTCCTTCTCAGCTCATAGCTGCAGCACCCCATAATATACCACCGGTCCTCAGACGGACCACTAGGCCAAATGCTGGTATTCCCCCTGTTCGGTATGCGCAGGATGAGTTTGTTTGGCCTGCCATACATCGGTATACTACCACCCTGTGCATAAAAGTACAACCCTCTGGATATACAGTCATAGGCAGGGACTGCCAATCTTAAAGTGGGGGGGAATATGTAAGAGACAGCCAATGTTGTCCTAAGCTTTATTTGTCTGTATAAACTGTTAATGTTGAATGTATTTCTGTGATTCTGTTCCTTTAAGACAGCAGCCATTGTAATTGTGACATGATGCTGGAGTGACTCCCCCCCCCTTATGTCAGCTTGCCTGTTCTGCAGACAGAATGTGAGCAGAGAAGCAGGAAGTGATGAGACAGAGAGCAGCAGCCATCTTAGCAAGTGTTGTATTGAACTGGTGTGGAGATTTTTCTGTACAGCTAAGCTGTATCTTGGTCCAGAGACAAACAGAGTGTAAAGAGACAACAGGACTAGTGAGTCCATGTGAAAGGAACTGTGCTCAGTGGCTGATCAGTGAGACTGACATTGTGACTGTGTATATGGATACCACAGATAGAGACTCGCAGTGCTGTTGATGTACTGGACAGCACCTGCTAAACCCCGGCTTACATCCCAGCTCAGTGTATGGATTCGGCAGGACTGTCAGTGTGCTGAGTGGAATCTGCTGTTGGATTACATTGCATTCATTGGGTTTCCCTGTTAAAAAGGACTTCATTTCTCCCAAGATCCTGATAACCGTGAGGAGATGACGTTTTCCCTTTAAAAAAAAAGGAACGACTTTGGGCCCCACCGCGCGCTTCTACAGACTGTAAGCGGTCCACCTGGACCACTGGGGAAAAGGGGGTGCACCCAAATGTGATGTCAGGGTCAGTTAGGGATAGTTTTGAGTATATTGTTCATTCAGTGTCCATACTGCAGAATTGGACAGAGTAAAAGTAGAAACCATTGCAGAATTTGCCTTGAAATTGTTCATGCTATATTGTATATTTTGCTTGTCTTTATCCCTGTCATTTTACCTTCAAATAGCCTTTATTAACTTATAGTAAATATATATTCTTTTCTTGAACTACCGCGTGTGCGTTCATTTCTGGTTGCGGAGTCCAAACCACCTGCCTTGCTCTCGGTTCACAAATATATTTTTAGTATAATAAAGAAAAACTGTTTCCTGGAGAACTTATATCCGTACACAAGCCGATAGGAAAATTTGGGTTGATTCTGATTTGATCTAAACCGGTTTGCTCATCTCTAAAACACAATATAGGGGGCTTTGCGTGATCTTCGCCAGGGAAGACGCTCTGTTGCGGAGTACGCTGCAGAGTTTCGGTGCTGGGTTTCCTGGAACACCTCTGCACTAAAATGGCGGTTCTATGGAGGACTTTCGGAATCAGTTAAGGATGAACTTGTGACAATAGAACTTCCAGCTGACATTGAGGAGTATATACGGTTATGCGTCTGTATTGACCAAAGACTCGTGGAAAGGAAGCGAGAAAGACAGGGTTGTTACGATCCAGGGACCTTCTCCCATTTACCAGAAGATCGTTTTCGCCCAAAGATGCTGACACCTTCTCAAACAAGATCTGCCCCAGAACCTATGCAAGTGGATGCTATCCGGGTACCAATTTTGACTGCTGAAAGACTATGTGTTACGATCAGGGGACCTAAGCAGTACTAGTTAACACAGAAACAAACAGCAATAAACTATACAGGAAATATCCTGCAATAGAAAGTAAGCAGAGAAATAGGGAGTTTAAATAAACAACGCAAATCTTCAGATGTGAGGGAATACTGAGATTAATAAAGGATATAACTAAATACTGTGCTATAATGATGAAGGACAAACAACAAGGCATGAGAGAATAAGATAAACTCTGAAAATAAACTAAAACAAACATATCATTGACAGTAACAACAACCTTCAGCAGGGAATCCAAACCAGCAAAGACTGTGAGGCAATCACAGACAACCTCTCTGAGAGATTTGCAGGGAACCGCACCCAAAACAGGTAGTAGACCAAAATTATGTGTGAACAGACTCCTATCTACAGAAAATACTAAAGGACACTTCTGGACATGTTTTCTCCCTAAAATGGCATCAGAAGGAACGTACGCTAACTGAGGCTAGATAGAAAAGCCTAGTAGAGGGAAATACTAACTTTTCAGAAAAGCCCTGTATGCTCACACTTCAAAAACACTTGCCGGCAGTGAGAAGCCTAGAATCTAATATTCTTGCTTACTCACGGTCAGGGTCGGACTGGCCCACATGGGAACCGGTGAATCCCCCGGTGGGCCCCGAGCCCCGACTATTAGTACTCATTTTGCCAATGCAAAGGTCAGGGGTCTGATCGGGATGGTCAGGGGCCCGATCCGGCTCCTGACCATCCCGATCGGGCCCCTGACCAGTGGACAGTGGCGTAACGATCGTGGTCGCAAGGGCTGCGACTGCGACCGGAGGGGTGCGGGGCCCGCGGCCAGCTGGAAATGGCCTGGGCCCCGGACTACCATGATAGTGGTCGGGGAAGGCCTGGTTCCCCGACCGCTATGCCTATTGTTAATGGAGAGAGGCTGGGCCCCTTTCCATTAGATGCCAGCCCAGGGGAAGCGACAAAAGAAAAAAAAAAAATACTCACCTGGCTGTCCTGGGCTCAGCATCGTCTCCGGCACTTTTCCGGCCTCACTGCAGGGGCCTGTGATTAGGCCCCAGCGGTGACATGGAGCGCGACAGCGTAATGACGTCATCTCGTCCCACGTGACCGCTGAGGCGCAATCACAGGCCCCAGCGGTGACGTCTGGGACATAGGACGTGGAGACCAGGGGACCAAGGAAGATGGGAAAGACAGCAGGAGGAAGCAAGGATGCCCCGGAGAGGTAAGACAAGGTGAGTATAAATGTTTGTTATTTTTAATCACTTCTTTTGGGCCTCTTCTTATTATATTCTGACCCCAGAGTATAATAATAGCACTGAGGGGGGGGGGGGGGGCCACTGTGGAGCATCTAATAGTGTGTGGGGGCCACTTTGGGCATATTATACAATGTAGGGGCCACTGTGGGCATATATTACTGTGTGTGGGGCCCACGGTGGGCATATAATACGGTGTGGGGGCCACTGTGAGCATATAATACTGTGTGGGGGCCACGGTGGGCATATAATACTGTGTGGGGGCCACTGTGAGCATATAATACTGTGTGGGGGCCACGGTGGGCATATAATACTGTGTGGGTGCCACTGTGAGCATATAATACTGTGTGGGAGCCACTGTGAGCATATAATACTGTGTGGGAGCCACTGCGGAGCATATAATGCTGTGTTGGGGCCACTGCGGAGCATATAATGCTGCTTGGGGGCCACTGCGGAGCATATAATGCTGCTTGGGTGCCACTGCAGAGCATATAATTGCTTTGGGGCCACTGCGGAGCAAATAATGCTGCTTTGGGGCCACTGCGGCACATATAATGCTGCTTGGGTGCCACTGCAGAGCATATAATTGCTTTGGGGCCACTGCGGAGCATATAATGCTGCTTTGGGGCCACTGCGGAGCATATAATGCTGCTTTGGGCCATTGCGGAGCATATAATGCTGTGTGTGGGCCACTGTGGAGCATATTATACTGTCCCAGTATTGTTTACATGCCGGGTGCTGCGCTGCTCATTCACCATGTTCTTGACAACTGCGGGTGTGGGTACTAATGCTGTATCTCTTTCAAGTATCTGAGATATCGCTGCAGCACCCATAACCGTCACTATCAAGAATTCGCTCTAGGGAGGGGGTAGGGGGGATCCTGATGGGCAGCCAATGGAACCAATCCAGTTGCAGCTTGTTGCAGTAAGCGTCACTGACGTACTGACGCTGTGCGCAGCGGCAGGTTTTTGCATAGCAGCCCAGACCAGCAGTGTGAAAGGTAAGTACAACTTAACCACGCAAACAAAAAAATAACTTTTCCCCCTATTTTGCCCCCAAATCTTTCAACTTCACTGACCACTCTCATAACTACAACCCCCAGCATCTCCAGATGCTCTGGGTCTGTTGAGAGTTGTAATTCCCCCCCCCTCCCACCCCAGCTAATTTCTCACTGTATTGTTATGTTGGTGCCTGCTCTAGGGCTCCAGCATAACAATACCTAAGTCGCAGAAACTCCAATACTGCTATAGGGGAGACCAGTGAAGGGGCCACTGTATGGGCATATAAACATCAATATTGGGGCGTGGCCTGGACGCGCATGGAGTAGCACGCGCGCAGGTCCTTCTCCGCTCCTCCGCTCGCTACTGAGACCCGTGGACCCCTCAGCAGGCGCAGTATGGGCAAGCGCTTGCCGAGGAAGGTGGCCCCGGGCACCCCAGCGCCCGTGGAGAGGTCTGGGGGGGCCACCCTGGACGCCTTTCTGGCCCAGCGGCCTTCTCTACCGGGCCAGGCTGCTGCGGGGCGGCCATCTTGGATTTCTTCCGCTCTCCAGGCACAGGGGTCGCAGCGCAGCTTCTCTCCTCCCGCGCTCCCCCTGTCAGCCAGCGGAGCGCCGCTTCAACAGAGATCCCTGTCGGCGCCTGGGCAACCCAGAGTTTCCCCAGCACGAGTGCTCCCACAGTCTCCTCACCCTGGGATGTCCCAGCAACTACATTCTGCTTCACCAGCACTCCTGGCAGAGCGGCATGAGAGGACCCCGGATGTCTCCAGCTTCTCAAGGAGTTCTGAGGTCAGTGGCTCTGCTCCCTCCTACACCGCTGATGAGTTGCAGCCTGTGGCCACAGAGCTGGTCTCTGTGGCCCCCCATCTACTATCTTCCCCTATCGCCCCTCCCCTCCATAGCTCAGGGGGGGATGGCGCGGTGGAAGGTGCTGGCGTAGGGGCTCCTCCGCCCCACACTCCCAAGGATTATGCCTCCCCCCTCCAGTCCTGCACCCCCAGAGCTGCATTCCAGGCCCATCTTCAGCACCATCATCCATGGCGGACCTTCTTCCTCAACTTCCTACTAAACAAGACCTTAAAAGTATGGTTGCGGAAATCACAGCATCCTTCCGATCTGAAATTGCTACCCTCCGCACTGATTTACACTCCATTGCTAACCGAATGGACACGCTGGAGAATGACCATGACACTACCAGAGACTATGTTGCCTCACTGCATGATACTACCACTGAACAGGGTTCAGCTATACGGGACATGCAACGCCACTTGGAGGATCTTGACAACAGGGGCCGGCGCAACAATGTACGCATCAAGGGACTCCCAGAGGCTGACCAATCTGAGGATCTGCCTGTTCTGCTGGAGGCTGTCTTCAACACTATACTGCAGGAGCCCCCCGTCCCACAAAATTAAGTTTGATAGGGCACATCGAGCCCTTCGACCCAGAGGATCTTCCGCCACACCCCGTGATGTCATCTGCTGCCTCCACGACTTCACCCTTAAAGAGGCTATAATGAGCAAAGTGCGCAAACTCAAAGACTTCGAGTTTCAGGGAGCTCCACTACAATTCTATCAGGATCTGTCGCTAATCACCCTCCAGAAACGCCGCCATCTCCGACCCCTCCTCCAGATTCTTCAGGAGCACCAAATTCCTTACCGGTGGGGATTTCCGTTTGCTCTCATTGCTCGTAGGGATGGTCGCTCCGCTACGCTTCGCTCCTTTGCGGATTTGCCTCTCTTCTGTGACCTATTGGATGTTCCCCTGCCGGATTTAACAGACTGGGAGCTATTCTCTCCACCCCCTCCCCCACCACCGGTTTGGCAACGATTGGAGCCCAGACGACGTCATGCATCCTCCGCGGTGGTGACCACTCGGAGGCCCCGGCTGGAGACTGATCCCTGAGGAGGCTGCCCCCCCTTGAGACGTTCTCCCTTTTCTCAGTGGTGCTTTGGAATCTGCATGCCTTAATGTTATGTTTGCTTCTTTTTTTTTCTTTTTTAGGTCTACGGGTCTCATCTATTATGCTTATTATTGGATTGTTTTAGCGGAGTGGGGGCGGGGTGGGGTTCCGGTGACTCCCCTTCCTTCCTTCTTTTTACTGGTGGTTGGGGATCCACCGCCTCCCCTCCGACCTCCTGTCCACGCTCTCCCCCCTAAGGGGATACTTGGACTGTGCGGCCATTGATCCTGATTGGACCTCTGGCTGCCCTCATTGGTCCCCAGGCGAGTGACTTAGCCTCGCCCACAAAGTATTGTTTAACTGTTTTTATTTTTACTTTGTCATTTATGATGTCTTTTGCCTCCCTCCCTCCCTCTCTTTCCCCCCCCCTCCCTGATCTAGAGACCCTGCCTCGACTTTGGGTTCCTGTTTGTGGATTGCCCTTTTGCCTCTCCGAGGGAAACTTGCCAGCGTCATGTGAGATGGGTGAGCTTATTGCAATCCGCCACTGTCCTCCAATCCTGGGTCCCAATGGTTAGGTGCGTGACAATTAATGTCAAGGGCCTGGGTTCCAACATTAAAAGGCGCCATGTCCTTAGAGAACTCCGCTCCTTACGAGCGGATGTGGCGTTTCTTCAGGAGACTCATTTTGACCGCGCTGGTACTTTTGCCTTCGCTAAGCATTATTTTCCCGTAGCTTTTTCAGCCTTCCACAATCGACGCAGAGCTGGGGTGGCTATCCTTCTTTCTCGATCCTGCCCAATTACAGTGACGACTTCCCACATAGACCCAGGTGGCCGGTTTGTTATCTTGGAGGGGCTCCTTTATGGTGCCCCGATTGTTTTATGCAATGTCTATGCCCCCAATTCAGCACAGATCCCGTTCTTGCGCCGGGTATTCTCCCGTCTGCGCGCTCTCCCACCATCAGCTTGGCTGGTGGGGGGGAGACTTTAACATGGTCTTCTCTGAACGGGCGGATCGTCTGGCGTTACCCCAGGGCCCAACCCCCCATAGGTTGGCCCAACTTGCAAGGGAGTTCCGCAGGCTGATCCGCGCCCACTCTTTGTATGACCTTTGGCGAGTGGACAATCCTACGGCGCGCTCCTACACCTTCTTTTCTCACCCTCATAACACTCACACCCGCATTGACTACTTCTTTGGAAATGCTCCCGCTCTTCGTTTGCTTAGGGACACGAACATTGGCCCTCTCACCTGGTCTGATCATGCCCCAGTCGTGGTTACCTTATCTACGACTCCAGTGCCTATTCGCCAATGTCATTGGCGTCTTAACGAAACACTGCTCAATTCGCCAACCTCCCTCGAGACCCTGCGCACACACTTGATAGATTATTTTAGGGACAACTTAGGCTCGGTAGACTCTCTTGCCATTCTCTGGGAAGCCCATAAGGCGGTCATGAGAGGATGCTGTATCGCATTGGCTTCTAGGCTTAAAAGGGACAGACAGGCCCAGGAACAGCTCCTCCAAGCCCGTATTCGGTCCCTTACGACGACTTTGGCAGCGCATCCATCCCTGGGGGTTCTTCGCCGTTTGGTCCTGGCCCGGGCGGACCTCCGTGATTTGGAGACCCGCCATGTGGAACGACTTCTCCTTTATACCCGTCAGCGGTTTTTTGAACGAGGTAATAAATCTCATACCCTCCTGGCAGGAACCCTCAGGGATCATCGGGCCTCTTCCACACCACACTCTGTCCGTGACCCCGCGGGTACTCTTCAACATCACCCTGATGCTGTGGCGCTGGCGTTCCACTCTTACTACTCTAAGCTGTATGACTTACCCCCCCCACGAGCACTACTCCCTGGGGATGACTCAACACTACTGGAAGACTATTTAAAGGATTGTTGTCTCCCACGCCTTCCTCCTGAGGCCCTAACCTCCCTGAACACCCCCATCACCAGGGAGGAACTAGAAGGGGTCCTGAGGGACCTCCCAAATGGGAAAGCCCCAGGCCCAGATGGGTTCACTTACAATTATTATAAGGTTTTCCAGGGTGAACTCTCTGCTCATCTATTGTCCCTCTTCAATTCCTTCCTTTCAGGTTCCCCTATACCCCCGACTATGCTCTCTTCACTACTCACATTGGTCCCTAAACCGGGTAAGGACTTGCAGGATTGTGCTAACTACCGACCGATTGCTTTGCTGAACACGGACCTGAAACTTTTCACCAAACTCTTAGCCAATAGACTGAATGCTTGGCTCCCTCTGCTTGTCCATAAGGACCAGGTGGGATTCATCCCCTGTCGTCAGGGTGGTGACAACACCAGGAGGACTGTGGATTTGGTGGAGGTGGCCAATCATTATTCTACCCCGGCCCTTCTCTTGAGCCTGGACGCTGAAAAGGCTTTTGACCGCATAAATTGGTCGTTTATGCATACTACGCTTAAGGCGTTCGGGCTTACGGGACCTTTTCTCACAGCTATCCAGGCCCTTTACTCCTTACCCTCAGCAGCAATCAAGCTTCCCCATGCATCTTCGCCCTCCTTCCCTATTCGAAATGGCACTAGGCAGGGTTGCCCCCTGTCACCCATCATATTTGCCCTCTGCATTGAACCGCTAGCGGCCAAGATTAGGCGAGACCCTAATATCAAGGGCATCATGGTCCAAGATAAGGAATTTAAGATATCTCTCTTTGCGGACGATGTACTCCTCACTCTCACCTCCCCTCATACTACCCTTCCAAACTTGCTGCGCTCGCTAGAGACCTATGGTGATCTCTCAGGGTATAAGGTGAACCCCGCGAAGACTGAGGCACTCCCACTTAACATCCCACGGGACCTTCTCCTTCTCCTCCGCAGTAATTACGATTTCCAGTGGCGGGAGTCCTCTATCCGCTACCTGGGAGTCCATATATCCACTTCCTATGCGACCCTCTACTCGGCAAACTACCCGCGGTTGTTTTGTGAGCTAAGAGCCCTATTGGACAAATGGCAACCCTTGCCTATCTCCCTTTTGGGGAGAATTGCTGCGGTCAAGATGACTCTCCTCCCGAAGCTACTGTATTTTTTCGAGACTCTCCCAGTCGCGATACCTCGGGGAGAATTACGGAACCTACAGAAAGCTATCTTCCAGTTTATCTGGAAAGCAAAACGACACCGAATACCTAGATCTGTTATGCTGGCGGATAGGGGGTCTGGGGGTATGGCTGTCCCACATCTGTTACATTATTACTGGGCGGCCCACTTACGCCATATCCCATTCTGGGCGGCTATGCCAGCATACACCAGATGGGTGCAGGTAGAGAAGCTATGGCTGGCACCCATGCATCCTAACGCGCTTCTGTGGGTCAGCTCCCCCCACCCCCCCCTGCCTCGTACCTGTTGGGCCCCATTCGGTTTACTAGATCTATCTGGTCTACCTGTTGTGCTAGATTCTCCCTGATGTCCCCGCGCTCATCTATGGTCTCCATACTATACAACCCCCTTCTCCCAGAGAGCCTGACTTCTGCCATGACTAAAGTGTGGTCTGAAGCTGGCCTTTACCGGATTGCTGATATGGTTGACCCTGGAACCTTGGAACTCAGGTCCTTTGCTTATCTTACAGCTAATCAAAACCTGCCAAGTACTGAATGGTTCCATTACTTGCAGGTGGTTCACTTTGTCCGCTCCCTCCATGGGTCTCTTAAGGTGTCACTCCCCACCGCTTTTGAAAAGATTTGCCGTGCAGGCACGTCCACTAGGGGCTTTATATCCTCTATTTACCAACTTCTTAACTCACAAACTACAGGCTCTCCTGTTAATCATCGCTATATGCTTAAATGGGAGGAGGCGGTGGGTAAACCCATCTCCCAGGAACAGTGGCGGATTGTATGGTCTCGGGCCCAGAAATCATCTCAGTGCATTACGTTTAGGGAAACGCAGTATAAGCTGTTGATGCATTGGTATCATACTCCGGCTCTCCTTCATACTTTAAACCCATTAGTTCCCCCATGGTGCTGGCGCTGTGGAGCTGCGGTGGGTACCCTGCACCATATCTTTTGGACGTGCCCTCCCATCCTCGGTTTTTGGAGGGAGGTCAGGACTCTGACGACTGCTCTCTTTTTGCAAGAGGTTCCTCTTGACCCTCTTCTTTATCTCCTGAACCTTCCCCCCAGACACCTGAGCAATAAGTCATCCAGGCTTTTCTTGCATCTTTGTACTGCAGCTAAAACTCTCATAGCTAGAAACTGGAAGAAGGTGAGTCCCCCATCTAGTCTTGAGCTTGTGGCTAGAATGAAGGATGTGAGGAGTCTTGAATACCTGACTGCTGGCCTACATAATTCACGGGAAGCCTTTGGGGCTATTTGGGCACCCTGGGACATGTATTGTACATCACAGGGTCTCTGATCTCTAGTCCTCTCCTTCCCTCCCCCCCCCCTTCCCTTTGGTCCTACCCTTGTCTTCTTAACCCCTCCATTCCCCCCTCCCTTGTTCACTGCTTAATTTAAATGCATATTGCTTAAGGGGGAGGAGGCAGATAGCCTCTATTTACCTCAATGCTTCCTGTTTGTTTGATTATTATTGTTTTTTTGTTTTTTCTTTATTCCTTGTTAATGAAAAATTTTTCAATAAAATTACAGTTATATAAAAAAACATCAATATTCCTCCCTGTACAGTGGCCGCTTCACTGGTCCCCTATACTGTATGGGGACCATTGATAGGGTCATTGGAGGGGCAGTGATGGAGGCCAATAGCCTGGGGGACATTAAAGGGGTTGTGCAGGATAACATTTTTTTTTTTAATTACACCGGGGCGGGTAAAAAAAAACAAAAACCCAAACTTTCTCTCCTGTACCCAGTGTCTCCCAGCGCGGTTCGGCCTGCAGCTCTGTTTTCTTCCAGCGCAAGTTCCCCCTGCACGTGACTACCTGTGACGTCACATGACCCCTGAAGCCAATCAGCGGCCTAAAGGAAGGGACCTGGGATGTCACAGCCAGTGAGGAATTCTGGGAAAAGAAGACAGCGGAGCAGCAGGACCGGACCGGGCTGGGACCTGCTGACACCGGAGGATCGGGGATAGGTGAGTATGTTTAGTATGTTTTTGTTTTTTTTTTTTTTTTTTTTGGGGGGGGGATTAACCTCTCCCGGACTAATTAGAAAAAAGACAAATCTATATTGGACAACCTCTTTAAAGTGTGGTGCATTAGAGGGGTATATTAAAGGGGTTGTCCAGGCATAATTTGTTATGGTTTATCCTCAGGATAGGCCATAGAGACCGATCAGCTGTACGGAGACACTTCTGATGCCCGTCCTGTACACAATACGGGGCCAGAAGCAGAAAGCTCTGTCCACTGTATATTAGCCGGGCACCTTCACTGCAGCTCAGCACTTATTGAAGTCAGTAGGAGCTGAGCTGTAGTGAAGGTGCCGGGAGACTAAATAGCGGATGGATCTTTCTACTTCCAGCCCTGTGTTGTGTACAGAACGGGCTCCGGAAGTGGCTCCGGACAGCTGATGGGGCCATGTGTCAGCCCCCTACTGACCAGGTATTTATGGCCTATCCTGACCATAGGCCATAAAAAAGATTAACCCTGGACAACCCCTTTAATATGCCCCACACAGTTTAATATCCCCCCCATAGGATGTTAGCCCCCATCACTGCTCTCACACAATATACTGTAATGGCTCCATCACTGTTCCCCATACAGTATGGAGGACCAGTGAAGAGGTCACTGTATGAGGGGGACCAGTGAATTGGCCATAAAAAAATTTGGCTTAAAAGAGGTTGTCCATAAACTGGAGCGACCACTGTGTCGGCCAACAGGGAGGTGTAAAAATAAAAAAAATTTCAAAAAAGCATACTCCCCTGTCCCCAACACCCCGTTGTCCCCTGCCTGTGTCTGTTCGGTCTCATGGTGGCCCCTCATTTCTGGAAATCCTGTACCTAATTGGTCTTAGCGATCACATGAGGTGCAGGACTCCCAGCAAGGAGTCACCAGCACAAGACTGAATGGACACTGGCAGCGGACAACGGAGTGCCAGGGACAGGTGAGTATGCTTTTTTTTTTTTTTTTTTTTTTTATTTTACACCTCCCGCAAGGGACATAGGTTGCGCCAATTCCTGGACAACCTCTTCAAAGGATTTATCCATCTTTCTAATATTGATGGCCTGTCCTTAGGATAGGCCAGCAATATTACATCTGTGATGATACAACAGCCAGGACCTCTGCAGATCAGCTTTTCCAGGACAGTGCGGCTACAGGTAACAATTCTAGGAGCCACGCTGTTCACTTGCCATACAGGGTGTAGCAGTGGGTTTAGGTAGTGCAGTGGTGGACATGGTATGGCTGGTGAGCAACATGGCTTCCAACATGTTATTACCTTTAGCCGCCCTGTCTCGGTACTGCTGATCTGCAGGGGTCCTGATGGTGGGCCCCTAGAAGCAATTCCACTGGTGGTCCCTAGACATCCCAGTCCGACACTGCTCACGGTTCACATGCACAAAAATATCTGCTGGAACTGGTTACTGAATCTGAGGTTTCAGGAACACAGTAAAGTTGAACCAGGCTGATCGCTGGATAGAAGACGACCCGCTCAGAGTCCAGAAGAGACTGAGTTAAAAAGCTAACCAAACCAAACCCAGCCCCCAGAAACTCACATGACACCAAGAAACCAGGAAAAGGGAAAACCCAGAAAACAACAGAAACAAAACATAACACTATGCCTTTATTGTGGACAACCTGGACATTATGTTCTTGACTTCCCTAATAAATCTCAACGGGCAGTGGCTGCAACTGAAATTAGACCAAATTCGGAGTCTTGTCCCCACTGTGCTTTGCTTAGTCTGGTGACACAGCCCCTGTTTTCCACCACACCATGTCCTGATAATATGACTTCTAACCGACCTCATTTCACTTTACCAGTTCAGCTTTCTTATGGTTCTTACAAGTTGTCCACTACAGCAATGTTGGATTCTGGTGCAGCTGGAAATTTTATTAAGTTTGCATTTGATAATCATATTGAGCACAGTCCAAGATCTTCACCAGTTGAATTAGTGACTGTTGATGGGTCACCTTTAAATTCTGGTCCTGTTACTCATGAAACTACCGAACTGGAAGTATTGATTGATCCTGGTCATCAGGAGAGGATTTGTTTCTCTTCACCAAAGTTTCCAGTAATTTTGGGCATACCATGGCTCAGCGTCCATCATCTTTCAGTAGACTGGAAGTCAGGAAATGTAACTTTCACTTCTGAATATCATCAACAAAAATGTCAACTGAAGCAGTCAATTCCCTCCCAGGTGGGAGATACTGAGAGACCTATCACTAACTCTTTAGAATTACCTGAACCGTATGAGGAATTTACAGATGTGTGTGACAAAAGGAATGCTGACCAGCGACCTCCTCATCGCTCTTAGGATTGTCCTATTGAACTTTTACCAGGTGCATCCATACCTTACAGACACATCTATCCACTGGCAGAGATGGAACTGAAGGTCCTGGATGAATACATCAAGGAAAATCTGGCTAAAGGATTTATACGGCCTTCCACTTCTCCAGCAGGAGAGCCTATATTCTTTGTACCAAAGAAAGACGGCACATTACATCCTTGTATTGACTATAAGGAACTAAACCAATAACCGTCAAAAATCATTTTCCGCTTATTCCAGAGATACTCGAGAGATTACAATCAGCAAAGATCTTTACCAAGTTGGATCTACGAGGGGTATACAATCTTGTCGGTATAGCACGCGGGGACGAGTGGAGGACAACATTCCAAACACGCTCTGGGCATTTCGAATCCCTTGTCATGCCATTTGGACTTTGCAACGCCCCAGCGACATTTCAACATTTTATCAATGATGTTTTCCGAGATCTGCTGGATCAATTTGTGGTGGAGTATTTGGATGACATATTAATATACTCTGAGAACCTTGAAGAAACCAACTATATATTAAACTGGAAAAATGTGAATTTGAAAAGACAGAGATTCGGTTTTTGGGGTACTTCATTCTACAGAAGGATTGCGCATAGACCCCAGTAAGATCCAAGCTATTTTAGACTGGCCTTCTCCTAAGAATGTCAAGGAGGTCCAAAGATTTGTTGGCTTTGCAAATTTCTACCGCAAATGTATTAGGAATTTCTCAAAGGTTATTAGTCCAATAACACAATTAACCCAGAAAGGAATTCCTTTTAAATGGTCTAAAAGTGCAGACGAAGCATTTACCCAATTAAAGACACTTTTTCCTTCTGCTCCTATCTTAGTTCATCCTAATCCAGACCTCCCATTTATAGTTGAAGTGGCTGCTTCAGATTCGGCAGTAGGAGCAGTATTGTCCCAAGGAGTTGGGGATAAACAGTTGCTTCATCCTTGTGCTTTTTTCTCCTGCCTGATGTCACCTCCTGAAAGAAACTATGACATTGTGAATAAAGAATTACTGGCAATTAAAAAAACATTCACGGAATGGAGGCATCTTCTTGAAGGAGCATCTTATGTGGTGCAGGTTCTTACGGATCACCAAAATCTTGAATTTATCAGATCAGCCAAGAGACTTTATGGTAGACAGGCTAGATGGTCTTTATTTTTTTCCAAGAATTAATTTAATCATTTCCTACAGACCTGGATCCCGCAATGGAAAAGCAGACGCCTTATGTTTTCCGAAATAAAGCAAGATGACACACCCGAAACCACCATCTTACCTGCTAAGAATTTTGTGGGGGCAACCATTTCCAAAGGTATGCTTCAGAGGATTAAAGGTTATAGTGGAAATCCTTTCCTTAATCTTCACCCCCCCCCCCCCTCCCACAGATATAGATTTAGCGTTCAAAGACGGGGTTTGGACTCTTGATCAGTGTGTTTATGTTCCTGAGATTACTCAATTAGAAATTCTGCGCCTTGTTCATGACTCTAGACCCGCACAAAGATATTCACGCAATTCTAGTAGTGGTAGACCGTCTTACCAAAATGGCTCATTTTATACCCACAAAAGGGGGTACCCTCTGCGGAAGAGACTGCAGAATTGTTCATTCGAGAAGTTTTCCGCCTACATGGTATACCCGACAATGTAGTTTCTGACCGTTCGGTACAGTTTACCTCAAAGTTCTAGAAGAGTTTTTGTGCCACGCTAGGAATTGAAGTGAACTTATCTTCTGCTTATCATCCATAGTCTAATGTCCAAACTGAGTGTACTAACCAAACCCTTGAACAGAATTTGTGGTGTTATACAAGTTATCTCCAAGATGATTGGGTGAATTTTCTTCCTACAGCGGAATTTGCTTATAACAACTCCCAGCATTCTTCTACGTCTCACAGTCCATTTTCTGCCAATATGGGTGTTAGGACCGGAGCTGGCACCTCTGCAGTAGTGTTGTGAGGTGCTGCTCCAGTCCTCACACACTCCGGCACGTTCGCTTTTCTAGGGGTTAACTTTCCTGCACTCACCTGTCTATTTAGCCTCCCTTCCGGCGCTCTGCTCTCGCTGGTTATTCATTTCCCCTGGGTGTCAGCTCCTCCTCGTGCTCTGTTCTGTTTGGCTTCCTTACCTCCTGCTCCTCATTCCTGACCTTCTATCCTTTCCTGCTTCTTCTGTGTTTATTGCTCCCTCCTGTTGTGACCACGGCTTACCTTCTAGACCATCTCTCCTTGAATGCTGATTCTGTACCTCGTGACCTCCAGAAATCGACCTGGCTTGTTTTGACTCTTCTTACGTCTCCTCCTCTGGTACTACGAGATTTCCTGCTGCTGACACAGACTAATCGACAATTCTACTGTGCTGCTGCCACCTTCTGGAGAAAACCTGTTACTGCATCTTCTCCAGCTTTCAGTATTCATCTGCCTCCAAACTTGCTCAGGTGAGTAGTTTTTGGATTCCAGGGCCCTTCTGTGACTTGTGGTGCGTCGTGCGGTCTGCGCCCTTAGGGCTTTTGTGGTTCTGGCTGAAGGTAGTGACCAAGTCCAACTCCACCATCAGGAGCTCTGGCGAAGACCTCTGGAGGCTGGTTCCACTTCAGTTCGGGGGAGCTGGATGCTCGGCGCTGTTTTATCCCAGTGTACAGGGGCGGGTCTGGATTTCCTAAGACTGACTCTGTCCGGCACTGTGTTTGGTTCTTAACAATGGGTTTCCATCCTACATTCATTCCTAATCTTCCAATTTCTTCTTCAGTTCCTGCTGTCATCGACAGACTGTCTACCTTGAAGCAAGTTCAAGAAAAATTGAATCCAGCATGAAGTTCAGGATCACTATAAGAAAACTGCTGATAGACATTGCAAGTCTTTCCCTTCCTTTGGTATAGGAGAAAAGGTATAGCTCTCTACAAAAACTTAAAGCTTGATACCTTCAGCCAAGGTAGGTCAGAAATTTATTGGACCATTTGAAATTGTGGCTCAAATTAATCCTGTAGCGTTTCATTTAAAACTTCCAGACTCTCTGCGGATTCACTCTGTTTTTCATTCCACCCTTTCTCAAGCCTTTTGTGGAAAATCCATTCCTGGGATGTAACTTGCCTCCACCTGACCCAGTTATTGTTGAAGGAGAAAAGGAATATGTTGTCAAAAATATTTTGGATTCTAGAATTTTTCTAAATCAGTTCCAGTACTTGATAAAGTGGCAAGGATATGGTCCTGAAGATAACTCATGGGAACCAGTACACAACATTCATGCTCCACAACTGGTAAGAGAATTCCATCAGCGCTATCCAAGCCAAGTACCGTCCAGAGGACACTCCTGGAGAAGGGGGAGTAATGTCAGGAACTGAGCTCACTGGGTCTGGAACCCTTGACTTCCTGGCCATGTTCTGCAACTTTGACCATTATGCCATTGAAGAAACCTCTTTGTTTTTTGCCTGGACTTTTCGATTGGAATGATTAGCTTAAGGATTGCACTTGCTCTGTGGCCTATCAGAGTATAGCAATCCCTATATAAACCCACAGTTTACTCCATCCTGTGCCTGATTATTCTGGCTGTCTGCTTCCTGGTTGCCCAGATCCTCACCATTACTCTACTGCTCCCTTGTACCGAATCCTGCATACGTCTGACCACGGTTGCTTCTTACTCCTGAGGTACTGTTCCTGCTATTTAACTCCTCATCTACTACTGTTTAAGTACTGTGCCACTGGCGTACCAATTGGACTCCAGATCAGATAATTAGCACTGTTACAGCTAGCCTTAAAGCTGCCACTAGGAGTGCTACAAAATGTGGGTCTACAACAAAGACTTAGTATGACCCAGACAGTTGGTTCTGGAAAGGAAGAAGAGTCTTCTCTAGTCATTTGGAGACAGAGCAGAGAGACCAAGCTAGTCCCATCACTGGTCTGGAGATTAACCAATCACTCCAGACTCCATCTGAGATCTAGACAGGAGGAATAAAGTCACTAGAGATGAGCGAATTTCTCAAAAGTTTGATTCGGCAGTTCGATTCGAAGTTCCAAAAAAAATTAACTTCAATCCGAATTACTTTGTGGCGAATAAACAGCTATTTCCGGGCTGCAGAGAGCCCGGGTGGGCAGCAAAATGGCGGAAGCCCTTGGATGCCGCGGTCATGTTTCTTTCTCTCTCTCTCTTCAGCACCGACAACTTTTATTCATGTGGAAGGATCTGCTAACAAGCAAAGACACGCCTACCCAATCACATCACTAGAGAATATCTTGTGACTGTCTGATGTCACAAAGGTCCTTCCTAAATATTCGTTACCACGAAGCATCAGGAAATCTGGAATCGTGGAGAATTGAAGATTTCCTGAAATTCGGATCGAATTCCGCTTCTGCAGAATTGATTCGCTCATCTCTAAAAGTCACCCATGTTTTTGTCTGAAGAAACCTAGATATGTGTGCCACTTAGTAACTGAGGATAGGCCTATATGGGCCTCAGAGCAATGACCCTGTCTGCGTCACTGGATAGACTAGGCAACCTATTAACCTACACCTTAGAGGGGTATTGGCAAAGACTTTATGAAACTTTTTGTGAGTGAGAAAGAGTGAAACTCTTTACTGTGTTCTGAATCTTATTCCTACATGACCATCATGGGTACTCCAACCACCATCAGGCTCAGGAATGCTGACATATAAGACATACCCTGGGGGAAAGATTACCATCACCACCAGGTACACAGCAGGCTCCCTCAGCACTCCACTAGCCCAGGAGCAGAGCTGGAGGAAGTGGTGGAGGTTACTGGCCACCATTGACAACTCTAATCATTTCTACTACAACTCCCAGCCTTTGGTAAAATGCCTCACTGACAACTTCAAGTAGCACTATTCTGCATGCAGAAGGGGAAGCAGAATGAATGTGTTAGCAGAAGAGAAAGGATAAGGGTTAATGGAGCAAGAGAGAAAATGAGTGAATGCTGGGTAAATGTAGATATCACAAGGCATTATGGGAAAGGAGCTGGGGAGCTCATGCGCCCTCTGTTGGATGTAACAGATCCTCAATTTGCTTTTGACTCACCGAGCCTTGAGACAGCAAAAGGGATTTTAGAATCAGGGAGCATGTGGGAGGAAGGGGGAGCAGAGGGGATACGTAAGAGGAGGAAAACAGCAGGTGGAATGTAAGAGGAGAAAAGGAGCGGGGGGGATGTAAGAGGAGGGGAAGGAGTAGGGGGACATAGTTTATATATATGTAGTCCCCATAATATAACAATTGTGGTGCATCTTCTCTTTTATCTATGTCTTGTACCATTCCTCTGTTATTGCTCCTGGAAATGTATGAATTTGGGATGAAATAAATTCCTTTTTACCCAGTGTCAGTAAAAGACTAACTCACTAGTGCCAGCCATGATTTCATAAAAACAATATCACTGAATGTCATGTCTACAGACAATTTCATCCATTTTACGTTCTTCATCGGAACACTTTGGGAGATTCCTGAATATATTTTAGTACACGAGGCAATCTCAAATTTCCTTGATGTGATTTAATAATAAAAGGGTCATATATTGTTCTGCAAACACTTGTGCATGATATTAAATAGCACACAGATGTAGTGTCAGGAGGCTACGCCTATACATGGATGATAGATTGCGGCTTAGATGGGGTCTGTCTGATATCTTATGTGGTACGGTGTCTTTGTGAGGGATTGAGGCATGAACACTTAACCCTTGAGAGCTGGTATAATGCCCATGACCTGAATCTATGCTCAGACCTGCCAGAAATGGCTTTGCCAGGTTCTAGAAACACCCCTGTAACTCAGCGTAGAGGGATATGGACATAAGACGCAGCAGTGTGCACCAAGTATTCATTCCCAGCTTTGTGGTTAGGATACAATAAACAGGACAAGGATCACTCCATGTGCTGGGAATGTAATATATATGCTTTAGAGGAATTTATTATCATTCACAAGCAGCATACTCTGTAGTGCAGTACATAAAATGTAGGACTCACATTGACCCTGCCCCAAAAGTAATAATAGCTAGTACTGAGCCACTGGGGAAGGAGTCTAACAAGAGGCGTATTACAAGAACGTTCTAGAACTGTATTCTATAGTGATAGCATAGTGCTCAGATTTATGAGACTGGAAAGGAAGCTTGGCAGATCAGGGGATGAAGCAGCTACTCGGTTGCTGTAATAGACTTCAACAGAATGTTATCCATAGCAAGAAACTGGATTGAGGACACAGCCTTGCGGACAGGGAATGAGAACTGTTGTCCAGAAGCCAACTTTATGATCATCTTGTCTGCCTGGTACTCAAAGCAAATCTGTGAAAATAGTAAAAGGACCAGTCAGCCAAGAGTTAGAGGTGCAGCCTGTACAGTGGGGTCAGAGTTAACCCTATTAACATGAGCTCTAAACGGCCAGAAACCCAACCACCACCTCATAGGATACAGATAAACTGTCCACGAAGAAAATCTCCCCAAGAGGACTCACCGTGGTTTCTGTCCCTGCCTGGAAAGGAAAGTTTTGTTTTTGTTCTGATCCATATTTCCCAGTGTCCTTGGAATTGCAGACTATCTTTTGGACATCTCCTTGAAAATCAAATTGAGGATTGAAGTGGAGGACAAAATTAGAAGGGCCTTCCACCATTTTTATTGGAAATCTGAAAAAGTAAAGACATCCTGTTCAATACACTAATATATAGGTAGAATTATGCCTTACCTATAATTGGGTTTCACCACCCACCATGACAGCACCAACACCAGAGAGATTGACCCTTGACCCTAATAGGAACAGGATCACAGAGATTAAAAGCACCCTCCCCCCCTCAGTGGTCTTATAAATAATAGCATCACCCATATAAGGTACCATAATATATCCAAGGGAGGGAGATTCAGAGGTGATGTCATGGCGGCTCGGAAACCCAATTATCGGTAAGGCATAATTCAACCTTTAACCTCGCCACCATGACAGCACCAACACCGGAGAAATGCCAGATAACTCTTACATTAGGGAGGGACTACTGCCTGCAAGAGCTTACGCCGAAGGAGAGATCTTGAGATGATAACAGGTCCAGCTTGTAGTACTTAAAGAATGTATGGGGAGTAGACCATACTGCTGCTCTGCAATTCTCTTCAAAAGATGCTGATGATTTCTGAGCCCCGGATACTGCGACAGCTCTTGTGGAATGGGCTTTATGAGACACTGGAGGATCCTTGTTAAAGGCCTTATAGGCCTCACAGATTGCTGACTTTAGCCAATGTTTAATAGCACCCTTACAGGATTTCTTGCCTTTGTTAGGACCTTAGAATTGGATGAACAGATTTTTATTCACCCGCCAGGAGTCTTCTATTTGCAGGTAGGCCAAAACCGCCCGATGTACATCCAGAGTGTGACCACCTTGGAAAGAAATGCTGGGTTTGTTTTCAAAATGATTCTATCCTCCAGGACAGTAAAGAAAGGTTCAGAGACAGAGACATCTTGGATCTCACTTATTCACCGAGCCGTGATAATAGCGACACAGTTTTTAGGGTTAGCATTCTCAAAGAGGAATTTTGTAAGGGTTGAAAGGGATGCAACATTAAACCTGACAAGACCCAATTCAGATCCCACGACAGGGTTAAGTTGGAAATTTTAGGTTTCAGTCTGGCAAATGCCTTACAGAACCTCTTGACCCAACAATGTTCAACTAATGGAGTGTCAAAGAACGCCCCTAAAGCTGAAATATGAAACTTGAGGGTACTAAGAGAAAGACCCTTCTCTAGACCTGCCTGGAGGAAGTCCAAAATTTGAGAAATATTATGCTTGGATATCCGGAGGAGAGGATCCATGCCATGAAAAACACTTATTCCAAATTGTATGATAAATTGCAGAAGTAACCTCTTTCTTGAAGACAATAAGGTATCAATTACTGCAGTAGATAGACCCTTCCTAGCTAAGACCGACCTCCCAACTTCAAAGCTGTTAAATGAAGGTTGGGCAGATTAATTTTTTTTTTTTTTTCTCCTTTCTGTTTTTTTCTAGATGCAAACAAGTCTATGTCTGGATGCCCCCATTTTTCGGTGAGGAGAGCAAACACTGATTTAGGTACCATAAGTAATACTCGCTGACAAAGTCCACTACTATATTTTCTTTGCCTTTCAGATGTACTGCTGTAATAGACTGGACATTGGCTTCTGCCCAGCAATATATTGTTGGGACTGTAGCAACCTGTGGTTTGTGCCTCCCTGATGGCAGAGAAAGGCTACTGTAGACAAGTTGTCTGAGTAAATTCTCACATGTTGCTTGGTAAGAAGGTTATGAGACCTTTGGAGTGTCTCCCATACTGTCCTCAATTCTTTATAATTGGAAGATAGTGGATTTATGTAGGGGGACCATTGACCCTACAGTAGAGTGGATTGGATTTCTACTCCCCAACCCCACTGTCTTGCATCAGTGGTAACCATGACTATTGGTTCTAGATTCCAAGGACCTCTTGCTCAGGTTTTGATCTTGAACCCACCAATTTAAAGATCTTTTTACTAAGTGGGGAAGACGGAGTGAACTGAAACCTGTCCCATGACTTTAGGATCTGGCATGGTAAGGTGCGTGAATGAAACTGACTCCAGACCACAGCCGAAACACAGTCAGTCATGAGTCTCAGAATTGACTTAGCCTTTCAGAAAAAAACCTTTTGCTCAGTCAGTGAGGCAATAATTTTTTTCCCTGATTTTATTTTTCTTCTCCAGGGGAAGGGAGGTCATAAGCAATTCTGATTTCAAGAGTAACAAAAAAAAATTTTTTTTATTTTTTTTTGTAAGTGCTCAGACTGAGGATGGATTTCACCATATTGAAAATCCAGCCTAGATCCTTGAGCAAATTTATTATTAGAATAATTAGATTTTTTTAGAAGTAGAGACAAGGAGGAATAAATTAGGATATCGTCCAAGTAAGGGATCATGTGAATGTATTTTCTTTTTTACCTGAGAGAGGCCGCCACTTCCACTATTATTTGTAAATAATCTTGAGGCTGTGGATATTCCAAACGGGAAGGCCACAAATTGGAAATGTCTTATTTCCCCTTGGAATGGTAGAGCGAACCTGAGAAATATGGGATGAGCAAAGGATATTGGGTTATAGAAATAGGCATCTTTTAGGTCTATGGTGACCATCACTGCATCCTTCTGGATTAATGGAAAGGTAATTTTTATAGTCTTCATCTTGAAGCATTTGTACTTTATGAATTTGTTGAGATATTTTAGGTTTATAATGGTACGATTTGTTCTGCTGGGTTTCCGTAACAAGAAGTGACAGGAATAGAGCCCTAGACCTAACCCTGGTGCTGGGATAGACACTACTGCACCCAAAGATAGTAGATTCCCTTCGTCCTTTTTAGAACGGGAGAGGAGGGGTACACTATTGAATAGCCTGCTCAGTGTTTTCAGAATCCAAGCATTCAGTTATTTTTTCCCAGCTGTGGACACAGTGAGAGCCTTCCCAACCTCAAAGAGTTAATGTTGTTTTGGGGGTTGATTAGGATTGAGAAGGAAGTCTCTACCTCCCTGGGCCAGTACGTAAGCCAAAAGACACGTCTTGCAGAACTGGATAAAACTGCTGATCTCTCTGCAAAGTGTACAGACTCCGCCGAAGCATCAGCTAAGAAGGCAGTGGTCATGTTAAGCAGAGGAATGGAGGCGAATATCTGATCTCTCTACATGACCTTCCATTGCTGGAGCCAGGCATATAATGGTCTAGCCACGCTAGTAGCTGCAGTATTTGGTATCAGCAGAGCTGTAGCGGCTTCTCAGGTCTTTCTAAGGATTCTATCAGCTTTACTATCCATTGGATCACAGAGCTGGAGAACCTCCTCACATGGGAGCGCTTTTTTTTTTCTACTACCTTAGAGACCTGTACATTCATTTTAAGGATATCCTCTCACAATTCAGTATCTTCAGATGCAAAAATGAATTTATCATTAAACACTTTTTGGAATGGCAAGTTTTCTTCCAGGGTTATTTCACTCTTCTTTGATCAACTTAAGAATATTTTTGTGAACAGGAAAGACTTTATGTTTTTTGTGGAACAAGCTCAGCAAACATAATATCTTGTATGGAGAGCGACTCCCTATCGTCTACTTTAGACACCGAGGGAACTTCACCTTCTTCAAAAAAATCATCTTCAAAAGAGACAACACTTATTTCTGATGATGATAATTTGCATCTTTTAGAAGGAGGCTGCCTTTCCACTTGAGGAAAAGTAAAAGCCACCATTGAAGTCTAAACTTCCTGTTTAATCAAGGATCTTATATCTTCCAAAGGAGAAGATTTTTCCTGATGCACGATTTAACTAGTGCAAGAACTGCAGAGGATTTTTTTTTATAATTATCTGCGAGTTTTTATCGCATATGGCGGATTTTTTTTAATTTTTGGCTTCACCGGAGGCCCCTTTTCTCCCTATAGTAAAAGAGTATTACATATAAATGAGAAAAAAATATAATGAACGTTTAGTAAATGATCCTCCAAAGGAGGCCATGTCCTCACAGAAGCAGGCACTGAAGCTAGCTCCACAGACTCCGAGGAGGCCATGTACTGACAGAAGCAGCTCCATAGACTCAGACTTGGAGGAAGCTGGACACTCAGCAGAAGACATAGAGAAGCCGTAGAAGAGTGTCTCTTACCTTAAATACCTTCTGGGTTTGAATTTGGCACCAAGAGAGGAACCCCACCTGCTCCGCCGCTCAGCATGGAACATAGAGGGAGTACAAGCAACACTCTGGCCTATGTAGGAGTATCCTGCTTTTAATCTCTCTGTGTTCCTGTTCCTATTAGCATCAAGGGTCAATCTTTCTGGTGTTGGTGCTGTCATGGTGGCGAGGTTAAATATATATATATATATATATATATATATATATATATATATATACAGATGTGGACAAATTTGTTGGTCCCCACCCTCGTTTAATGAGAGAAAAACCCACAATGGTCACAGAAATAACTTGAATCTGACAAAACTGGAATATGCCAAACTCCATGTTGACAAGCCACAAAGCCTCTGGGAGAATTTCCTATGGACAGATGAGACAAAAATCTAAATTTTTGGCAAGGCACATCAGCTCTATGTTCACAGATGGAAAAATGAAGCCTATCTTGGAAAGAACACTGTCCCTACTGTGAGACATGGAGGAGGCTCTGTTATGTTCTGGGGCTGCTTTGCTGCATCTGGCACAGGGTGTCTTGAATCTGTGCAGGGTAAAATGAAATCTCAAGACTATCAAGGGATTCTAGAGAGAAATGTGCTGCCCAGTGTCAGAAAGCTTGGTCTCAGTGGCAGGTCAACAGGATAATGACCCAAAACACAGCTAAAAAACCCCAAGAATGGCTAAGAGGGAAACATTGGACTATTCTGAAGTGGCCTTCTATGAGCCCGGACCTAAATCCTATTGGAAGGAGCTGAAACATGCCGTCTGGAAAAGGCACCCTTCACACCCGAGACAACTGGAGCAGTTTGCTCATGAGGAGCGGCCAAAATCCCTGCAGAGAGGTGCAGAAGTCTCATTGCCAGTTACAGGAATCGTCTGATTGCAGGGATTGCCTCAAAAGGTTGTGCAACTAAATATTAAGGGAACCCTCATTTCTGTCCAGGCCTGTCTCATGGTGAAGCCTGGTTGGAAAGCAATGTCTGACTTTCATTTGCACATTTTCATAGAATTTTTATCTATTATTACTTTTGTCAGATTCCAGTTATTTCTGTGACCATTGTGGGGTTTCCTTTCATTAAACGAGGGAGGGACCAACAATTTTGTCCACGTGTGTATATATATATATATATACACACACACGTAAACATGTGACGCAAGAGACTAAACATTCCTCCCGATCAGTGAAGCCATCAGCTTCTTCTAGCCTCAGACTACAGGAGCCTTGTCCTGACCACTTCTGTATCTGTATCACAAAACCTCAGCAATTTGTGGTAAATGTTCAATAACTAGCTGCGGACACGCCAATATGGGGGTAACTGAACCAGGGCCGTGGAGCAGCCATATATCACCAATTTGCTATGGTATAAACACAAGCGTCCTGCTTGATCTCAGCATACGTGTTTGTGGAGGAGTCGGGGATCTCCCAGCACATGGCTACATCTTCAGATTGCTGGTTCTCCTGTGCACAATGACTTCTGCCACTTTGTGTGGTGACAGCTTTGGTGACAGCATTTCTCGCCCTCTACACTGATTTTCTGGTTATATCTGAGGAGCACTGGGGTTGGGGTTAATCTACACCTGCATTTATTTTCCAGATTTCAGGAGAACCTTTATCTTATCTCAGAGCTGCACAATCACATCCACCACATTACGGGAGATGAGAACTTCCATCTGGAGGGGATGAACATAAAATAATCTACATTACCGTTTACAGTCCGCTGGGATGAAGCCCTTGACTTCCAAGCAGTGGCCTGGTGTCAGGTTGAGATTGGTCACTACTGCGCCCTGTACATGGAGAGCAGGAGACACATGAGATGGACAGTACGAAGCGTTAACACAGTTGTAATATAACTGAGGCAAGCAGTTCCAGAGCGACCCACACGGGGGCAGGTGAATCCCCTGCTTGGTTGCTGAGCCAGGAGTGCCCCTCCCACCACTTACCTCTGTGCAGACAGGCAGTGTACAGCATCTCAGCCAGCCTATCCCTCCATATAATAAACTGGCTCATATATCTAACAAACTACTCAGCATAGCAATATGTATGCACATAGGCTGGATGACATCTAAGTACAGGGGCAGTCAGTATCCTCCCTGCCTGGACCCCACCTTCCTAAATTCACTGCAGGGACCCCTATAAATCATCCTGCCGTCTGCTGCTACAGGAGCTTGTATCACCAGGACAAACATCTAAGAGGACCCCTAGCCCAAGGCAAGGGCCAATTAGTAGGCTACTACCAAAAAATGTGTGTGTCCCTTATAGTACATGGAACTATAACTCCCAGCAAGTTCTGACAGCTGCAGCCACTTAGGACGTGTTGGGAGTCACAGTATTCCCATTCCTCAAGGCATCTTCTTAAGGGACAGTTTACACTTGACAAGGTTTTACTGCACACAATTTATGGGTTAACCCGTTTGCCGCCAAACCGCCTAGCCATTAACAATTAGAAAGCTGTGTGACCTCACCCTGGATACGACATAGCGGTCACCACTGGGACCCCACTAACTGGTGACCACATTCTCCATCCAATTCACTGAAGATGAAGGCTTTGCCTGGGAATTTGTAGAGTGAAGACACTGAACACAACTAAAAGCACAGCAGATACCATGAAAAGGGATAAAGGCAAAGTATATCTTTCTCACAAATCAATCCCAACCACTAAAGAAAACATGAAGACCCCAGAAAGTTCTGTGGGACCTCCATCTCCCTATAGCATCGGGTCTAGTGCCACAAGCTGCCGAATCTCCTCTCCTTTTATGGGGAAAAAGTATCTAGAGTCCAATCTAGATGAAGGAAACGCAGTCAGATCTGCCCCAATCATCCAACCCCCTCCCTCCATACAAAGCCCATGCCCCTGAGGGCCACACTCACAGCTGCCATGGTCCTTCTGCTCCAGACTGAAACCTTCCAGCAGCTGCTCAGCCCTTATATAGGGGGGATCAGCCAATCAGAGCTGGGGGCGTGGCCTGACACTCCTACAACTTATTAACTACAACCCTGAAAGATAATAAGATGCACTGAGCATGCCCAGACCTAGAGGCTGAGCAGGATGGCTGCTATCACTCATAACACTACAACCCCTGTGATGGACCAGTCGTGCTCACAATGATGGGGGTTGCATTACCTAAGAAAACACTTCATGACTCTTTTAAGTTCAGACACTTTTTTGCAGTCTGTTTTATCTGGAAATGATCTAAACTGACAACAAACTAAGATGAGATTCTCTCTCTATAGGGAGGGGAGGACATTGAAGGGGTGATAGGTGGTCGCTGCCTCAGGGCGGGAGAGGACAATCTCCTAGAGAGAGCAGTAGGAGGATGGACGGAGATTCTTGGGGCCCAGCCTCCAACCACCTATAGGAAATAACCTTCCAATGGAGCAACATTGAGTCTGGACCCACCGGAGGAGCCTCTGGTAGTCTAGTAGGCCAGTCTGACGCCAAGTGTGGAGGATGTGTGACAGAAGAGAGCCCATGGCACAGATTAAGAAGCCCCTCTCCCTCCATTTATGGTGATGTGTTCTGTCACAATGCAGTCTTCTGTGATGGATGGAAGGAACGTTGGCCGGGCTCTGATATTTAATGCGGAGTCATTCTAAAATCAGAGCCATATTACAAAAGTTTCCAAAATTGTTATTAAGTCTCCATTTTCTATTTCATTATTTTCCTAGTTTGTATTGAATGATTTCTAAATGTGTCTCAGCTGTAAAGCTGTCATGATGGAGGACGCCATATTTACTAGCGCAGTGGTTGCCATGCATCACATTCCTCAGTGACCAAGGACCGAGTGTGCACCTGCAGCAGACTCTCCACCATTTTGAAGACTGACCTTGCACCTGTTCTCTTTTATCTATGTCTTCTTGTAGGTGGGGTCTCCTGAACTGGACACATATGTGGCCTCATATTGTTAGGGAATTGTCCATAAGCAATTCCCCAATAGCTGCTGCTGGAGCCTGGGAGGGAGGGGAAGACTGAGACAGTGAGCCCTGATGCCAGACCCACCCCAAAGTCCCTACTTACTTGCCTCAGCTACCCTAAGCGGTAGAGGACAACTGGATCACGGTCCCTTCCTATAAGTGGAAAACCAAACACAGACAAGACAAAACAACAAGAATGGAAGGTCAAACTAGCCAAGGGGTTGGAACCAGACAGGCAACAAGGTACAAAATCAGAAACAAGAAGAATAGTCAAGAGGGTAAAGCGAAGGTCATAATATAAATTATCTGAGAAACAGAAATAGGCTAGTATGCTCAAAGAGGCTAATAGCAAGCACCCATGATTGGACTAATGGGCTGTATATAGGAAGCCTGGAATCCGCCCCAGACGTGATTGGAAGGCAAGTTGTCAATCATAGAACAACTATCGTTAACTCTTAGCATACCAGAAGGAACTCAGAGTACTGGCTGGACTGATGCACTGCAACAAACTCTCAGCTGTGCTAAAACAGAATACAACAGGAGGCCCAGGAGCAGGGGATCATAAGTGGACACTCTTCCTGCGCCATAGCATGCGGCCTGAGGATGGTGCAGAAGTCCAAACGGGCAAGGATGTTACACATATACAGCGAGATTACAATCTGTCTCTTTCTCCAGATTATACTTCTAGCTATACAGCCCAGCATCCTACTGGTTATACCTCTAGATATACAGCCCAGCATCCAACTGGTTATACCTCTAGCTATACAACTGAGCATCCTACTGGTTATACCTCTAGCTATACAGCCTATCATTCTACTGGTTACACCTCTAGCTATACAGATGAACATCATACTTGCTCTCCCTGCTGCCTGACTGCACTTCTGACTGATTTTTTTATATGGTATGGAATCATAACCCACAAATCCTTCTATTCTGAAGTCCTAGATTAGGCTAGGTTCACATCTGACTCAGAAGTTTCTTCAGGAGCTTCCGCCAGAGATTCTGTGAAAAATCCCAGATAAAATGTCTTTCAAGAAGGACTTTTGATCTGGCAAAAGGATAGACCCCATTTAGCATCAGACAAGATTATAAATGATAAATAGTGCCCTGTATCAGTAATATCCCCCTTATCAGTAACAATCACCCCGTAAAAATAATACTGCTCCCTTATAAATAATAGCCCCCTCAAAAATAATAGTTACCCTTATAAATAATAGTCCCCATTATCACTAATAGCCCCCTTTATAAATAAGCCCACTTAACAATTATACCCCCTTTATAAATAGTTCCCCTCTTATAAATACTAACTCTCCCTTATAATGGATGCCTTGTAAATAATAGTTCCCCCTTATAATAGCTCCCTCATATTTAAGTTTCCCAATTATATATAGTAGCCCACCCTTGTATTTAATAGTTCCTCCTTTATAAATAAGAGCCCCCTTATATATAATAGTTCTCCGTTATACAGTTTCGGACTGAAGGGCCTTAGGCCCACCAGAGGAACTTGTTCTGGGGCCCCACCCAACAGCTTCCTGCTAATAGCCTACACCACAACTCCTTCACTGAAGTCTTACATACTGTATGTGCTGACCATCCGGTGTTACTGAGTATGTTCCCAGTATAGTCAGCCCCTATAGTACTGTGCAGGCCCCAATAACTCCATGGCCAGTTCATGCACAGTACTGTATGGGGAATGACATGGCCATGGAGCACTACACGTATGTGCAAGATTATAGTGAGGGAGCTGTGATGCAGACATAGAACACTGGGCTGCCAGCAGGAATTTTGAGCCCCTCACAGTATAATGCTCCACATGGTACATAATGCTCCACAGTATAAAATGCTCCCCTGAGCCCTCCACAGTTTCCCCACATGGTATATAATGCTCCACAGTGGACCCACACAGTATAAAATGCTCCCATGAGCCCCCCATAGAGGCCCCACATGGTATATAAGGCTCCACACAGTATACTACCTCTTAATGGCCCCAGACAGTACAATAAGCTCCCCAGCAGCCCCACACAATATAATATGCTTCATACAGTATAATATGCATCCCACAGTGCCCCCCAGTATAATGCTCCACAGTGGCCTCACACAGTATAACATGCTCCACAATGGCCTTCACACAGTATAATATACTGCCCAGAGGGATTCCCCCAGTATAATGCTCCACAGTGGTCCCCCACAGTATAATATGCTCCCCACAGTCCCCCCCAGTATAATGCTCTACAATGGCCCCACAGAGTATAATATGCTCCCGAGAAGCCTCACACAATATAATAAACTCCACAGTGGCCCCACACAGTATAACAGGCTCCCCACACTGCCCCTTCCCCCCCAATATAAAGCTCCACAGTGGCCCATAATATAATATGCTCCCCAGAGGGCCCCTGCTAGTATAATGCTCCACTTTGCCCTCACCCAGTATTTTCCTCCACATTGACCCCACGCAGTATAAAATACTCCCCAGAGGGCCCCCTAGTATAATGCTCCTTAGTTCCCCCCAATAATGCCCCACAGTGGCACCACGCAATATAATATGCTCTGCAGATGGCCCCCCAGAATAATGCTCCACAGTGACCTCACGCAGTATAACATGCTCCAGAATGGCCTCCACACAGTATAATATACTTCCCAGAGAGGTTCCCCCAGTATAATGCTCCACAGTGGCCCAAAACAGTATAATATTCTCTCCAGAGGCCCCCCCCACAGTATAATGCTCCATGGTGGCCCCACACAGTATAATATGCTATCCAGAGGGCCCCCTCCCCAGTATAATGCTGCACAGGGGCCCCACACAGTATAATATGCTATCCAGAGGGTCCCCTCCCCAGTATAATATGCTATCTAGAGGGCCCCCTCCCCAGTATAATGCTCCACAGGGGCCCCTCACAGTATAATATGCTATCCAGAGCCCCCCCCAGTATAATGCTCCACAGTGGCCCCACAGACTCCCTTAGTGCTAGTCTTATATTATACTCTGGGGTCTCTTCAGACCCCAGAGTATAATTATCGAAGGCCCGGGGGAGGTAAGGGAAAATAACAAACAGTTATACTCACCTTGCCTTACCTCTGCTGGGCCTCCTCACGCTTCTCCGTTATCCCCGCCGGCGCTAGGTGTCCTCTTCTCTGCAGCTGACGTCACGCGTTGTGGAAGTCGCTGCTGAAGCCTGTGATTGGGCCTCAGTGGTTACGTGAGCACGCCCTATGTGACCTCTGAGGCCAGGCCTCAGCGCCTCAACGGTGATGTCCGGAACGCCAGAAGATGACATCGGATGCAAGGACAGATGAGTAAAAATGTTTGTTATTTTTACTCACCTCGGAAAGGCGCCCTGCGGCACATGACACTGGGTCCCTTTCTGTTATCGATATGGCCGGACCTGACTCCAGGATCCGGAGTCATTAGGCTCCGGATCCTGGGGGCCCCTTTGGGGTCGGGGCCCTGGGCAATTGCCCAGTTTGTCGCCCCCTAATGCCGGCCCTGCAAATCCAGGAACATCAGCCTTATTACACACTTATGTTGTCCACAAACAGGTAAACCTTAGCCTATGCCACTTACAGCTCAACAGCGTTGGTCTCCCCCGGTAAGTGTGATGTCTGCTCTTCTCTCGCATGACCTTCTGACCTCAGTAGCAATGGTGTTGGATCAAGCTCTGGGTTCTTAGGGAGACGGCTTCCAGCATCTTGTGTTCTCCGGGTAAACTTTGAGGTCTGGGCTTGAGAATTTGTCCATTGTGTGCAATGTGATTTTTTTTTTTTTGTTTAAAGGGTTTTCTTTCTTACGGAAACATTGTCTGAGGTTATATATGTAATCTACTGGAATGGAGCTGAGCTCCAATACTGGAAACCATCCCACGAACCACATCCTTTTTGATAAACCTGAACAAGCCCATTTCTTAAATTAAGAATTAGTCACCAATTCAAAAGATAAAAGTGATGGATCAATCCGGGAAAAATACTCCATGTGTGTATCGCATTCCTGGGCTGAAGTCAGCCGTGTGCATAGGAGTCACTTCAGTTATGATGCACTGAGCTCCCGAATGACCCGATTACTACTGTACTGAACTACTATATAGCTGTTAGTTTAGTACAGTACCTCTCAGGCCATTCGGGAACTCACTTCATCATAACTGGCTATGATCTAGCAAGTTTTATGCACACGGCCGAATTCAGTCCGGGAAATACGGCCCACACATGGAATCAGTAAGGAGATACTGGGGGAGATTTATTATCCTTCTACGCCAATTTTCTAGTGTAGAAAACATTTGGAAACCAGGAGATGGTGTCTATATAAATATCATTTGCACAAAACATCACCATTTGCTCTCGTTTTGTCTTGTAAATGGTGACTGAAGTCTAAGCCATCTACTTACTGGTGTAGATTTCATTCTAGATGCTTGGGCTGATTCCGGCACCTTGACCCAACTCTATGAAAAACTCACTGAAGAAATAATCATAAAATCTATTTTATTTTATTAATAAATCCATAAATAGACACCAATAATCCAGGAGAGACACACAGAGTACAGTTACCATAAAAAACATCCACAGAACGGTAAGCAGCAATGTAAGAAGGCTGAAGGGAGATGCTTCTAAGGATACAGACACAGAATCACAATGTAAAGCAGTATACATATAGGATTAGCACAGGGGTCAGGCGCGGTCATCCCTGTGGTTTGTAGCTCTTAGTTATTGGGGTTTATTACTTGCTGGGATTTTGCTTATTTAAGGTGTTTCTTTGCCCATATGTACATACAGCCCAGTACTGCACTTTAATGGAATGACATGCGGTCTTTTTCATGTTTATGTATATGGGCTTACAGTATGTATGTACAATTGTGCATTATTCTACATGACCTGTTACAGGGATGATTGTCCCACATTACTGTCATGTACAGGCCTTCCCTAGCACGTGATGCGGGTGCGACTGTCAGGGGTCGACTCAACTCCGCTCACTCAGTCTTGCACTCACCCTTCACTCAAGCTGCAAACTGAGCGTAAGTCGCACCCCAGCACAGTCCATGCACCCCAAGTACACGCCGCCGCTGCCACTGCTGATTTCGGTTAGCAGAAACCTTGTGCACATGTACGCTTCAAAAAGGTAATGGATTCATAGAGCATACACAAAGTGATCTTAAAGTTAACACTTTAATACCAAGATGGTTCAGTGCTAGATATAGAGAGATAACAAATGACAAACAATACAAACAGCTATAAAATAAAAAGGAATAAAACAGAAGAATACTTACAAGTCTTTGGTTCCAGGAAGCTTGGCCTATCTTCTGTAGTGAAGTGGACACACCCAGTTCTCTGACCTGACTCCATAGATGTGACAAAGAACGTAGGTCTAAGTCTCAGTTACGACCAGTGTCCCGCCACATCTCCATTCTAGGGAGCCCCCCTACTCTTACCCCCCAGTGCAGGATCCTGAGAAAGAAGGATGTTTTCCTGGCTGTGGGAAAGCTGTGTTTGGGTTGAGCTGAGGGTCATTAGCCCTCTCTCCCTCCCTTGACATCTACAGTCATGGCCAAAAGTTTTGAGAATGACACAAATATTCTATTGTCACATGATCTGCTGCCCTCTGGTTTTTATGTGTGTTTGTCAGATGTTTTTATCACATACAGAAATAGAATTGCATTCATATTATGAGTAACAGAAGCTTATATTGACAGTTAGAATGAGTTAATGCAGCAAGTCAATATTTGCAGTGTTGACCCTTCTTCTTCAGGACCTCTGCAATTCTCCCTGGCATGCTCTCAATCAACTTCTGGACCAAATCCTGACTGATAGCAGTCCATTCTTGCAGAATCAATGCTTTCATTTTGTCTGAATTTGTTGGTTTTTGTTTGTCCACCCGTCTCTTGATGATTGACCACAAGTTCTCAATGGGATTAAGATCTGGGGAGTTTCCAGGCCATGGACCCAAAATCTCTATGTTTTGTTCCCTGAGCCATTTAGTTATCACCTTTGCTTTATGGCAAGGTGCTCCATCATGCTGGAAAAGGCATTGTTGAGCGCCAAACTGCTCTTGGACGGTTGGGAGAAGTTGCTCTTGGAGGACATTCTGGTACCATTCTTTATTCATGGCTGTGTTTTTAGGCAAGACTTAGAGAGAGCCGATTCCCTTGGCTGAGAAGCAACCCCACACATGAATGGTTTCAGGATGCTTTACAGTTGGCATGAGACAAGACTGGTGGTAGCGCTCACCTCTTCTTCTCCGAATAAGCTGTTTTCCAGATGTTCCAAACAATGGAAAAGGGGATTCATCAGAGAAAATGACTTTCCCCCAGTCCTCAGCAGTCCACTCCCTGTACCTTTTGCAGAATATCAGTCTGTCCCTGATGTTTTTTCTGGAGAGAAGTGGCTTCTTTGCGGCCCTCCTTGAGACCAGGCCTTGCTCCAAGAGTCTCCCCCTCACAGTGCGTGCAGATGCACTCACACCTGCCTGCTGCCATTCCTCAGCAAGCTCTGCACTGCTGGTAGCCCCATCCCGCAGCTGAAACACTTTTAAGAGACGGTCCTGCCGCTTGCTGGTCTTTCTTGGGCGGCCTGGAGCCTTTTTGGCACCAATGGAACCTCTCTCCTTGAAGTTCTTGATGATGCGATAGATTGTTGACTGAGGTGCAATCTTTCTAGCTGCAATACTCTTCCCAGTTAGGCCATTTTTGTGCAGTGCAATGATGACTGCACGTGTTTCTTTAGAGATAACCATGGTTAACAGAAGAGAAACAATGATGGCAAGCACCAGCCTCCTTTTAAAGTGTCCAGTGGTGTCATTCTTACTTAATCATGACAGATTGATCTCCAGCCCTGTCCTCATCAACACCCACACCTGTGTTAATGGAGCAATCACTGAAACGATGTTAGGTGGTCCTTTTAAGGCAGGGCTGCAATGATGTTGAAATGTGTTTTGGGGGATAAAGTTCATTTTCTAGGCAAATATTGACTTTGCAAGTAATTGCTGTTAAGCTGATCACTCTTTATAACATTCTGGAGTATATGCAAATTGCCATTAGAAAAACTAAAGCAGTAGACTTTGTAAAAATTAATATTTGTATCATTCTCAAAACTTTTGGCCATGACTGTATTTGTCCAAGGGTAATAAAACTGACTGGTCAGAAAGGGCAATCTTCCCTTGTATACACATAAAACCACTGAAGCGAATTGACCAGCAATATAAACACTAACAGGATTAGGGAATTTGTATATAAACAACACATATCAAAGAAAAATACATAACTGGGGGTCTCTTTCACAACATGCTTATAGTATTATGGGGGCCCTTCTGGAGGGAGCTATCATTACACCGCCCCCTTTAGTTGCTGCATGACTTGGCACACGCCATTTGTAAACATTTGCAGACTCATAACCAAGTGACCGCGCCATATTCCAATACCATGAACTCGAACCCTGCAGACCTTACTAGCCTGCCGGCCTTCCATCTTTGAGCTCAGGGCTTAATGAAGAAATTACGTACGGGTTAACCCCTACATTGCTGTACACCTCAGCAACTGGCCATTTAGGATGGTTATAGTCAGGGAATCTGGTGCTAGGGGGTGATCTGGTATTGTCCTTTATGATCCTGTCCAGGGCCTCCTTTGGTAGGGGATCTCTATGAGTCACTTCTTCCCCTGCAGAACACTGGGCATAAACTGGACCACAGGCCACGTACCCACTGGAGAGTCTATGTTCTGCAGCTTCCCTTTCCCTGGCTCTGTACTAGAGTGAGGTGTGGAGGAAAGCTGCAGCCCCTCTACTGGGCCATCCCCTTGGGAAGCAGGCTGGGTTCCATCCAAGGCAGCATTGGTTATGGGCCCCTCTGGGAACCTGGCTATGACATCGGTCCCAGTCTCCTCCCCTAACCCTGGTTCTGGTACCTGAACCACTCCAGGCTCACTGATACCCTCTTCCTCCCCTGTTTGAGTGGAGACACTCCTAAGGCTCACGCTCTGAGCCCTGCACACCTGGCTACCTACTGCCTGCTCTGGGTCCTCTTCCTGAGTACTGGCATCCCTCAGATCCACACTCACAACCCTGGGTCCATGAGGTATAGGTTCAGAGACTCCATCCCGGCAGTCTCTCATGTTCTCTCCTGCACTAGCCGCTAGCTGCGAGAGTTCTAGGGGATTCCTCACCTCCCCCTTAGCTTCCTTACATGGGGACACCTCTGGTTCTGGCACAGGTTTAATTGTACCCTGTCCTTCCTCCCAGACACACTGTCCCCTCGGGCTTATTCCCATTACATCATGTACTCGTGTGGGTGATGGGGTTACATCGGGCACATACACAGAAATCATTTTACCCAAATAATTTCCCAATAATACATCAACAGGCAATGCATTTGACACTCCCACTTCCCTGATCCCACTACCAGTCCATATGAGCTTTGGCCACGGGCACTCCTGGATGGCATCCGGCCACTCCTGTCACAGGCAAAGTCTTTCCAGGAATAATGTCCTCAGAGTCTATCACTTCTGGCCGGACCAGAGAACAACTCACACCTGAGTCTCTTAATCCCTGTGTGACTTTACCCCCCACCCTCACAGGCTGCATGTGGTGCTGCACGTTATGTCTTCTATCAGAGAAGAACATCATTATGGGTTGGGTAGATGTTACCACTGCCCCTCCCTCCAGCCACGCAGATCTTATATTGCCCACCTTGTTACACCCCAAACATTTGCACAAATCCCCCTGAGCTGGGTTTTCCTCCACAGGAACAGTTTCACCCGGCTTGAAAACAGAAGGCTGTGGTGAACTCCTGCCTTGCCTCTCCTTCCAGCTTGGGGGTCTCTGCAGTGTTGTTCCTCCCTTGGTCTCTTGCATCCTTTTAGCCACATAGGAGTCTGCAATCTGCGTAGCTTGGTCTGCTGTTTCAGGTTCCCTGACCCACACAAACTGGTGGACATCCAGAAGACAAACATAGAGGAACTGGTCTTTGATCATAAGATCCTCAAGGTCCTCAAAGGTGGTAACAGAAAGTCCTCTGATCCATTGCCGGAATGTAGTCTGTAAGCTGCCCACAACATCTGCATAGCTGCTTGTGGGGTCCCACTTTACACTTCGGAACTTTTTGCGGTACACCTCCGGGGTGAGGTTGTACTTTTTGATGAGAGCCTCCTTAATGGCATCATAGTCCCCATCCAACTCAAGTGGTAGGTCAGCAAAGACTTCCAGGACTGTGCCTTTTAACCCTGGAGTTAAATTCTGTGCCCACTGCTCATGGGGCAAATGGTGTTGCCGGCAGGTTTTTTCAAACCCCCCGCAGAAAAACATCCAAGTTCCCATCCTTCTCCATGACAGGAAAGTTCTCCAAGCGAGGCCTCTGTATACGAAGATCCTGGACTTGGTCCTGGGAAGAGTTGCTATTCCTCTGCAGCTGGGCCATATATAATTAAAATTCTCTCTTCGCCTGACATTCTGCCTGATGTTCGTCCGCTTCTCTCTCAGCCTGTTGATATAGGAGGATCAGCTGTAGGCACGCGCTAGAGTCACTGGGGCCCAGCTATTGTAAGGCCACTTGCAAAGAAAAGTCCATTCCCTCCGAGGGCTTGGGCTGCTTGACCCACCAGGATCAGTTACCTCTGGGACAAGGTCAAATGCTGGACTTTCTGGAGTGGTTTCTTGCCCCAACACTTCAAGAGGTTGCGCCACGTCCTGCTCCACCAGTGCAGAGGTCAGCAAGTCTTTGGTCTTGTCAGCTGTTTCGATGTCTCTCTTCTCACAGAACTGGATGAGAGCCACCTTGTTCTGCCTGCTGTATAAGGTTGCCTTAGCTGAGAGCAGCCTTTGCCAAATAAAAGATAGGAAAGAAAAACAGGGAAGGGAAACTGCTTGCAAGTGTCTTATACTAAGCACTGAGGTAGTTTGTGTAGAACTGGTGCACTCCTCTCCAGGGTTATTCTTGGCACTTAATGCTCTATTAGGAAAAATAAAAATAAAATGATCCCACCGCTTGCCACCAATTTGTCACGTAGGGGGCCTTCCTAGCAAGTGACGCTGTCAGGGGTCGACTCAACTCCGCTCACTCAATCTTGCACTCACCCTTCACTCAGGCTGCGAATTGAACGTAAGTCACACCCCAACACAGTCCACGCACCCCAAATACACGCCGTGACCACTGCTGATTCAGGCCCAGCAGACACCTTCCGCACATATACACTTCAAAAAGGTAATGGGTTCATAGAGCATACACTAAGTAACCTTAAAGTTAACACTTTAATACCAAGATGGTTCAGTGCTAGATCTAGAGAGATAACAAGTGACACACAGTGCAAACAGCTGTAAAATAATAAGGGAATAAAATAGAATAATACTTAAAAATCTTTGGTTCCAGGAAGCTTGGCCTATCTTCTGTAGTGAAGTGGACACACCCAGCTCTCTGAGCTGACTCCATAGATGTGACAAAGAACGTAGGTCTCAGTCTCAGTTAAGGCCAGTGTCCAGCCACATCTCCCTGCTGGGAGCCCCCCTCCTCTTACCCCCGACTGCAGGATCCTGAGAAAGAAGGATGTTTTCCTGGTTGCAGGAAAGCTGTGTCTGGGTTGAGCTGAGGGTCATTGTAACGTCTCTGCCTGTTTGGGTCTCTGTGTCACCCTCAGCTCGCACGCTGCGGAGCAGGAGGCGTGTTCAGTTTGATTCCTTGCTTAGGGTTCTTGTTGCTCTGTCTGAACACTGCTCTACTTCCTCTTCTCTGTAACTGAATTTCAGCCACACCCGTCTCCTGCACCTTTGTTTCTCTCCACTTCTCAAACAGTTAATCTTAGCCTTGCCTGTGTGATTGATGGCCTGTCTACCAATCAAGTCTGGGACAGATTCTGAACTTCCTATAAACAGGACATCTGTTCACACATGGTTGCTGGCTATTGAGACTCTGTCCTGTGACTTTGTCCTCACTAAGCTCTTCTTCTGCTATCTTTGTATTACTGACTTCTGACCTTTGGCTTTACTTGTGACTACTCTTTTGGATTGTGATTTGGTACTGCTTTTCCTCTCTGGCTTTAACCCTTGGCTCGCTGACTCCTCTTCCGTATTGTTTGTCTTGACTACAAAGACCAGGGCAAAGTATCCCTTCTGTGATACAAGATCTAGTCGGGATAAGATAATCCTTTAATAGTCCCACCATGGGGAAATTCAGTGTGATACAGCAGCATAAAAACAATGAAGCGAATTGATCAGCAATATAAACACAACATAGGACAGACAGGATTAGGGAATTTGTATATAGAACAGCACGTATCAAAGAGAAATACATAACTGGGGGTCTCATCATCACAATTACACTTCACCATTCTGTAAATCCTAAATGTATATGTATACAGCTTTACATTGTGATTCTGTGTCTGTATCCTTAGAAGCATCTCCCTTACCGTTCTGTGGATGTTTTTTATGGTAACTCTACTCTGTAGGTCTCTGCAGAATATGTTGGTGCTATATAAATAAAACGTATTATTATTATTCTCCTGGATTATTGGTGTCTATTTATGGATTTATTAATAAAATAAAATAGATTTTATGATTATTTCTTCAGTGAGTTTTTCATAGAGTTGGATTTAGGTTTTGATCTTTATTATTTTGCCTATGTTTTAGTGCTGTTTGATTCCGCACCGGGGAATATAAGAGGAGAGAAGGAGCAGAGGAGGATGTAAGAGGAGAAAAGAAGCGGGGGGGATGTAAGAGGAGAGAGAAGGAGCAGAGGGGGATGTAAGAGGAGAAAAGGAGCAGGGGTAATGTAAGAGGAAAGAAGGAGCGGGGAGGATGTAAGAGGAGAAAAGAAGCAGAGGGGAATGTAAGAGGAGAGAAGGAGCGGGGAGGATGTAAGAAGAGAAAAGGAGCAGGGGTAATGTAAGAGGAGAGAAGGAGCAGAGAGGGATGTAAGAGGAGAGAAGGAGCAGAGGGGGATGTAAGAGGAGAGAAGGAGCGGGGGGATGTAAGAGGAGAGAGAAGGAGCAAAGGGGGATGTAAGAGGAGAAAAGGAGCAGAGGGGAATGTAAGAGGAGAGAAGGAGCGGGGAGATGTAAGAAGAGAGAAGGAGCGGGGGGGATGTAAGAGGAGAGAAGGAGCGGGGGGGGATGTAAGAGGAGAAAAGGAGCAGAGGGAGATGTAAGAGGAGAGAAGGAGCAGGGGGATGTAAGAGGAGAGAAGGAGCAGGGGGATGTAAGAGGAGAGAAGGAGCAGAGGGAGATGTAAGAGGAGAGAAGGAGCGGGGGGGATGTAAGAGGAGAGAAGGAGCAGACGGGAATGTAAGAGGAGAAAAGGAGCGGGGGGATGTAAGAGGAGAGAGAAGGAGCAGAGGGGGATGTAAGAGGAGAGAAGGAGCAGGGGGGGATGTAAGAGGAGAAAAGGAGCAGAGGGGGATGTAAGAGGAGAAAAGGAGCAGAGGAAAATGTAAGAGGAGAGAAGGAGCGGGGGGGGATGTAAGAGGAGAGAAGGAGCAGAAGGGAATGTAAGAGGAGAGAAGGAGCGGGGGGATGTAAGAGGAGAGAAGGAGCAGAAGGGAATGTAAGAGGAGAGAAGGAGCGGGGGGATGTAAGAGGAGAGAAGGAGCAGAAGGGAATATAAGAAGAGAGAAGGAGCGGGGGATGTAAGAGGAGAGAAGGAGCGGGGGGGGGATGTAAGAGGAGAGAAGGAGCAGAGGGGGATGTAAGAGGAGAGAAGGAGCAGAATGGAATGTAAGAGGAGAGAAGGAGCAGAGGGGGATGTAAGAGGAGAGAAGAAGCGGGGGGTATGTAAGAGGAGAGAAGGAGCAGAAGGGAATGTAAGAGGAGAGAAGGAACAGAGGGGGATGTAAGAGGAGAGAAGGAGTGGGGGGATGTAAGAGGAGAGAAGGAGCAGAGGGGGATGTAAAAGGAGAGAAGGAGCAGAGGGGGATGTAAGAGGAGAGAAGAAGCGGGGGGGTATGTAAGAGGAGAGAAGGAGCAGAAGGGAATGTAAGAGGAGAGAAGGAACAGAGGGGGATGTAAGAGGAGAGAAGGAGCGGGGGGGATGTAAGAGGAGAAAAGGAGCAGAGGAAAATGTAAGAGGAGAGAAGGAGCGAGGGGGGATGTAAGAGGAGAAAAGGAGCAGAAGGGAATGTAAGAGGAGAGAAGGAGCAGAAGGGAATGTAAGAGGAGAGAAGGAGCAGAAGGGAATGTAAGAGGAGAGAAGGAGCAGAGGGAGATGTAAGAGGAGAGAAGGAGCGGGGGGGGATGTAAGAGGAGAAAAGGAGCAGAGGAAAATGTAAGAGGAGAGAAGGAGCGAGGGGGGATGTAAGAGGAGAAAAGGAGCAGAGGGGGATATAAGAAGAGAGAAGGAGCAGGGGGATGTAAGAGGAGAGAAGGAGCAGAAGGGAATGTAAGAGGAGAGAAGGAGCGGGGGGGATGTAAGAGGAGAGAAGGAGCGGGGGGGATGTAAGAGGAGAGAAGGAGCAGAGGGGGATGTAAGAGGAGAGAAGGAGCAGGGGGATGTAAGAGGAGAGAAGGAGCAGAAGGGAATGTAAGAGGAGAGAAGGAGCAGAGGGGGATGTAAGAGGAGAGAAGGAGCGGGGGGATGTAAGAGGAGAGAAGGAGCGGGGGATGTAAGAGGAGAGAAGGAGCGGGGGGGATGTAAGAGGAGAGAAGGAGCAGAGGGGGATGTAAGAGGAGAGAAGGAGTGGGGGGATGTAAGAGGAGAGAAGGAGCAGAGGGGGATGTTAAAGGAGAGAAGGAGCAGAGGGGGATGTAAGAGGAGAGATGGAGTGGGGGATATGAGTGTAAAGGGGGAGTGGTGGGGTTGTATGAGAGTAAAAAAGGAGTGGGGGGATTTGAGAGCAAAGGAGCGGGAAGGGGGAGAATTCTTTATTATTTTGCCTATGTTTTAGTGCTGTTTGATTCCGGCACCTTGTCATATATTAGGCACATCCTCCGGTGGCGCAGGGGATATCAAGATCAGCGTACAAATACTTAATAAACGTCCTCCACTGACTAAATATTTATCAGCCTCATTCACATCTATGTAACTTCAGCCTCCATTTGCTCCCCTACTAGCCACATTCATAGACATATAACCTTTAATGATATACTAATATAATAAAGTAATAGTAATGGAGACAGGTAAATGTTCCTTAGAAGAGCTTCTGAGCAGTGCATGACTCTCGCAGGATCCGGCTCATCCAGGATATGGTGAAGCTTCACAAGACCATCTGTAAATACATCATCATGTGAGCGAAAGAAACGGCTGCAGAGGAATCCACAAGCCATGACTGGAGGTAATGGGAACATCAGGATTCATCTATTCTTCACATCAACTTTTTATGTTACATATATATTTTTAGTATAATAAAGAAAAATTGTTTCCTGGAGAACTTATATCCGTACACAAGCCAATTGGAAAATTTGGGTTGATTCTGATTTGATCTAAACCGGTTTGCTCATCTCTAAAACGCAATATACATGTGCCTGAGTATCAGCCCCTATGATATGATGTTCTTTTCCTATCTCATAGACTACTACATGTCTATACATGCCTTACTAATATTCTCACCCCTCAAGGACTTCCACAGCTAGCCTTAAAGCTGCCACCGGGGTGCTACAAAATGTAAGGGGTTAATTTAGGCTGTCTGTTATGTGGTTTCATTACAACATGTATATAATTTGGATTAAATGGGCACTACCACTGTGGGTTTACAACATAAACTTAGTATGACCCAAACAGTTGGTTCTGGAAAGGAAGAGGAGTCTTCTCCAGTCATTTGGAGACAGAGCAGAGAGACCAAGCTAGTCCCATCACTGGCCTGGAGATTAACCAATCACTCCAGACTCCATCTGAGATCTAGACAGGAGGAATAAAGTCACCCATGTTTTTGTCTGAAGAAACCTAGAAATGTGTGCCGCTTAGTAACTGAGGATAGGCCTATATGGGCCTCAGAGCAATGACCCTGTCTGCGTCACTGGATAGACTAGGCAACCTATTAACCTACACCTTAGAGGGGTATTGGCAAAGACTTTATGAAACTTTTTGTGTGGAGAAAGAGTGAAACTCTTTACTGTGTTCTGAATCTTATTCCTACATGACCATCATGGGTACTCCAACCACCATCAGGCTCAGGAAGGCTGACATATAAGACATACCCTGGGGGAAAAATTACCATCACCACCAGGTACACAGCAGGCTCCCTCAGCACTCCACTAGCCCAGGAGCAGAGCTGGAGGAAGTGGTGGAGGTTACTGGCCACCATTGACATCTCTAATCATTTCTACTACAACTCCCAGCCTTTGGTCAAATGAATAGTCTCAGTGACAACTTCAAGTAACACTATTCTGCATGCAGAATGGGGGGCAGAATGAATTAAGAAGGAGAGAACAGGATTGAGAGTGTGAGGAGATGAATAGAAGGGCCAAGGAAGCAAAGGGAAAGAGCAGAATGAATGTGTTAGCAGAAGAGAAAGGATAAGGGTTAATGGAGAAAGAGAGAAAATGAGTGAATGCTGGGTAAATGTAGAATCAGGGAGCATGTGGGAGGAAGGGGGAGCAGAGGGGATACGTAAGAGGAGGAAAACAGCAGGTGGAATGTAAGAGGAGGAAAGGAGCGGGGGGGATGTAAGAGGAGAAAAGGAGCAGAGGGAGATGTAAGAGGAGAGAAGGAGCGGGAGGATATAAGAGGAGAGAAGGAGCAGAAGGGAATGTAAGAGGAGAAAAGGAGCAGAGGGAGATGTAAGAGGAGAGAAGGAGCAGGGGGATGTAAGAGGAGAGAAGGATCAGAAGGGAACGTAAGAGGAGAAAAGGAGCGGGGGGATGTAAGAGGAGAGAGAAGGAGCAGAGGGGGATGTAAGAGGAGAGAAGGAGCGGGGGATGTAAGAGGAGAGAAGGAGCGGGGGGGGATGTAAGAGGAGAAAAGGAGCAGAAGGGAATGTAAGAGGAGAGAAGGAGCAGAAGGGAATGTAAGAGTAGAGAAGGAGCAGAAGGGAATGTAAGAGGAGAGAAGGAATAGAGGGAGATGTAAGAGGAGAGAAGGAGCAGGGGGATGTAAGAGGAGAGAAGGAGCAGAGGAAAATGTAAGAGGAGAGAAGGAGCGAGGGGGGATGTAAGAGAAGAAAAGGAGCAGAGGGGGATATAAGAAGAGAGAAGGAGCAGGGGGATGTAAGAGGAGAGAAGGAGCAGAAGGGAATGTAAGAGGAGAGAAGGAGCGGGGGGATGTAAGAGGAGAGAAGGAGCGGGGGGGATGTAAGAGGAGAGAAGGAGCAGAAGGGAATGTAAGAGGAGAGAAGGAGTGGGGGGATGTAAGAGGAGAGAAGGAGCGGGGGGATGTAAGAGGAGAGAAGGAGCAGAAGGGAATGTAAGAGGAGAGAAGGAGCGGGGGGATGTAAGAGGAGAGAAGGAGCAGAGGGGGATGTAAGAGGAGAGAAGGAGCGGGGGTGATGTAAGAGGAGAGAAGGAGCAGGGGGATGTAAGAGGAGAGAAGGAGCAGAAGGGAATGTAAGAGGAGAAAAGGAGCGGGGGGGATGTAAGAGGAGAAAAGGAGCAGAGGGAATGTAAGAGGAGAAAAGGAGCAGAGGGAGATGTAAGAGGAGAGAAGGAGCAGGGGGATGTAAGAGGAGAGAAGGAGCAGAAGGGAATGTAAGAGGAGAAAAGAAGCGGGGGGATGTAAGAGGAGAGAGAAGGAGCAGAGGGGGATGTAAGAGGAGAGAAGGAGCGGGGGATGTAAGAGGAGAGAAGGAGCGGGGGGGATGTAAGAGGAGAAAAGGAGCAGAAGGGAATGTAAGAGGAGAGAAGGAGCAGAAGGGAATGTAAGAGGAGAGAAGGAGCAGAAGGGAATGTAAGAGGAGAGAAGGAATAGAGGGAGATGTAAGAGGAGAGAAGGAGCAGGGGGATGTAAGAGGAGAGAAGGAGCGGGGGGGATGTAAGAGGAGAAAAGGAGCAGAGGAAAATGTAAGAGGAGAGAAGGAGCGAGGGGGGGATGTAAGAGGAGAAAAGGAGCAGAGGGGGATATAAGAAGAGAGAAGGAGCAGGGGGATGTAAGAGGAGAGAAGGAGCAGAAGGGAATGTAAGAGGAGAGAAGGAGCGGGGGGATGTAAGAGGAGAGAAGGAGCGGGGGGGATGTAAGAGGAGAGAAGGAGCAGAAGGGAATGTAAGAGGAGAGAAGGAGCGGGGGGATATAAGAGGAGAGAAGGAGCGGGGGGATGTAAGAGGAGAGAAGGAGCAGAAGGGAATGTAAGAGGAGAGAAGGAGCGGGGGGATGTAAGAGGAGAGAAGGAGCAGAGGGGGATGTAAGAGGAGAGAAGGAGCGGGGGTGATGTAAGAGGAGAGAAGGAGCGGGGGGATGTAAGAAGGGAGAAGGAGCAGAAGGTAATGTAAGAGGAGAGAAGGAGCAGAGGGGGATGTAAGAGGAGAGAAGGAGCGGGGGGGGATGTAAGAGGAGAGAAGGAGCAGAAGGGAATGGAAGAGGAGAGAAGGAGTGGGGGGATGTAAGATGAGAGAAGGAGCAGAGGGGGATGTAAAAGGAGAGAAGGAGCAGAGGGGGATGTAAGAGGAGAGATGGAGTGGGGGATATGAGTGTAAAGGGGGAGTGGTGGGGTTGTATGAGAGTAAAAAAGGAGTGGGGGGATTTGAGAGCAAAGGAGCGGGAGGGGGCAGAATTCTTTATTATTTTGCCTATGTTTTAGTGCTGTTTGATTCCGGCACCTTGTCATATATTAGGCACATCCTCCGGTGGCGCAGGGGATATCAAGATCAGCGTACAAATACTTAATAAACGTCCTCCACTGACTAAATATTTATCAGCCTCATTCACATCTATGTAACTTCAGCCTCCATTTGCTCCCTACTAGCCACATTCATAGACATATAACCTTTAATGATATACTAATATAATAAAGTAATAGAAATGGAGACAGGTAAATGTTCCTTAGAAGAGCTTCTGAGCAGTGCATGACTCTCGCAGGATCCGGCTCATCCAGGATATGGTGAAGCTTCACAAGACCATCTGTAAATACATCATCATGTGAGCGAAAGAAACGGCTGCAGAGGAATCCACAAGCCATGACTGGAGGTAATGGGAACATCAGGATTCATCTATTCTTCACATCAACTTTTTATGTTACATATATATTTTTAGTATAATAAAGAAAAATTGTTTCCTGGAGAACTTATATCCGTACACAAGCCGATTGGAAAATTTGGGTTGATTCTGATTTGATCTAAACCGGTTTGCTCATCTCTAAAACGCAATATACATGTGCCTGAGTATCAGCCCCTATGATATGATGTTCTTTTCCTATCTCATAGACTACTACATGTCTATACATGCCTTACTAATATTCTCACTCCTCAAGGACTTCCACAGCTAGCCTTAAAGCTGCCACCGGGGTGCTACAAAATGTAAGGGGTTAATTTATGCTGTCTGTTATGTTGTTTCATTACAACATGTATATAATTTGGATTAAATGGGCACTACCACTGTGGGTTTACAACATAGACTTAGTATGACCCAGACAGTTGGTTCTGGAAAGGAAGAGGAGTCTTCTCCAGTCATTTGGAGACAGAGCAGAGAGACCAAGCTAGTCCCATCACTGGCCTGGAGATTAACCAATCACTCCAGACTCCATCTGAGATCTAGACAGGAGGAATAAAGTCACCCATGTTTTTGTCTGAAGAAACCTAGAAATGTGTGCCGCTTAGTAACTGAGGATAGGCCTATATGGGCCTCAGAGCAATGACCCTGTCTGCGTCACTGGATAGACTAGGCAACCTATTAACCTACACCTTAGAGGGGTATTGGCAAAGACTTTATGAAACTTTTTGTGTGGAGAAAGAGTGAAACTCTTTACTGTGTTCTGAATCTTATTCCTACATGACCATCATGGGTACTCCAACGACCATCAGGCTCAGGAATGCTGACATATAAGACATACCCTGGGGGAAAGATTACCATCACCACCAGGTACACAGCAGGCTCCCTCAGCACTCCACTAGCCCAGGAGCAGAGCTGGAGGAAGTGGTGGAGGTTACTGGCCACCATTGACAACTCTAATCATTTCTACTACAACTCCCAGCCTTTGGTCAAATGAATAGTCTCAGTGACAACTTCAAGTAACACTATTCTGCATGCAGAATGGGGGGGCAGAATGAATTAAGAAGGAGAAAACAGGATTGAGAGTGTGAGGAGATGAGTAGAAGGGCCAAGGAAGCAAAGGGGAAAGAGCAGAATGAATGTGTTAGCAGAAGAGAAAGGATAAGGGTTAATGAAGAAAGAGAGAAAAAGAGTGAATGCTGGGTAAATGTAGAATCAGGGAGCATGTGGGAGGAAGGGGGAGCAGAGGGGATACGTAAGAGGAGGAAAACAGCAGGTGGAATGTAAGAGGAGAAAAGGAGCGGGAGGATATAAGAGGAGAGAAGGAGCAGAAGGGAATGTAAGAGGAGAAAAGGAGCAGGGGGATGTAAGAGGAGAGAAGGAGCAGAAGGGAATGTAAGAGGAGAAAAGGAGCAGGGGGATGTAAGAGGAGAGAGAAGGAGCAGAGGGGGATGTAAGAGGAGAGAAGGAGCGGGGGGGATGTAAGAGGAGAAAAGGAGAAGAAGGGAATGTAAGAGGAGAGAAGGAGCAGAAGGGAATGTAAGAGGAGAGAAGGAGCAGAGGGAGATGTAAGAGGAGAGAAGGAGCGGGGGGGATGTAAGAGGAGAAAAGGAGCAGAGGAAAATGTAAGAGGAGAGAAGGAGCGAGGGGGGATGTAAGAGGAGAAAAGGAGCAGAGGGGATGTAAGAGGAGAGAAGGAGCAGAAGGGAATGTAAGAGGAGAAAAGGAGCGGGGGGATGTAAGAGGAGAGAGAAGGAGCAGAGGGGGATGTAAGAGGAGAGAAGGAGCGGGGGGGATGTAAGAGGAGAAAAGGAGCAGAAGGGAATGTAAGAGGAGAGAAGGAGCAGAAGGGAATGTAAGAGGAGAGAAGGAGCAGAGGGAGATGTAAGAGGAGAGAAGGAGCAGGGGGATGTAAGAGGAGAGAAGGAGCGGGGGGATGTAAGAGGAGAAAAGGAGCAGAGGAAAATGTAAGAGGAGAGAAGGAGCGAGGGGGGATGTAAGAGGAGAAAAGGAGCAGAGGGGGATATAAGAAGAGAGAAGGAGCAGGGGGATGTAAGAGGAGAGAAGGAGCAGAAGGGAATGTAAGAGGAGAGAAGGAGCGGGGGGATGTAAGAGGAGAGAAGGAGCGGGGGGATGTAAGAGGAGAGAAGGAGCAGAAGGGAATGTAAGAGGAGAGAAGGAGCCGGGGGATGTAAGAGGAGAGAAGGAGCAGAGGGGGATGTAAAAGGAGAGAAGGAGCAGAGGGGGATGTAAGAGGAGAGAAGGAGCAGAAGGGAATGTAAGAGGAGAGAAGGAGCGGGGGGATGTAAGAGGAGAGAAGGAGCAGGGGGAATGTAAGAGGAGAGAAGGAGCGGGGGGATGTAAGAGGAGAGAAGGAGCAGAAGGGAATGTAAGAGGAGAGAAGGAGTGGGGGGATGTAAGAGGAGAGAAGGAGCAGAGGGGGATGTAAAAGGAGAGAAGGAGCAGAGGGGGACGTAAGAGGAGAGATGGAGTGGGGGATATGAGTGTAAAGGGGGAGTGGTGGGGTTGTATGAGAGTAAAAAAGGAGTGGGGGGATTTGAGAGCAAAGGAGCGGGAGGGGGGGAGAATTCTTTATTATTTTGCCTATGTTTTAGTGCTGCTTTGATTCCGGCACCTTGTCATATATTAGGCACATCCTCCGGTGGCGCAGGGGATATCAAGATCAGCGTACAAATACTTAATAAACGTCCTCCACTGACTAAATATTTATCAGCCTCATTCACATCTATGTAACTTCAGCCTCCATTTGCTCTCTACTAGCCACATTCATAGACATATAACCTTTAATGATATACTAATATAATAAAGTAATAGAAATGGAGACAGGTAAATGTTCCTTAGAAGAGCTTCTGAGCAGTGCATGACTCTCGCAGGATCCGGCTCATCCAGGATATGGTGAAGCTTCACAAGACCATCTGTAAATACATCATCATGTGAGCGAAAGAAACGGCTGCAGAGGAATCCACAAGCCATGACTGGAGGTAATGGGAACATCAGGATTCATCTATTCTTCACATCAACTTTTTATGTTACATATATATTTTTAGTATAATAAAGAAAAATTGTTTCCTGGAGAACTTATATCCGTACACAAGCCGATTGGAAAATTTGGGTTGATTCTGATTTGATCTAAACCGGTTTGCTCATCTCTAAAACGCAATATACATGTGCCTGAGTATCAGCCCCTATGATATGATGTTCTTTTCCTATCTCATAGACTACTACATGTCTATACATGCCTTACTAATATTCTCACCCCTCAAGGACTTCCACAGCTAGCCTTAAAGCTGCCACCGGGGTGCTACAAAATGTAAGGGGTTAATTTAGGCTGTCTGTTATGTGGTTTCATTACAACATGTATATAATTTGGATTAAATGGGCACTACCACTGTGGGTTTACAACATAAACTTAGTATGACCCAGACAGTTGGTTCTGGAAAGGAAGAGGAGTCTTCTCCAGTCATTTGGAGACAGAGCAGAGAGACCAAGCTAGTCCCATCACTGGCCTGGAGATTAACCAATCACTCCAGACTCCATCTGAGATCTAGACAGGAGGAATAAAGTCACCCATGTTTTTGTCTGAAGAAACCTAGATATGTGTGCCGCTTAGTAACTGAGGATAGGCCTATATGGGCCTCAGAGCAATGACCCTGTCTGCGTCACTGGATAGACTAGGCAACCTATTAACCTACACCTTAGAGGGGTATTGGCAAAGACTTTATGAAACTTTTTGTGTGTGAGAAAGTGTGAAACTCTTTACTGTGTTCTGAATCTTATTCCTGTACGATAGGAAGCCACTGACAGTCGTCGAACCCACAAAATGATATACTATCACTGAAATGGTTCGTAGTATTAAAGCATAACTTTTATTGTGATAAGGAATAAAAAAAATTCTATCAATCCAAGAGTGCAGTCAGCTAAAATCAATAAAGCCAAAGTGGCTGAGGACTCCTCCTTAGTACCCCCTAAAAAAGGGATCTAAATGCATAAGTATACTGACTATTGGGATAACAAATACTGTAGAGGTAGGGGATAAATAGATAAAATCTCCCGTAGATGATATAAGAGAATACCTCTCAATAGATCATGTATCCCCAATCCATAAGTCACATAGACAAATACTGGCACAAAAAATTGTTTACTTCCCCATAAGATGAAAAACAGAAAAGCAAATAAAGGGCTAATGAAAGTCTCCAGATAACTATTCAATATCACATCTAAGGTGCACGCACAATGGGCGTGGGGATGATACAATTCAATATTAATGATCACCCTACCAGAAATAGGGAGAGTCACCCTAAATACCACAATGGAATAGGGGATCTTCTGTCATTTACAATGGACACTCCCACAGTGAACAATATAATCTGGGACAAATTGAGACAATCTCTAAACAGAGTAATAGGCCGCTAAGTAGTTGCCAAAATCACTGAAGTACAAGTAGAGCCGGGGAAGTCTCTAGATAACCTGGACACACTCCACTGGTGGTCAATAATAGCTCCAGAACAATTCTGTATATGTACGCTCATGCCCCTCACTGTGTAGTAACCCAAAACTACCCGCTAATGTGGCAGAAAATGCTGGACACATAACCAGGAGACCTGCTGCACATGAGCCCCGTGTAGCGACTCTGCTCTACCGGTTTATCAAGAGAATGATGAAGCAAACTAATGCCGATACAATATGAAGTAATAACTGTAGTTCCCGGAGCCCTGATGGTGAGCTACGGTACTTAACATAGCCGACGATGCACGCTCACGGCGCCGGCTATATAAAGGCCAAGGACCGCCCACCATCACGGCCCCTCCTCACGGTGTCGCTGTGTGCATGAGCCAATAGAAACAAAGATCAGGCTCACGCCCATGATAGCATCATCGGCGGGGGGGGGGGCGCGGATAGTGCACAAGTTAGAACGGACACTAAGCAGACAGCGCAGATGAAGAATACGGAATAGAAAATGATTCCTGATAAAGAGTCCCACAGTACCGCAGCTTGCGTAAGTATATCAACGTAAACGCGAGGTTCATAGATCCCTGGTAAATAAACATGATGTACGACATGGTATATGCATCGGCATAATAAGGAGATAGAAACACACAGAGGATAGACTGTCCTGCATGTACAATGTTAATAACCAATGACTACATGGCATATCCCTGAATGAATAGACACTAATGAATGTATTTATAAGGGTTGAATTTACAGACCACAATATATAATGACCGTATTCTATCCACATAATTCTTTATAGCAAACCTAAAATAATGCCCCTCCTATCACTACAGCCATATTACCATACAAGGAGAACCCGTGGATGAATGGTACCCAATGACAACTTAGGTATCGACTCGGACCACACATAGAGCAACACATACAGCGATGCAAGCTGCCGAGCCATACTATAATAAACCCCAAATGCACACACACACGTGGACAAAATTGTTGGTCCCCTCCCTCATTTAATGAAAGAAAAACCCACAATGGTCACAGAAATAAGTTGAATCCGAAAGACTGGAATTTGCCAAACTCCATGTTGACAAGCCACAAAGCTTCTGGGAGAATGTCCTATGGACAGATGAGACAAAAATAGAAATTCTTGGCAAGGCACATCAGCTCTATGTTCACAGATGGAAAAATGAAGCCTATCTTGGAAAGAACACTGTCCCTACTGTGAGACATGGAGGAGGCTCTGTTATGTTCTGGGGCTGCTTTGCTGCATCTGGCACAGGGTGTCTTGAGTCTGTGCAGGGTACAATGAAATCTCAAGACTATCAAGGGATTCTAGAGAGAAATGTGCTGCCCAGTGTCAGAAAGCTTGGTCTCAGTCACAGGTCATGGGTCTTACAACAGGATAATGACCCAAAACACACAGCTAAAAACCCCCAAGAATGGCTAAGAGGAAAACATTGGACTATTCTGAAGTGGCCTTCTATGAGCCCTGACCTAAATCCTATTGAGCATCTTTGGAAGGAGCTGAAACATGCCGTCTGGAAAAGGCACCCTTCACACCCGAGACAACTGGAGCAGTTTGCTCATGAGGAGTGGCCAAAATCCCTGCTGAGAGGTGCAGAAGTCTCATTGCCAGTTACAGGAATCGTCTGATTGCAGGGATTGCCTCAAAAGGTTGTGCAACTAAATATTAAGGGAACCCTCATTTCTGTCCAGGCCTGTTTCATGTTGCAGCCTGGTTGGAAAGCAATGTCTGACTTTCATTTGCACATTTTCATAGAATTTTTATCTATTATTACTTTTGTCAGATTCCAGTTATTTCTGTGACCATTGTGGGGTTTTCTTTCATTAAACGAGGGAGGGGACCAACGATTTTGTCCACGTGTGTAGCTGCAAGGATCATATATACAGGCTGTCAAAAAGATGGGTCACTAAAACCTAAATACCTTATAAAGTGCCCATGCAGTCTCGTATATGTTGGGGAAACATCCCAACATATACGAGACCGCATATCCAAACACAAATCCACTATCCGTAATAATCTCAATGCTCTTCCAATCCCAGCACATTTTAACCATCACAAACACAGCATATCACAACTAAGGTTCCAGATTATAGAACACATTACACAACCAAGAAGGGGAGGTAACCAGATCGCCCTTCTAAAGAAAAGAGAAGCCTACTGGATCCACACCTTGGGTACGACTGGCAGGCCTAAACAGGGCATCTGACCAAACCTATACAACATAATAATAATAATAATAATAATAATAGTCCTTTAATAGTCCCACAGTGGGGAAATTCAGTGTGTTACAGCAGCAAAGATAAGATAAGATAAGCAGATACAAATACAAATACAACATGTACAGGAATGTTCCAAGGTGAGAGGCATTACATGATAGTAGACAGACAGATAAGAAGTAGCAGAGGAGGGTGGGGGGGGGGGGGGGATTTAGCAGGCAAAGAGATATTTCAGTTCTCTGTGTGTATTGCTCTCCGCTTAGGTCGGTGTTGGTTGTACAGCCTAACCGCGGTGGGGAGGAAAGACTTCCGATAGCGCTCCTTCTCACACCTAGGGTGGAGCAGTCGGTCACTGACAGTACTGCTCAGCGCAATCACAGTCTCATGCATGGGGTGGGACTTCTTCTTCTGCATGGAGCTCACCACGGACAGTATCCTTCTGTCACCCACCACCTGCACTGGGTCCAGTGGGCTCCCCAGGACAGAGCTGGCCCTTCTAATCAGCTTGTCGAGTCTATTCCTATCCCTGGTTGATATACTGCTCCCCCAGCAGGCCACTCCAAAGAAGATGGCTGATGCCACTACCGAGTTGTAGAAAGTCCTAAGAAGTGCCCCCCGGATTCCAAAGGCTCTCAGTTTCCTAAGCAGGTAGAGCCTGCTGTGGCCCTTCCTGTACAGAACCTCCATATGATTTGCCCAGTCCAGCTTATTATTAAGGAGCAGACCCAGGTACTTATAGGTGTTCACAATCTCGATGCCCGTCCCCAGGATGTCCACTGGTTTAGGAGGGCATCTGCCTTTACGGAAGTCCACCACCATCTCCTTGGTCTTCCCCGCGTTAATCTTCAGGTGGTTCTATCTCACTATTTCGGATGTCGACGATATCTATAAAGATACCTCCCACACCGCATTTGGTGTATCTTGCCTCCTTGATATTTATAGCATGAACATATATGATTATACTGTATTTGGATATGTTACGTTCTCAGCAAACGTCTTTAACCACTCTTTATCTTCACTTTTCAGACAAAATGAAATCCATAAACACCCACGGTAAAGGGTTCAGTATAGTTAGCATATATAGTAGTATAAATAGAGTAATAAACATAGATTATACTCTGCCTCCATTTTATGTTCTTATGCCATAATTTTTGTATACTTTATTACCCTTGTATTTTCTCCCCCTCCTGCTCTCACTCCATCTTTCTATATTCAGTCTGCTTTATCCATTCTAGATATATATATTCTCCTTATAGTAACCCCCCTTTCTTTTATACATCTTCTCCCCACACCATTCTATATATCATCTCACATTTCTATTTTCTTCTTATTCCCCTGCTTATTTTAGTCCTTAGTTTCCCTTTCTCTTTATTATATTTTCTTCTCTTCGCCCTCCTCCTTCCCCCAGCTCCTCTCTTCTGCCTAGTAAGCCCCTACATTACTTATGTGTTCTACTGTGGAGCGCATCGGCCCATACAGCGCTTGTGCAATGCACAGTGGAACGCATCAGTAGTAGGTAACACACGGCCTATACTTCCTCAGGGCACACAGGAGGTCACATGGTACTTTACCACATGACTTATACCCTACTTAAGGGCCTCCTTTTCACGAGCTCCCAATCATACCAACGCCTTTATGCATTTCCACTGCATCACCAATGGTAAGTAACTCTTATTTGCTGCCTTACATGTAATGGCCCCCTATAGTACCATGCACTCTGTGTGCCCTATCTCACTCCTTTCTCCCACCATGTTATCCCTGCCACTCTCACTATATTCTTTATCTCTCCTCATACTCTTGCTCTTTCCTCTTTACAGAGTCCTACACAGATGTTCCTTTGTATATGCCTCTAGTTATTATTTACTTTCTATTGTTCATTTTTTCAGTGTCATTTCATTCTATCCATTACATCCATTGTCAGCCATGTTATATACTGTGTTTATGCTACACACAATGCTGTAAGATGTTTCTTATGTCAATTCTATTATTGCACCTAGGATCATGCCTGATGAAGTTCGTAATTCAGAATGAAATGTTGCACGCTACTATTGATCCGACAGTACCTTGTGTCTAAACTAATATGGCATTGTAATATATGAAATAATTTGCTTAATTGTGAAAAAAAACGGAAAATAAATACTAGCACTATTTCACTAAAGAACCAAACAGTGTGTGCAATGATTTTGAAATATTGTGGAACGGATTGGAGAACCCATCGACTAGAACCACCACCACCTATATAAAGTGTGCGGTACCAGCGATTTATAAATACTAAAACCTAGAGACACCGGCTAGTCGGGATAACAGGGACCCAGGACCACTATACAAACGGGGCAAAAGAGTTGCTAAGGGTGTCTCCTCCCTACGACTGATCTTCCCAATATGCGTCTTCTAAATTGTCGCTTGGTTTTTCCGACATAATTAAGAGGGCAGGGACAGGAGGCCAGGTACACCACCCCTTCAGTCTGGCAATTAATGAAATCTCTGTTGGTATAGGTGGTGCCTGTAGATGCTGACCTAAATTCACTGCCCTTGTTAACCACTTCCATACCAGATGCTTTACCCCCCTTCCAGAGCAGGCACATTTTCGTTTTTTTTTTGTATGTGCGGTTTTGGAGGGCTATAACATTTTTATCATTTGCGTTATTCAACTAATTTCTGCGTCTTTTTTCGGTGACACATAGGGCTTTATTTTTATGTTGTTTTTATTTTTGCATGTGTTTTCATTTTTTTTATATCCGTGAAAATATAAATAAAAGAGGAGGGAAAACGTGTCTGTTTTTCACTTTTCATTTTTTTTTATTTAATAATACAAAGTGCTACTAAAAAACTTTTTAAAATAGTTTTTCCTCTCCGTTACGGTAATTTTTATTTTGTATGGTGTTGTCGGGGTGGGGCTATAACCTGTAATAAGGGCGTGTTATTGGCGTATTATTTTATTTATCTTTTAAATTTTTTTATTTACATTTTTTTTTCTATTCATTTCTTTTTCTTTTTTTTTACATCGTGTCCCCATAAGGTTCTAATAGACCTTTGGGGACATCTGATCACTGTTTTTTTATTTGGGGAGGCTGATTTACCTCATGACCACCGGGTCAGAGGGTGGCCGCAAGATGGCGGTGCCCATAGCGCTGTATACACAGTGATGGTAATAAACCTTCCCTGCCTTCTCTCTGGGAGCTCCAGCTGAAGTTACAGCCGGCTCCCGTTTCAGTAGCTGCACAATCTCGTGCAGCTGCTGATTTTTGCTTGGATGTACCGTCACGTCCTTGCAGAAATAGACAACCTCCACTTGGACGTATATACTCTATGGGCGGTACGGAAGTGATTAATATAGGCACAGGCCCGACAACAGCCACACTTGTATGTACCCAGAGGACGCAGACTCCCCAACCAGGTAACACTAGATTTGGGGGGTTGCAGATGGCTATGGACCAACCGGTCTCCAAGATTACGGCCTCTGCGGAAAGTAATAGAGGGGTTATTTGTAATAAGATCCCTGATATCTGAATCCTTCTTCAGAATTTCCAATAAGTACTTAAATGTTGGCGAATAATATCCAAGTGTTGGTCATATGTGCCAATAAGTCGCACCACCCTGCCCCGATCTTCTTTAACCCTCAGGGTCAGTAATTCACGCCACTCAGTGTTCAGCGCATGAAGCCTAGACTTCCTCAAAATATGAGGGGGGGTAACCTCGTTGAATAAACCGGGCTTGGAGCAGGCGACTCTGATTAGTAAATTCCAAGTCAGAGGAGCAGTTTCTGCGGACCCACAGGAATTTCCCTTTGGGAATACCCCTCTTTAACGGGGTGGGATGATGGCTATCCCACCTCAGCAGAAAGTTGGTAGCAGTTTCTTTGTGAAACAATGTGCTAGACAATAAACCTTCATCATTGATGGTGATGCATAAATCCAGAAAAGCAATACTGTGCGGTTCCAATGTGGCTGTCAATTTCAAATTTAGGTCATTCTGGTTCAGTGTAGAAACAAAGTCCCAGAAAGAGTCCGGAGGGCCTGACCATAAGATCAAAACATCATCAATGTACCCAGACATAAGACAGAAGGGCTTGCACTAATGGTCGGAAAACCATATCCAAATATGTGCTGGCCCCCTGGGTGACATTGTCTATGCCCAAGACAATTAGGGAGGCAATAGAACGTAGGGACACTGGGGTTTTGAGGTCTCATAAAGTCTCATTCCTTTTTATTGATCAGGCCCTCTGACTTGGCCTGATCAATGATGGAATTAAGTTCAAGGACATAACCCGGAGTAGGATCACCCTTAAGAACCTAATAACTGGCCATATCAGAGAGGATATTGTGACACATGGTGACATAGGTGGTTCTATCCATCATAACCACATTCCCCCCCTTATCGGAGGGTTTAAAAATGATGGAGTCATCTTTCTCTAAGTCCAAAAGCGTATGAATTTGTGCTGATGTCAAATTACTCCTATTTCCACGTGTATCCAAGAGAGGAAATAAAGCATCGATCATCATCCTCTCAAACATGTCTATATTTTTAGTATCACACGGATGGGGGAGTTGCTTTACTCTTGCGCTGTAAATTAGTGAATGGGCCAGAATCAGTGAACCCCTGTCCTTGATTCCAGAGGTCTTCGAGGGTCTGGAGACATTCCAATTCATCAATCTCCAACCCTACATTGTTCAATGGTCTTCATATACTTTGCCCATCTCAAATATTTGGTAAACAGGGCAAGATCTTTAACCCAGTTGAAGAGACTGAACTTGGTAGTAGGAACAAAAGACAGTCCCTAGGATAATACTGATAATTCCAATTCAGTTAAGGTACGTTTTGAAAGATTAATTACTTGAATGTCTTCCTCCAATGTCTTGAAATCAGAATCAGAATCAGAATGAGGTATCATATTAGTGGGTCGATTGGCCCCAAAATGGGAGATGTTATGTCGGTGGGTCGGTTCGGCCTCATAGTAGATATTGAGCACTCTGGGGCCTTTGGGATAAAAAAACATGGATGTAATCACAGTCTGTCTACGACTGGATGGACCACTGTTCCCTCCACCTTTATCAGATCTAGCTCTCCCCATCGTATTAGCAACTATATTACGGTTTTTACATCTTACTGATCTATCCCTACAACGGAACGGCCTATCCGTCTCCGAAGTCTCATATTCTGATGACGAAATGTCACTATTAAGGGTAGATCTAATCAGGCCCTGGTAGGCTCGATTCTCACGAAATTCCAGTAAGTCACTCTGGAACTGGAAATGCTTCCGCTGTTTGATAAAACTTGTATGTTTTTCTATATTCAGCTGTAACTCTTTCTTCCTCTTTGTGTAATCTGGATTGTTGGAGAAGGTCGTAGCTTTATTAATAGCAGTTTTCAGGGAATCAGTACATCTAGCTAAATTCACATTCTCCTCTTCTAAGGCTAGGTTCACATCTGTGTTCGGGTTTCCGTTCGGGGGGTCCACTTGGGGACTCCCCCGAATGGAAACCTAATCCGCATAAAAAGCGGTTTCCTTAGGAAACCTGCGGACCCCATAGAATATAATGGAGTCCATGTGGTTTCTTCTCAGTTTCCGCCTGAAAAGGGTGGAAAAATGAGGAGAGAAAAGTCCTGATTGCAGCGCTTTTCTCTCCGCATTTTTCATGTGGAGAGGGGGAACAGAATTCCCGAACGTAGTGCAAGCGCATATGTGAACCTAGCGTAATAATAGAGAGATGAGGAAAACTGATGATTCAGTAATTTCTCTCTACCACGTGGTACAGAGTTAAGTCAACCTAAGATGTTGGGCCAGTTGAACTGGATTCCGAAACCCACGTGGGATGATTTTATGATTAAAATAGTTAGAAAAACCCTGAACCTCCCAGCAACATTTTACATAATCCCGATAAACTTTAGTAAGATGTTGAAACACCTCCTTCATAGACAGTAGTTGTTCAGTCTGAGATAATTGCATAGTTTATTTATAGGAGTAAAGGGAATGTAAGAGGAGGAGAAGGAGTAGGGGGATATGATAGTAGAGGAAGAGCAGGGGGAATGTAAGAGGAGGAGAAGAGCAGCAGGGGGAATGTAAGAGGAGGAGAACAGCAGCAGGGGGAATGTAAGAGAAGGTAAAGGAGCATTGGGAGATATGAGAGTAGAAGAAGATTAGGGGGAATGTAAGAGGAGGGGAAGAGCAGGGAGAATGTAAGAGGAGGAGAGCAGGGGGAATGTAAGAGGAGGAGAAGCAGCAGGGAGGGGATGTAAGAGGAGGAGAAGCAGCAGGGAGGATATAAGAGGAGGAGAAGCGCAGCAGGGGGGATGTAAGAGGAGGAGAAGAGCAGCAGGGGGGATGTAAGAGGAGGAGAGCAGGGGGAATGTAAGAGGAGGAGAAGCAGCAGGGAGGGGATGTAAGAGGAGGAGAAGCAGCAGGGAGGATGTAAGAGGAGGAGAAGCGCAGCAGGGGGGATGTAAGAGGAGGAGAAGAGCAGCAGGGGGGATGTAAGAGGAGGAGAAGAGCAGGGGGAATGTAAGAGAAGGAGAAGATCAGCAGGGGGGATGTAAGAGAAGGAGAAGGAGCAGGGGGAATGTAAGAGAAGGAGAAGAGCAGGGGGGATGTAAGAGGAGGAGAAGGAGCAGGGGGAATGTAAGAGGAGGAGAGCAGGGGGAATGTAAGAGGAGGAGAAGCAGCAGGGAGGGGATGTAAGAGGAGGAGAAGAGCAGGGGGAATGTAAGAGAAGGAGAAGAGCAGCAGGGGGGATGTAAGAGGAGGAGAAGAGCAGGGGGAATGTAAGAGAAGGAGAAGATCAGCAGGGGGATGTAAGAGAAGGAGAAGGAGCAGGGGGAATGTAAGAGAAGGCGAAGAGCAGGGGGAATGTAAGAGGAGGAGAAGAGCAGCAGGGGGGATGTAAGAGGAGGAGAAGAGCAGCAGGGGGGATGTAAGAGGAGGAGAAGAGCAGCAGGGGGGATGTAAGAGGAGGAGAAGAGCAGCAGGGGGGATGTAAGAGGAGGAGAAGAGCAGCAGGGGGGATGAAAGAGGAGGAGAAGAGCAGGGGGAATGTAAGAGAAGGAGAAGAGCAGGGGGGATGTAAGAGGAGGAGAAGGAGCAGGGGGAATGTAAGAGAAGGAGAAGGAGTAGGGGGGGATATGAGAGTAGAGGAAGACTAGGGGGAACATAAGAGGAGGGGAAGAGCAGGGGGAATGTAAGAGGAGGTGAAGGAGTAGGGGAATATAATAGTAGAGGAAGAGCAGAGGGAATGTAAGAGGAGGAGAAGAGCAGGGGGAATGTAAGAGGAGGAGAAGAGCAGGGGGAATGTAAGAGAAGGTAAAGGAGCATTGAGAGATATGAGAGTAGAGGAAGATTAGGGGGAACATAAGAGGAGGGGAAGAGCAGGGAGGATATAAGAGGAGGAGAAGAGCAGGGGGAATGTACGAGGAGGAGGAGAGCAGGGAGAATGTAATAGAAGGAGAAGAGCAGGGGGGATGTAAGAGGAGGAGAAGAGCAGCAGGGGGAATGTAAGAGGAGGAGAAGGAGCAGGGGGATGTAAGAGGAGGAGAAGAGCAGGGGGAATGTAAGAGAAGGAGAAGATCAGCAGGGGGGATGTAAGAGAAGGAGAAGGAGCAGGGGGAATGTAAGAGAAGGAGAAGAGCAGGGGGGATGTAAGAGGAGGAGAAGGAGCAGGGGGAATGTAAGAGGAGGAGAGCAGAGGGAATGTAAGAGGAGGAGAAGCAGCAGGGAGGGGATGTAAGAGGAGGAGAAGAGCAGGGGGAATGTAAGAGAAGTGGAAGAGCAGTAGGGGGGATGTAAGAGGAGGAGAAGAGCAGGGGGAATGTAAGAGAAGGAGAAGATCAGCAGGGGGATGTAAGAGAAGGAGAAGGAGCAGGGGGAATGTAAGAGAAGGCGAAGAGCAGGGGGAATGTAAGAGGAGGAGAAGAGCAGGGGGAATGTAAGAGGAGGAGAAGAGCAGCAGGGGGGATGTAAGAGGAGGAGAAGAGCAGCAGGGGGGATGTAAGAGGAGGAGAAGAGCAGCAGGGGGGATGTAAGAGGAGGAGAAGAGCAGCAGGGGGGATGAAAGAGGAGGAGAAGAGCAGGGGGAATGTAAAAGAAGGAGAAGAGCAGGGGGGATGTAAGAGGAGGAGAAGGAGCAGGGGGAATGTAAGAGAAGGAGAAGGAGTAGGGGGGGATATGAGAGTAGAGGAAGACTAGGGGGAACATAAGAGGAGGGGAAGAGCAGGGGGAATGTAAGAGGAGGTGAAGGAGTAGGGGAATATAATAGTAGAGGAAGAGCAGAGGGAATGTAAGAGGAGGAGAAGAGCAGGGGGAACATAAGAGGAGGGGAAGAGCAGGGAGGATATAAGAGGAGGAGAAGAGCAGGGGGAATGTAAGAGGAGGAGGAGAGCAGGGAGAATGTAATAGAAGGAGAAGAGCAGGGGGGATGTAAGAGGAGGAGAGCAGGGGGAATGTAAGAGAAGGAGAAGAGCAGCAGGGGGAATGCAAGAGGAGGAGAAGAGCAGGGGGAATGTAAGAGAAGGAGAAGAGCAGCAGGGGGATGTAAGAGGAGGAGGAGAAGAGCAGGGGGAATGTAAGAGAAGGTGAAGGAGTAGGAGGATATGATAGAGGAAGAGCAGGGGGAATGTAAGAGGAGGGGAAGAGTATGGGGAATGTAAGAGGAGGAGGAAAGCAGGGAGAATGTAAGAGGAGGAAAAGAGCAGGGGGAATGTAAGAGGAGGAAAAGAGCAGGGGGAATGTAAGAGGGGGAGAAGAACAGGGGGAATGTAAGAGGAGGGGAAGAGCAGGGAGAATGTAAGAGGAGGAGGAGAGCAGGGGGGATGTAAGAGGAGGAGAAGAGCAGCAGGGGGGATGTAAGAGGAGGAGAAGAGCAGCAGGGGGGATGTAAGAGGAGGAGAAGAGCAGGGGGGATGTAAGAGGAGGAGAAGAGCAGGGGGGATGTAAGAGGAGGGGAAGAGCAGGGGGGATGTAAGAGGAGGAGAAGAGAAGGGGGGATGTAAGAGGAGGAGAAGAGCAGGGGGAATGTAAGAGAAGGAGAAGAGCAGCAGGGGGGATGTAAGAGGAGGAGAAGGAGCAGGGGGAATGTAAGAGAAGGAGAAGAGCAGGGAGGATGTAAGAGGAGGAGAAGAAGAGCAGGGGGAATGTAAGAGAAGGAGAAGAGCAGGGGGAATGTAAGAGGAGGAGAAGAAGAGCAGGGGGAATGTAAGAGAAGGAGAAGAGCAGGGGGAATGTAAGAGGAGGAGAAGAGCAGGGGGAATGTAAGAGGAGGAGAGCAGCAGGGGGGATGTAAGAGAAGAAGAAGAGCAGGGGGAATGTAAGAAAAACCAAAGGAGTAGGGGGATATGAGAGTAGAGGAAGACTAGGGGGAACGTAAGAGGAGGGGAAGAGCAGGGGGAATGTAAGAAGGTGAAGGAGTAGGGGGGATATGAGAGTAGAGGAAGACTAGGGGGAATGTAAGAGGAAAAGAAGAGCAGGGAGAATGTAAGAGGAGGAAAAGAGCAGGGGGATTTTAAGAGGAGGAGAAAAGCAGGGGGAATGTAAGAGAAGGCAAAGGAGCAGTGGGAGATATGAGAGTAGAGAAAGAGTAGGTGGAACGTAAGAGGAGGAGAAGAGCAGGGCGAATGTAAGAGGAGAGGAAGAGCAGGGGGAATGTAAGAGGAGAGGAAGAGCAGCAGGGGGGATGTAAGAGGAGAGGAAGAGCAGCAGGGGGGATGTAAGAGGAGGAGAAGGAGTAGGGGGGATATGATAGTAGAGGAAGAGCAGGGGGAATGTAAGAGGAGGGGAAGGAGTAGGGGGACATAGTTTATATATATGTAGTCCCCATAATATAACAATTGTGGTGCATCTTCTCTTTTATCTATGTCTTGTACCATTCCTCTGTTATTGCTCCTGGAAATGTATGAATTTAGGATGAAATAAATTCCTTTTTACCCAGTGTCAGTAAAAGACTAACTCACTAGTGCCAGCCATGATTTCATAAAAACAATATCACTGAATGTCATGTCTACAGACAATTTCATCCATTTTACGTTCTTCATCGGAACACTTTGGGAGATTCCTGAATATATTTTAGTACACGAGGCAATCTCAAATTTCCTTGATGTGATTTAATAATAAAAGGGTCATATATTGTTCTGCAAACACTTGTGCATGATATTAAATAGCACACAGATGTAGTGTCAGGAGGCTACGCCTATACATGGATGATAGATTGTGGCTTAGATGGGGTCTGTCTGATATCTTATGTGGTACGGTGTCTTTGTGAGGGATTGAGGCATGAACACTTAACCCTTGAGAGCTGGTATAATGCCCATGACCTGAATCTATGCTCAGACCTGCCAGAAATGGCTTTGCCAGGTTCTAGAAACACCCCTGTAACTCAGCGTAGAGGGATATGGACATAAGACGCAGCAGTGTGCACCAAGTATTCATTCCCAGCTTTGTGGTTAGGATACAATAAACAGGACAAGGATCGCTCCATGTGCTGGGAATGTAATATATATGCTTTAGAGGAATTTATTATCATTCACAAGCAGCATACTCTGTAGTGCAGTACATAAAATGTAGGACTCACATTGACCCTGCCCCAAAAGTAATAATAGCTAGTACTGAGCCACTGGGGAAGGAGTCTAACAAGAGGCGTATTACAAGAACGTTCTAGAACTGTATTCTATAGTGATAGCATAGTGCTCAGATTTATGAGACTGGAAAGGAAGCTTGGCAGATCAGGGGATGAAGCAGCTACTCGGTTGCTGTAATAGACTTCAACAGAATGTTATCCATAGCAAGAAACTGGATTGAGGACACAGCCTTGCGGACAGGGAATGAGAACTGTTGTCCAGAAGCCAACTTTATGATCATCTTGTCTGCCTGGTACTCAAAGCAAATCTGTGAAAATAGTAAAAGGACCAGTCAGCCAAGAGTTAGAGGTGCAGCCTGTACAGTGGGGTCAGAGTTAACCCTATTAACATGAGCTCTAAACGGCCAGAAACCCAACCACCACCTCATAGGATACAGATAAACTGTCCACGAAGAAAATCTCCCCAAGAGGACTCACCGTGGTTTCTGTCCCTGCCTGGAAGGGAAAGAAGTTTTGTCTTTGTTCTGATCCATATTTCCCATTGTCTTTGGAATTGCAGACTATCTTTCGGACATCTCCTTGAAAATCAAATCGAGGATTGAAGTGGAGGACAAAATTGGAAGGATCTTCCCCCACATTTATTGCAAATCTGAAAAAGTAAAGACATCCTGTTCAATACACTAATATATACACACGCACGTATACATGTGACACAAGAGACTAAACATTCCTGCCCGATCAGTGAAGCCATCAGCTTCTTCTAGCCTCAGACTACAGGAGCCTTGTCCTGACCACTTCTGTATCTGTATCACAAAACCTCAGCAATTTGTGGTAAATGTTCAATAACTAGCTGCGGACACGCCAATATGGGGGTAACTGAACCAGGGCCGTGGAGCAGCCATATATCACCAATTTGCTATGGTATAAACACAAGCGTCCTGCTTGATCTCAGCATACGTGTTTGTGGAGGAGTCGGGGATCTCCCAGCACATGGCTACATCTTCAGATTGCTGGTTCTCCTGTGCACAATGACTTCTGCCACTTTGTGTGGTGACAGCTTTGGTGACAGCATTTCTCGCCCTCTACACTGATTTTCTGGTTATATCTGAGGAGCACTGGGGTTGGGGTTAATCTACACCTGCATTTATTTTCCAGATTTCAGGAGAACCTTTATCTTATCTCAGAGCTGCACAATCACATCCACCACATTACGGGAGATGAGAACTTCCATCTGGAGGGGATGAACATAAAATAATCTACATTACCGTTTACAGTCCGCTGGGATGAAGCCCTTGACTTCCAAGCAGTGGCCTGGTGTCAGGTTGAGATTGGTCACTACTGCGCCCTGTACATGGAGAGCAGGAGACACATGAGATGGACAGTACGAAGCGTTAACACAGTTGTAATATAACTGAGGCAAGCAGTTCCAGAGCGACCCACACGGGGGCAGGTGAATCCCCTGCTTGGTTGCTGAGCCAGGAGTGCCCCTCCCACCACTTACCTCTGTGCAGACAGGCAGTGTACAGCATCTCAGCCAGCCTATCCCTCCATATAATAAACTGGCTCATATATCTAACAAACTACTCAGCATAGCAATATGTATGCACATAGGCTGGATGACATCTAAGTACAGGGGCAGTCAGTATCCTCCCTGCCTGGACCCCACCTTCCTAAATTCACTGCAGGGACCCCTATAAATCATCCTGCCGTCTGCTGCTACAGGAGCTTGTATCACCAGGACAAACATCTAAGAGGACCCCTAGCCCAAGGCAAGGGCCAATTAGTAGGCTACTACCAAAAAATGTGTGTGTCCCTTATAGTACATGGAACTATAACTCCCAGCAAGTTCTGACAGCTGCAGCCACTTAGGACGTGTTGGGAGTCACAGTATTCCCATTCCTCAAGGCATCTTCTTAAGGGACAGTTTACACTTGACAAGGTTTTACTGCACACAATTTATGGGTTAACCCGTTTGCCGCCAAACCGCCTAGCCATTAACAATTAGAAAGCTGTGTGACCTCACCCTGGATACGACATAGCGGTCACCACTGGGACCCCACTAACTGGTGACCACATTCTCCATCCAATTCACTGAAGATGAAGGCTTTGCCTGGGAATTTGTAGAGTGAAGACACTGAACACAACTAAAAGCACAGCAGATACCATGAAAAGGGATAAAGGCAAAGTATATCTTTCTCACAAATCAATCCCAACCACTAAAGAAAACATGAAGACCCCAGAAAGTTCTGTGGGACCTCCATCTCCCTATAGCATCGGGTCTAGTGCCACAAGCTGCCGAATCTCCTCTCCTTTTATGGGGAAAAAGTATCTAGAGTCCAATCTAGATGAAGGAAACGCAGTCAGATCTGCCCCAATCATCCGACCCCCTCCCTCCATACAAAGCCCATGCCCCTGAGGGCCACACTCACAGCTGCCATGGTCTTTCTGCTCCAGACTGAAACCTTCCAGCAGCTGCTCAGCCCTTATATAGGGGGGGATCAGCCAATCAGAGCTGGGGGCGTGGCCTGACACTCCTACAACTTATTAACTACAACCCTGAAAGATAATAAGATGCACTGAGCATGCCCAGACCTAGAGGCTGAGCAGGATGGCTGCTATCACTCATAACACTACAACCCCTGTGATGGACCAGTCGTGCTCACAATGATGGGGGTTGCATTACCTAAGAAAACACTTCATGACTCTTTTAAGTTCAGACACTTTTTTGCAGTCTGTTTTATCTGGAAATGATCTAAACTGACAACAAACTAAGATGAGATTCTCTCTCTATAGGGAGGGGAGGACATTGAAGGGGTGATAGGTGGTCGCTGCCTCAGGGCGGGGAGAGGACAATCTCCTAGAGAGAGCAGTAGGAGGATGGACGGAGATTCTTGGGGCCCAGCCTCCAACCACCTATAGGAAATAACCTTCCAATGGAGCAACATTGAGTCTGGACCCACCGGAGGAGCCTCTGGTAGTCTAGTAGGCCAGTCTGACGCCAAGTGTGGAGGATGTGTGACAGAAGAGAGCCCATGGCACAGATTAAGAAGCCCCTCTCCCTCCATTTATGGTGATGTGTTCTGTCACAATGCAGTCTTCTGTGATGGATGGAAGGAACGTTGGCCGGGCTCTGATATTTAATGCGGAGTCATTCTAAAATCAGAGCCATATTACAAAAGTTTCCAAAATTGTTATTAAGTCTCCATTTTCTATTTCATTATTTTCCTAGTTTGTATTGAATGATTTCTAAATGTGTCTCAGCTGTAAAGCTGTCATGATGGAGGACGCCATATTTACTAGCGCAGTGGTTGCCATGCATCACATTCCTCAGTGACCAAGGACCGAGTGTGCACCTGCAGCAGTGGACTCACGTAGGACAGGTCAGAGTGGAGCGCGTGTCTGGTGTGTTGTGGAATTGATAAGCCACCCTTGTCTCAATTGTTTGGGGCTGCACTGATGAGAATTTTCATGGCTGCAACGCTTTTGTTGTTCTTCAGTGTCCATCATGAGGGCACGTGACTACTTATGTGTCGAGAATTATTAAAGGGGTTATTCACTTTCTCATATTGACGGCCTATCCCTAGGATAGTTCATCAATATTAGATCTGTGGGGGTCCGACAACTGGAACATCCACAGATCTGCTGTTCAGAGACATGTTTACATGCTGGAAACAGTGTGCCTCCTTAAAGCTCCCATGCTGTTTAAGCATGGAGGGTTCTAATTGTTGTTCTAATTGCACTCATTGGCACCCATTACATTTCATTTAGAGTAGGGGAATCTAGTTTTGTGCTTAGCAGTTTATTTTGCAGCGCACATGTATGTAGTCACTTTGTGTATATACTGGGTCGACGTATTATACTACAGATTGGTATATATTTTTGTGTATGACCTTCTTTTATCTTCAGTTTGGGTATATGCTTATAGGGTAGTGCCAGCCTCTACGTGGCACTGCTCAGGGTGAACCTTTGCTGCACCGTCTGAACACGTCTTGCACTGTAACAGAATAGCTTTGGCTCTCATATACAGCGTTCTATGGGGTTTCCTGTAGGATCAAGTTGTTTTGATGTTATTCGACTACACTTACAGCAGCAGAATAAACTTTCTGAGGCATACCGGGCAATTGTAGAAGTAAATGCTATTGTCTTCTATGGGCACCTTACACTGTAATGAGTGTGTAGGCCTTTTGTTCCCCTATAAGGACACGTATACAAATTAAAGGGATTGTACAGGCTAAGACAAACCCAGCTGCCTTCTTCCAGAAATAACGCCACTCCTGTACTAGGTTGTGTTGGTAGTGCAGCTCAGCTCTATTGAATTAAATGGGCTGCAATACCAGATACATGTTTTTCAAATCGTGGACAACCCCTTTAGGTCTTTCCTGATCTGTTTCATGTTTTTTGACTCTCCACCATTTTGAAGACTGACCTTGCACCTGTTCTATTTTATCTATGTCTTCTTGTAGGTGGGGTCTCCTGAACTGGACACATATGTGGCCTCATATTGTTAGGGAATTGTCCATAAGCAATTCCCCAATAGCTGCTGATGGAACCTGGGAGGGAGTGGAAGACTGAGACAGTGAGCCCTGATGCCAGACCCACCCCAAAGTCCCTACTTACTTGCCTCAGCTACCCTAAGCGGTAGAGGACAACTGGATCACGGTCCCTTCCTATAAGTGGAAAACCAAACACAGACAAGACAAAACAACAAGAACGGGAGGTCAAACTAGCCAAGGGGTCGGAACCAGACAGGCAACAAGGTACAAAATCAGAAACAAGAAGAATAGTCAAGAGGGTAAAGCGAAGGTCATAATATAAATTATCTGAGAAACAGAAATAGGCTAGTACGCTCAAAGAGGCTAATAGCAAGCACCCATGATTGGACTAATGGGCTGTATATAGGAAGCCTGGAATCCGCCCCAGACGTGATTGGAAGGCAAGATGTCAATCATAGAACAACTATCGTTAACTCTTAGCATACCAGAAGGAACTCAGAGTACTGGCTGGACTGATGCACTGCAACGAACTCTCAGCTGTGCTAAAACAGAATACAACAAGAGGCCCAGGAGCAGGGGATCATAAGTGGACACTCTTCCTGCGCCATAGCATGCGGCCTGAGGATGGTGCAGAAGTCCGAACGGGCAAGGATGTTACACATATACAGCGAGATTACAATCTGTCTCTTTCTCCAGATTATACTTCTAGCTATACAGCCCAGCATCCTACTGGTTATACCTCTAGATATACAGCCCAGCATCCTACTGGATATACCTCTAGATATACAGCCCAGCATCCAACTGGTTATACCTCTAGCTATACAACTGAGCATCCAACTGGTTATACCTCTAGATATACAGCCTATCATCCTACTGGTTATACCTGTAGCTATACAACTGAGCATCCTACTGGTTATACCTCTATATATACAGCCTATCATCCTACTGGTTATACCTGTAGCTATACAACTGAGCATCCTACTGGTTATACCTCTAGCTATACAGCCCAGCATCTTACTGGTTATACCTGTAGCTATACAGCCCAGCATCTTACTGGTTACACCTGTAGCTATACAGCCCAGCATCCAATTGGTTATATCTCTAGCTATACAACCGAACATCCTACTGGTTATACCTCTAGATATACAGCCCAGCATCCTACTGGTTATACCTCTAGATATACAGCCCAGCATCCTACTGGTTATACCTCTAGCTATACAGATGACCATCCTACTGGTTATACCTCTATGTATACAGCCAAGCATTATACTGGTCATACATCTAGCTATACAGCCCAGCATCCTACTGGTTATACCTCTAGCTATACAGCCCAGCATCCTACTGGTTATACCTCTAGCTATACAGCCCAGCATCCTACTGGTTATACCTCTAGCTATACAGCCCAGCATCCTACTGGTTATACCTCTAGCTATACAGCCCAGCATCCTACTGGTTATACCTCTAGCTATACAGCCCAGCATCCTACTGGTTATACCTCTAGCTATACAGCCCAGCATCCTACTGGTGATACCTCTAGCTATACAGCCCAGCATCCTGCTGGTTATAACTCTAGCTATACAGCCCAGCATCCTACTGGTTATACCTCTAGCTATACAGCCTATCATCCTACTGGTTATACCTCTAGCTATACAGCCAAGCATTATACTGGTCATACATCTAGCTATAGAGCCCAGCATCTTACTGGTTATACCTCTATATATACAGCCCATCATCCTACTGGTCATGCACCTAGCTATACAGCCAAGCATTATACTGGTCATACATCTAGCTATACAGCCCAGCATCCTACTGGTTATACCTCTAGCTATACAGATGAACATCATACTTGCTCTCCCTGCTGCCTGACTGCACTTCTGATTTTTTTATATGGTATGGAATCATAACCCACAAATCCTTCTATTCTGAAGTCCTAGATTAGGCTAGGTTCACATCTGACTCAGAGGTTTCTTCAGGAGCCTCCACCAGAGATTCTGTGAAAAATCCCAGATAAAGAAGGACTTTTGATCTGGCAAAATGATAGACCACATTTAGCATCAGTCAAGGTTACATTGGATCCACCAGAGGAAATGATTTGAAGGGATCACTCTATACAGATCATGTTGTCCTTTTAATAGCACATACATGGCATATCCATAGGGTCTAATAGGGAAAAGCCTTGGAGTGAGATGAATGGTACAAAACAACAGCAAGTTCTAAAGATACTGGGGGAGATTTATTATCCTTCTACGCCAATTTTCTGGTATAGAAAACATTTGGAAACCAGGAGATGGTGTCTATATAAATATTATTTGCACAAAACATCACCATTTGCTCTCGTTTTCTCTTGTAAATGGTGACTGAAGTCTAAGCCATCTACTTACTGGTGTAGATTTCATTCTAGATGCTTGGGCTGATTCCGGCACCTTGACCCAACTCTATGAAAAACTCACTGAAGAAATAATCATAAAATCTATTTTATTTTATTAATAAATCCATAAATAGACACCAATAATCCAGGAGAGACACACAGAGTACAGTTACCATAAAAAACATCCACAGAACGGTAAGCAGCAATGTAAGAAGGCTGAAGGGAGATGCTTCTAAGGATACAGACACAGAATCACAATGTAAAGCAGTATACATATAGGATTAGCACAGGGGTCAGGCGCGGTCATCCCTGTGGTTTGTAGCTCTTAGTTATTGGGGTTTATTACTTGCTGGGATTTTGCTTATTTAAGGTGTTTCTTTGCCCATATGTACATACAGCCCAGTACTGCACTTTAATGGAATGACATGCGGTCTTTTTCATGTTTATGTATATGGGCTTACAGTATGTATGTACAATTGTGCATTATTCTACATGACCTGTTACAGGGATGATTGTCCCACATTACACTTCACCATTCTGTAAATCCTAAATGTATATGTATACAGCTTTACATTGTGATTCTGTGTCTGTATCCTTAGAAGCATCTCCCTTACCGTTCTGTGGATGTTTTTTATGGTAACTGTACTCTGTAGGTCTCTGCAGAATATGTTGGTGCTATATAAATAAAACATATTATTATTATTCTCCTGGATTATTGGTGTCTATTTATGGATTTATTAATAACATAAAATAGATTTTATGATTATTTCTTCAGTGAGTTTTTCATAGAGTTGGATTTAGGTTTTGATATCTTTATTATTTTGCCTATGTTTTAGTGCTGTTTGATTCCGGCACCTTGTCATATATTAGGCACATCCTCCGGTGGCGCAGGGGATATCAAGATCAGCGTACAAATACTTAATAAATGTCCTCCACTGACTAAATATTTATCAGCCTCATTCACATCTATGTAACTTCAGCCTCCATTTGCTCCCTACTAGCCACATTCATAGACATATAACCTTTAATGATATACTAATATAATAAAGTAATAGTAATGGAGACAGGTAAATGTTCCTTAGAAGAGCTTCTGAGCAGTGCATGACTCTCGCAGGATCCGGCTCATCCAGGATATGGTGAAGCTTCACAAGACCATCTGTAAATACATCATCATGTGAGCAGCCGAGGAATCCACAACCCATGATGGAGGTAATGGGAACATCAGGTACCTGCTTAGAGGAATGTGTTAGCACAAAATCATATATTCTTCAGATCAACATTTTATGTTAAAGGGAGTCACCAGAACCAGCATGTCACCCCAGCCCTGCAGATAGATAGGTTAGTGTCACCAGAACCAGCATATCACCCCAGCCCTGCAGATAGATAGGTTAGTGTCACCAGAACCAGCATATCACCCCAGCCCTGCAGATAGATAGGTTAGTGTCACCAGAACCAGCATATCACCCCAGCCCTGCAGATAGATAGGTTAGTGTCACCAGAACCAGCATATCACCCCAGCCCTGCAGATAGATAGGTTAGTGTCACCAGACCCAGCATCTCACCCCAGCCCCGCAGATAGATAGGTTAGTGTCACCAGACCCAGCATATCACCCCAGCCCTGCAGATAGATAGGTTACTGTCACCAGAACCAGCATATCACCCCAGCCCTGCAGATAGATAGGTTAGTGTCACCAGAACCAGCATATCACCCCAGCCCTGCAGATAGATAGGTTAGTGTCACCAGACCACAGCATATCACCCCAGCCCTGCAGATAGATAGGTTAGTGTCACCAGACCCAGCATCTCACCCCAGCCCCGCAGATAGATAGGTTACTGTCACCAGACACCAGCATATCACTCCAGCCCTGCAGATAGATAGGTTACTGTCACCAGAACCAGCATATCACCCCAGCCCTGCAGATAGATAGGTTACTGTCACCAGAACCAGCATATCACCCCAGCCCTGCAGATAGATAGGTTAGTGTCACCAGAACCCTAGAGGTAGAGGGGGTGACAAAAGAGCTTACAATCTATGAGGTAGACACAAGAGCTTACAATCTATGAGGTAGAGGAGGTGACACAAGAGCTTACAATCTATGAGGTAGAGGAGGTGACACAGGAGCTTACAATCTATGAGGTAGAGGTGACACAAGAGCTTACAATCTATGAGGTAGAGGTGACACAAGAGCTTACAATCTATGAGGTAGAGGAGGTGACACAAGAGCTTACAATCTATGAGGTAGAGGAGGTGACACAAGAGCTTACAATCTATGAGGTAGAGGTGACACAAGAGCTTACAATCTATGAGGTAGAGGTGACACAAGAGCTTACAATCTATGAGGTAGAGGAGGTGACACAAGAGCTTACAATCTATGAGGTAGAGGAGGTGACACAAGAGCTTACAATCTATGAGGTAGAGGAGGTGACACAAGAGCTTACAATCTATGAGGTAGAGGTGACACAAGAGCTTACAATATATGAGGTAGAGGAGGTGACACAAGAGCTTACAATCTATGAGGTAGAGGTGACACAAGAGCTTACAATCTATGAGGTAGAGGAGGTGACACAAGAGCTTACAATCTATGAGGTAGAGGTGACACAAGAGCTTACAATCTATGAGGTAGACACAAGAGCTTACAATCTATGAGGTAGAGGAAGTGACACAAGAGCTTACAATCTATGAGGTAGAGGAGGTGACACAAGAGCTTACAATCTATGAGGTAGAGGAGGTGACACAAGAGCTTACAATCTATGAGGTAGAGGAGGTGACACAAGAGCTTACAATCTATGAGGTAGAGGTGACACAAGAGCTTACAATCTATGAGGTAGAGGTGACACAAGAGCTTACAGTCTATGAGGTAGAGGAGGTGACACAAGAGCTTACAATCTATGAGGTAGAGGTGACACAAGAGCTTACAATCTATGAGGTAGAGGAGGTGACACAAGAGCTTACAATCTATGAGGTAGAGGTGACACAAGAGCTTACAATATATGAGGTAGAGGTGACACAAGAGCTTACAGTCTATGAGGTAGAGGAGGTGACACAAGAGCTTACAATCTATGAGGTAGAGGTGACACAAGAGCTTACAATCTATGAGGTAGAGGAGGTGACACAAGAGCTTACAATCTATGAGGTAGAGGTGACACAAGAGCTTACAATCTATGAGGTAGAGGGGGTGACACAAGAGCTTACAATCTATGAGGTAGAGGTGTGACAGTTTAATTTTATGGGGGGGGGGTGACACAAGAGCTTACAATCTATGAGGTAGAGGGGTGACACAAGAGCTTACAATCTATGAGGTAGAGGAGGTGACACAAGAGCTTACAATCTATGAGGTAGAGGTGACACAAGAGCTTACAATCTATGAGGTAGGAGGTGACACAAGAGCTTACAATCTATGAGGTAGGGGAGGTGACACAAGAGCTTACAATCTATGAGGTAGGGGAGGTGACACAAGAGCTTACAATCTATGAGGTAGGGGAGGTGACACAAGAGCTTACAATCTATGAGGTAGAGGTGACACAAGAGCTTACAATCTATGAGGTAGGGGAGGTGACACAAGAGCTTACAATCTATGAGGTAGAGGAGGTGACACAAGAGCTTACAATCTATGAGGTAGGGGAGGTGACACAAGAGCTTACAATCTATGAGGTAGGGGAGGTGACACAAGAGCTTACAATCTATGAGGTAGAGGAGGTGACACAAGAGCTTACAATCTATGAGGTAGAGGGGGTGACACAAGAGCTTACAGTCTATGAGGTAGAGGGGGTGACACAAGAGCTTACAATCTATGAGGTAGAGGAGGTGACACAAGAGCTTACAATCTATGAGGTAGAGGTGACACAAGAGCTTACAATCTATGAGGTAGAGGTGACACAAGAGCTTACAATCTATGAGGTAGAGGGGGTGACACAGGAGGTAGCAGGGGTGACATCGGAGGTAGCATTGCTTATACAATGGTCAGACAGTTGTGTAATAGAGGTTACTGCCATTACACATATATAAAGCTGTAGGAGCCGTCACCAGTCGTGTCCTGTAACGTGCAGACGGTGCCCGGACATATAAAGTTAGTCTGATACGGCCTCATATCCTGTGAGGTAATGCAGGAGAGTGAACAGAGGGGACGTTTTAGGGATTCTAACTACAGAAGGGTTTACATTAGGACTTGTGATCGGCCTGTCTGATAAGATGTGTCTTTAGTTTACGCCTGAAGCTGTGGAAATTGGGGGTTAATCTGATAGTCCGGGATAGAACATTCAAGAGAAGTGGTGCAACTCGGGAGAAGTCTTGTATACGAGCGTGGGAGGTTCTGATAATAGAGGATGTTAGTCTTAGGTCAGTGAGTGAGCGGAGAGCACGGGTTGGGTGATAGAGATGAGGGAGGAAATGTAGGGAGGTGCAGCATTATGGAGAGCCTTGTGGTGAGGGGGAGAAGTTTATATTGTATTCTCAGTGGTGACCCTAGCCTCTTTGCTGCCTGAGGCGGACTATCGAAAGGCTCCCCCCCCCCCAAAAAAAAAAATATATAAAATTGTGTTCCCATGCTGTTAGCGTTACACGCTGTTATCGTCGCACAATATACACAATACACAAACTTATGAAACAGTTTTTAAGAATTCTTCTTCCTGTATTACTTCAGTATCAGATCAACAACACGGCATTAACAATGACAATAACTTCCCACATCTTCTGCTTGGTGGATGGACGAGCCCACGTGGCCCCCATTCTCTATAATAGGAGCCCTGCAGATAGCTGAGGACTGGACTTCGGGCATCTTTGGCGCTTCCATTGAAGTGACTGAGAGCCCCGTGGGTTCGTCCATCCACCAAGTGACACCTATATATATGGCTGCGGTCAGGCTGAATTCCCACCCAGTGGGGGAAAAAACCCAATTCTCAGGCTCAGTGGGGGTCTCAGCAGACAAACCCCCATCACTCAGGTATTTATCCTCTATCATTTAGGTGAATACAGGGCAGTAACATTCTGTGACTTACAGGTGACGTCTCTGACTAATCAGTCACATTTCCCGTCTCTTCCCTCCGGACCGCCATGACCACTTCTTCCAGCTGTGACTTGTCTCTGTAAAGTTTACACCACAGACATCTTTGGCTCCTCACTTTTCCAGGCACCGACCCACATTGTCCTCACCTGCACACCCATCCTGCTGCTACCCCCAATTATATAATATATGATATAACCCCCCATAATGAATAATACTCCCAAGTGCATCTTTATATTAATGTCCATGTGTACCCTGTATAAATAGTGCCCCTTATTAATAATGTCCATGTGTACCCTGTATAAATAGTGCCTCTTATTAATAATGTCCGTGTGTACCCTGTATAAATAGTGCCCCTTATTAATAATGTCCGTGTGTACCCTGTATAGATAGTGCCCCTTATTAATAATGTCCGTGTGTACCCTGTATAAATAGTGCCCCTTATTAATAATGTCCGCGTGTGCCCTGTATAAATAGTGCCCCTTATTAATAATGTCCATGTGTACCCTGTATAAATAGTGCCCCTTATTAATAATGTCCATGTGTACCCTGTATAAATAGTGCCCCTTATTAATAATGTCCGTGTGTGCCCTGTATAAATAGTGCCCCTTATTAATAATGTCCGTGTGTACCCTGTATAAATAGTGCCCCTTATTAATAATGTCCGTGTGTACCCTGTATAAATAGTGCCCCTTATTAATAATGTCCGTGTGTACCCTGTATAAGTAGTGCCCCTTATTAATAATGTCCGTGTGTACCCTGTATAAATAGTGCCCCTTATTAATAATGTCCGTGTGTACCCTGTATAAATAGTGCCCCTTATTAATAATGTCCGTGTGTACCCTGTATAAATAGTGCCCCTTATTAATAATGTCCGTGTGTACCCTGTATAAATAGTGCCCCTTATTAATAATGTCCGTGTGTGCCATGTATAACTAGTGCCCCTTATTAATAATGTCCGTGTGTACCCTGTATAAATAGTGCCCCTTATTAATAATGTCCGTGTGTACCCTGTATAAATAGTGCCCCTTATTAATAATGTCCGTGTGTGCCATGTATAACTAGTGCCCCTTATTAATAATGTCCGTGTGTACCCTGTATAAATAGTGCCCCTTATTAATAATGTCCGTGTGTACCCTGTATAAATAGTGCCCCTTATTAATAATGTCCGTGTGTACCCTGTATAAATAGTGCCCCTTATTAATAATGTCCGTGTGTACCCTGTATAAATAGTGCCCCTTATTAATAATGTCCATGTGTACCCTGTATAAATAGTGCCCCTTATTAATAATGTCCGTGTGTACCCTGTATAAATAGTGTCCCTTATTAATAATGTCCGTGTGTACCCTGTATAAATAGTGCCCCTTATTAATAATGTCCGTGTGTACCCTGTATAAATAGTGCCCCTTGTTAATAATGTCCGTGTGTACCCTGTATAAATAGTGCCCCTTGTTAATAATGTCCGTGTGTACCCTGTATAGATAGTGCCCCTTATTAATAATGTCTGTGTGTACCCTGTATAAATAGTGCCCCTTATTAATAATGTCCGTGTGTACCCTGTATAGATAGTGCCCCTTATTAATAATGTCCATGTGTACCCTGTATAAATAGTGCCCCTTATTAATAATGTCCGTGTGTGCCCTGTATAAATAGTGCCCCTTATTAATAATGTCCGTGTGTACCCTGTATAGATAGTGCCCCTTATTAATAATGTCTGTGTGTACCCTGTATAAATAGTGCCCCTTATTAATAATGTCCGTGTGTACCCTGTATAAATAGTGTCCCTTATTAATAATGTCCGCGTGTACCCTGTATAGATAGTGCCCCTTATTAATAATGTCTGTGTGTACCCTGTATAAATAGTGCCCCTTATTAATAATGTCCGTGTGTACCCTGTATAGATAGTGCCCCTTATTAATAATGTCCGTGTGTACCCTGTATAAATAGTGCCCCTTATTAATAATGTACGTGTGTACCCTGTATAAATAGTGCCCCTTATTAATAATGTCCGTGTGTATCCTGTATAAATAGTGCCCCTTATTAATAATGTACGTGTGTACCCTGTATAAATAGTGCCCCTTATTAATAATGTCCGTGTGTATCCTGTATAAATAGTGCCCCTTATTAATAATGTCCGTGTGTACCCTGTATAAATAGTGCCCCTTTTTAATAATGTACGTGTGTACCCTGTATAGATAGTGCCCCTTATTAATAATGTCTGTGTGTACCCTGTATAAATAGTGCCCCTTATTAATAATGTCCGTGTGTGCCCTGTATAAATAGTGCCCCTTATTAATAATGTCCGTGTGTACCCTGTATAAATAGTGGCCCTTATTAATAATGTCCGTGTGTACCCTGTATAAATAGTGCCCCTTATTAATAATGTCCGTGTGCCCTGTATAAATAGTGCCCCTTATTAATAATGTCCGTGTGTGCCCTGTATAAATAGTGCCCCTTATTAATAATGTCCGTGTGTACCCTGTATAAATAGTGCCCCTTATTAATAATGTCTGTGTATACCCTGTATAAATAGTGCCCCTTATTAATAATGTCCGCGTGTACCCTGTATAAATAGTGCCCCTTATTAATAATGTCCGTGTGTACCCTGTATAAATAGTGCCCCTTATTAATAATGTCCGTGTGTACCCCCATAAATAGGGCCCCTTATTAATAATGCCCCAGGTGTTAACTAATTAAAAGGTTTTCCAGGTCATTAATAAACTAATCAGTGGAGCTCAAAAACCCAGGACCCCCACTGATCAGCTGTTTGAATGATTCGTGGTACCTGTGTAAGCGCCATGACCGCTTCTCTGATTACACAGTGTCATTCATCTCATAGCGGCCATGTCATGTAACTACAGCCTCGTCCTGTACATGTCTATGTGACAAGGCTGGAATGACATCACATGGCCACTATAAACAGACAGTGTGTGATATAAACAGGCGTCATAGCCCCTTCATACAGCTGATCAGAGGCGAGGGGGGGTCTACTGGTCTCTTATTGATAATCTGTCCTAACAGATTAATAAAAATGAGCTGGAAAGCCCCTTTAATAAAGCCCAAGTGCCACCTTAAAGGGGTTGTCCAGGATAACCACTTTTTTTATTTGAGGCTGGGGAAGGTTCTCCATTGTCTTCCAGCACGTTCCAGTCCTGCTGCTCCAGTGTTTTCTTCCCCACATCACTGTGATGTCCCGAGTCAGCGACCTCAGCGGTCATGTGAGGTGGGGACGTCCGCCAGAAGAAAACACCGGTGCAGCAGAACCAGACTGTGGTGGGAGACATCGGAGCACAAGGGACAGGTGAGTAGGTGTTTTTTTTTTTAATATAGTATTACACAGTATTATGGACCACTGCGGCCCCTGCACACAGTATTATGCCCCATAGTGGCCCCTGCACACGGTATTATGCCTCATAGTGGTCCCTGCACTTGGTATTATGCTCCATAGTGGCCCCTGCACTCGGTATTATGCTCCATAGTGGCCCCTGCTCTAGGTATTATGCCTCGAATCAACCACTGCACACGGTATTATGCCCCATAGTGGCCCCTGCACATGGTATTATGCCTTGTAGTGGCCCCTGCACTCGGTATTATGCTGTATAGTGGCCCCTGCACTCGGTATTATGCTCCATAGTGGCGCCTGCACTCGGTATTATGCTCCATAGTGGCGCCTGCACTCGGTATTATGCTCCATAGTGGCCCCTGCACTCGGTATTATGCTCCATAGTGGCCCCTGCATACGGCATTATGCTCCATAGTGGCTCCTGCACTCGGTATTATGCTCCATAGTGGCTCCTGCACATGGTATTATGCCCCGCATCAGCCCCTGCACACGGTATTATGCTCCATAGTGGCCCCTGCACTCGGTATTATGCTCCATAGTGGCCCCTGCACTCAGTATTATGCTGTATAGTGGCCCCTGCACTCAGTATTATGCTCCATAGTGGCCCCTGCACTCGGTATTATGCTCCATAGTGGCCCCTGCACACGGTATTATGCTCCATAGTGGCTCTTGCACTCGGTATTATGCTCCATAGTGGCTCCTGCACATGGTATTATGCCCCGCATCAGCCGCTGCACACGATATTATGCCCCATAGTGGCCCCTGCACTTGGTGTTATGCTCCATAGTGGCCCTGCACTTGGTATTATGCTCCATAGTGGCCCCTGCACTCGGTATTATGCTCCTTAGTGGCCCCTGCACTCGGTATTATGCTCCATAGTGGCCCCTGCACACGGTATTATGCTACATAGTGGCCGCTGCACTCGGTATTATGCTCCATAGTGGCCCCTGCACTCGGTATTATGCTCCATAGTGGCCTATGCACTCTGTATTATGCTCCATAGTGGCCCCTGCACTCGATATTATGCTCCATAGTGGCCCCTGCACTCGGTATTATGCTCCATAGTGGCCCCTGCACTCGGTATTATGCTCCATAGTGGCTCCTGCACTCGGTATTATGCTCCATAGTGGCCCCTGCACTCGGTATTATGCTCCATAGTGGCCCCGGCACTCGGTATTATGATCCATAGTGGCCCCTGCACACGGTATTATGCTCCATAGTGGCCCCTGCACATATTATGCTCCATAGTGGCCCCTGCACTTGGTATTATGCTCCATAGTGGCCCCTGCACTCAGTATTATGCTCCATAGTGACCCCTGCACATGGTATTATGTTCCATAGTAGCCCCTGCACACGGTATTATGCTCCATAGTGGCCGCTGCACTCGGTATTATGCTCCATAGTGGCCCCTGCACACAGTATTATGCCTCATAGTGGCCCCTGCACTCGGTATTATGCTCCATAGTGGCCCCTGCACACGGTATTATGCTCCATAGTGGCCCCTGCACACGGTATTATACTCCATAGTGGCACCTGCACACGTAATTATGACCCATAGTGACCCCTGCACACAGTATTCTGCTTCATAGTGACCCACCCATGAACTATTATTATACTCTGGGGTCTTTTCAGACCCCAGAGTATAATGATCAGAGACCCAGGTGGTGAGAAACATAAAAACCAGTGTTACTTACCTGGGCTCCGATGCGCTCCCTGCTTTCTTCAATGTCGCACAGACCGGCGTCGCAACATAATGACGTTGGCCTGGCTCACGTGACGCCTGGGACGTCACCAAAGAAGGCCGAAGCCTGCTGGGAGTAGCTCGGATCGCCAGAGAGGTGAGTAACATTGGTTTTTATGTTTATCACCTCCCCGGCGTCTCCGATTATTACACTCCGGGGTCTGAAAATACCCCGGAGTATAATAATAGTAGTATTTGGCCTCACTTATCGATCCCCGCTCCTGCACACAGCCGCCTCTGATTCCCCCTTCTGCGTCCAATAGCAGAAGGGGAAATGGAGGCGGCCACAGCAGGCGCGGGGATCGACAAGTAAATAGGCCAGGGATACTCCAGCAGGTAACGGCCTATTTATATATATATAAAAAAATAAGTTATCCGCACCTACCTGCGATCGCTTGATGGCGCCGCCGTCTCCTCTTCTTCACCCGCGCCCACGTCTCAGTGTAGGAGGTGCGATGACGTCATTGTATCGTCGCCTGTGCTGAGACACGGAGATCTCGTAAACCAGCCCAGGACAGGCCCTGCGCAGCTTTGTATTTTTTTAAGCGGCCTGTCCTGGGTTGGTTTATGGTGAATAGAATGTAAAAAATGCCACCCCCCAGACAATGCCAGCTGAGGCGGCTGCCTCACTTCGCCTCATTAGCGGTGCGCCCCTAGGTATTCTGTATTGAATAGGCAGCCAATGTAGTGACCGACACAGACCAGAGGCCTTGCTGTAGTGACCGGCACAGAAAAGTATATTACATTACACAGGTTTGTACAAAACACTTATTCAGACAACAGATTTGTCTATGTTATCTTCATGTATCTATAGAGAGATACACACACTGTCTGAACATTTATCAGCAAACTGTAGTTAGCTGAACTGACTGGACGGAAGAGCACTAAAAAAAGCTCTGAAAGTAATACAGAAAACTCAGCCCCCCTCCCCTCCAGAGAGCAGTGAGTCACGTCATCTGATCTGGAGCAGATAACAGGCCAGGTGCTTTGACAACGATGTGTAAACAATGGGAGGAATAATTTCACATAGCAGGCAAACTAAGCAGCATTGCTAAAACAATATATTTAGGAAAACTCTTGACTTGACATTAACTAGCAGTATAGATAGGATCTTTATGATGTGAATACCACTTTAAATGCATACCTTGATTTGGTGGAAACCTTTGTGTGTGCCCCTTTGGATATGTCTTATAACTTATTTTGATTTATGATAATTAATTGAGTTGTTTAATAAATTTCACTAGATGCCCAGGATTTATACTTGCTGAATCTATAGAATAAAGCAATGCTGGGACATGCATAAATCCCTAGAGTAACTGGGAACCCCTCCTCCTCCTGAGCTGATGTCAGAGAAAGGGGAGGACCTGTGTGATAGAGACACTCCCCCTTGTACCTGATTGGCAGAGAAACAGGGGCTAGTTCTTGAGTGGGCGCAGTGAAGGGCTTAAATAACAGGACGCTGCTGTGAGATGCGACGAGTCACTTCTTTAGTGCTCCCTGATGAATAAGCACAGAGTCTGAAGAAACGCGTTGGAGAGATTGTTAAGGGTTTAGCTACTTCAAGTCTGGGATTTGATGTGAGGTTGTTCTTCAGAGCATTTTCCTTTCTCGACAGGTAATAGGTTCTTAGGGATTATCAATCCAGTAGAGAGGTCCAGCATTGCCATTAGGTCGCTTAGAGAATCGCTGCTGTGGTGGGATCCCATTTGCCCCTGAGGCCGTTCTTTTTAGAATGGATATTTAGAACCTCAGAGGACAATTGGTACCTCTATTTAACTGTGCAATGGTAGGCAGCAGTAAGCCGATCATTTACCTAGGGCAGTGATGGCGAACCTTTTAGAGACCGAGTGCCCAAACTGCAACTCAAAACCCACTAAATTATCGCAAAGTGCCAAAACGCCAATTTAACCTTAAATTAACCAGGATCTGTTTTATAGTGACCGTGCAATGTTATTACAGCCTGTAATAACATCACATGTCTACTATAAAACAGATACTGTGTGATATAAATAGTGAAGGGCCCCTATACAGTACAATGTGCTCCGAAGTGGCCCCCAGACAGTATTATATGCTCCAGAATTGCCCCCACTCAGTATTATATGCTTCACAGTACCCCCCACACAGTATTATATGCTTCACAGTACCCCCCACACAGTATTATATGCTCCACTTTGGCCCCCCACACAGTAGTATATGCTCCACAGTGTCCTCCACACAGTATTAGATGATTCAGTGTCCCCCATACAGTATTTGAAGCATCTAATACTGTATGGGGGACATTGAAGCATCTAATACTGTGTGGGGGACACTGAAGCATCTAATACTGTGGGGGGGACACTGAAGCATCTAATACTGTGTGGGGGACATTGAAGCATCTAATACTGTATGGGGGACACTGAAGCATCTAATACTGTGGGGGGGGGGACGACACTGAAGCATCTAATACTGTGTGGGGGACACTGAAGCATCTAATACTGTGGGGGGGGGGACACTGAAGCATCTAATACTGTGTGGGGGACACTGAAGCATCTAATACTGTATGGGGGGGACACTGAAGCATCTAATACTGTATGGGGGACACTGAAGCATCTAATACTGTATGGGGGGGACACTGAAGCATCTAATACTGTATGGGGGGACACTGAAGCATCTAATACTGTATGGGGGGACACTGAAGCATCTAATACTGTGGGGGGGGGACACTGAAGCATCTAATACTGTATGGGGGGGGACACTGAAGCATCTAATACTGTATGGGGGGACACTGAAGCATCTAATACTGTATGGGGGGGGGACATTGAAGCATCTAATACTGTGTGGGGGACACTGAAGCATCTAATACTGTGGGGGGGGACGACACTGAAGCATCTAATACTGTGTGGGGGACACTGAAGCATCTAATACTGTGGGGGGGGGGGACACTGAAGCATCTAATACTGTGTGGGGGACACTGAAGCATCTAATACTGTATGGGGGGGACACTGAAGCATCTAATACTGTATGGGGGACACTGAAGCATCTAATACTGTATGGGGGGGACACTGAAGCATCTAATACTGTATGGGGGGACACTGAAGCATCTAATACTGTATGGGGGGACACTGAAGCATCTAATACTGTGGGGGGGGGGACACTGAAGCATCTAATACTGTATGGGGGGGGACACTGAAGCATCTAATACTGTATGGGGGGACACTGAAGCATCTAATACTGTATGGGGGGACACTGAAGCATCTAATACTGTATGGGGGGGAGACTGAAGCATCTAATACTGTATGGGGGGGACACTGAAGCATCTAATACTGTATGGGGGGACACTGAAGCATCTAATACTGTATGGGGGACACTGAAGCATCTAATACTGTATGGGGGACACTGAAGCATCTAATACTGTGTGGGGGGGGGACACTGAAGCATCTAATACTGTATGGGGGGGGACACTGAAGCATCTAATACTGTATGGGGGGACACTGAAGCATCTAATACTGTGTGGGGGACACTGAAGCATCTAATACTGTATGGGGGGGACACTGAAGCATCTAATACTGTGTGGGGGGGACACTGAAGCATCTAATACTGTGTGGGGGACACTGAAGCATCTAATACTGTATGGGGGACACTGAAGCATCTAATACTGTATGGGGGACACTGAAGCATCTAATACTGTATGGGGGACACTGAAGCATCTAATACTGTGTGGGGGACACTGAAGCATCTAATACTGTATGGGGGACACTGAAGCATCTAATACTGTGTGGGGGGGACACTGAAGCATGTAATACTGTGTGGGGGACACTGATGCATCTAATACTGTATGGGGGACACTGAAGCATCTAATACTGTATGGGGGACACTGAAGCATCTAATACTGTGTGGGGGGGACACTGAAGCATCTAATACTGTATGGGGGACACTGAAGCATCTAATACTGTGTGGGGGACACTGATGCATCTAATACTGTATGGGGGACACTGAAGCATCTAATACTGTATGGGGGGACACTGAAGCATCTAATACTGTATGGGGGGGACACTGAAGCATCTAATACTATATGGGGGGGACACTGAAGCATCTAATACTGTATGGGGGGGACACTGAAGCATCTAATACTGTATGGGGGGGACACTGAAGCATCTAATACTGTATGGGGGGGACACTGAAGCATCTAATACTGTATGGGGGGGACACTGAAGCATCTAATACTGTGTGGGGGACACTGAAGCATCTAATACTGTATGGGGGACACTGAAGCATCTAATACTGTGTGGGGGACACTGAGGCATCTAATACTGTATGGGGGGGACACTGAAGCATCTAATACGGTGGGGGGGACACTGAAGCATCTAATACTGTATGGGGGGACACTGAAGCATCTAATACTGTATGGGGGGGACACTGAAGCATCTAATACTGTATGGGGGGACACTGAAGCATCTAATACTGTATGGGGGGACACTGAAGCATCTAATACTGTATGGGGGGGACACTGAAGCATCTAATACTGTATGGGGGGGACACTGAAGCATCTAGTACTGTATGGGGGGGCACTGAAGCATCTAATACTGTATGGGGGGGACACTGAAGCATCTAATACTGTATGGGGGACAATGAATCACCTAATACTGTATGGGTTGGACACTGAAGCATCTAATACTGTATGGGGGACACTGAAGCACCTAATACTGTATGGGGGGACACTGAAGCATCTAATACTGTATGGGGGGGACACTGAAGCATCTAATACTGTGTGGGGGACACTGAAGCATCTAATACTGTATGGGGGGGACACTGAAGCATCTAATACTGTATGGGGGGGGACACTGAAGCATCTAATACTGTGTGGGGGACACTGAAGCATCTAATACTGTATGGGGGGGACACTGAAGCATCTAATACTGTATGGGGGGACACTGAAGCATCTAATACTGTATGGGGGGACACTGAAGCATCTAATACTGTATGGGGGGGACACTGAAGCATCTAATACTGTATGGGGGGGACACTGAAGCATCTAATACTGTATGGGGGGACACTGAAGCATCTAATACTGTATGGGGGACACTGAAGCATCTAATACTGTATGGGGGACACTGAAGCATCTAATACTGTATGGGGGACACTGAAGCATCTAATACTGTATGGGGGGACACTGAAGCATCTAATACTGTGTGGGGGACACTGAAGCATCTAATACGGTGGGGGGGACACTGAAGCATCTAATACTGTATGGGGGGGACACTGAAGCATCTAATACTGTGTGGGGGGGACACTGAAGCATCTAATACTGTATGGGGGGACACTGAAGCATCTAATACTGTATGGGGGACACTGAAGCATCTAATACTGTATGGGGGACACTGAAGCATCTAATACTGTGGGGGGGGACACTGAAGCATCTAATACTGTGTGGGGGACACTGAAGCATCTAATACTGTGTGGGGGGGACACTGAAGCATCTAATACTGTATGGGGGACACACTGAAGCATCTAATACTGTATGGGGGGACACTGAAGCATCTAGTACTGTATGGGGGGGACACTGAAGCATCTAATACTGTATGGGGGGACACTGAAGCATCTAATACTGTATGGGGGGACACTGAAGCATCTAATACTGTGGGGGGGACACTGAAGCACCTAATACTGTATGGGGGGGACACTGAAGCATCTAATACTGTGTGGGGGACACTGAAGCATCTAATACTGTGTGGGGGACACTGAAGCATCTAATACTGTATGGGGGACACTGAAGCATCTAATACTGTGTGGGGGACACTGAAGCATCTAATACTGTGTGGGGGACACTGAAGCATCTAATACTGTATGGGGGGGACACTGAAGCATCTAATACTGTATGGGGGGGGGCACTGAAGCATCTAATACTGTATGGGGGACACTGAAGCACCTAATACTGTATGGGGGACACTGAAGCATCTAATACTGTGGGGGGGACACTGAAGCATCTAATACTGTGTGGGGGACACTGAAGCATCTAATACTGTATGGGGGACACTGAAGCATCTAATACTGTGTGGGGGACACTGAAGCATCTAATACTGTGTGGGGGACACTGAAGCATCTAATACTGTATGGGGGGGACACTGAAGCATCTAATACTGTATGGGGGGGGGGCACTGAAGCATCTAATACTGTATGGGGGACACTGAAGCACCTAATACTGTATGGGGGACACTGAAGCATCTAATACTGTATGGGGGGGACACTGAAGCATCTAATACTGTATGGGGGACACTGAAGCATCTAATACTGTGTGGGGGACACTGAAGCATCTAATACTGTGTGGGGGACACTGATGCTTCAGTGTCCCCCACACAGTATTAGATGCTTCAGTGTCCCCCATTCATTATTTGATGCTTCAGTGTCCCCCATACAGTATTAGATGCTTCAGTGTCCCCCATTCATTATTTGATGCTTCAGTGTCCCCCATACAGTATTAGATGCTTCAGTGTCCCCCATTCATTATTTGATGCTTCAGTGTCCCCCATACAGTAGTATATGCTCCACAGTAGACCCCACACAGTAGTTTGTTACTTACCTTGTCCCACCAAGAGCTGCAGTCCCACGGAGTGCTTCCTCCGTCTTCTTCTGTTCGCAGGCGCTGATGAATGACGTCATCGCGCCTGCGTCGGGGCAGAGGTCACGCTCTGCAGTTAGTGTAGGCCGCGGTTCCGCGGACCGCGGCCTACAGTGACAGCTTTCAGCTGTATGTACATTTGTACATACAGCTGAAAGAAGCGATCGCTCGCTAACCGGGATTCCTGTACCGGTTAGTGAGCGATCATGGTGACGGCGCGCGTGCCAACTGAAAGGGCTCTGCGTGCCCTCTCTGGCACACGTGCCATAGGTTCGCCATCACGGACCTAGGGTAACATGACACTTTACCTCAAAGGTGCACCCAACCCACTGATGGTTTCTGTCTCTGGATTCTTGCTGATATTATCATAGGAGACAACCTGAATCAAGGGTGAATCTATGTCATAATAAATGTTTGAGATGGAGCTCTAGAGTGCTTGTTTATTCGGATTTATCCTATAGCGGCAGCCATTAACAGAGACAGTCTGCTCACATATAGAGAGACCCAGAAGGAAGCCCGAGTGCCCCTAGTAGTCACCTACAACCCACAGCTGGAGATCCTACGAAGGATTGCCAAGGAGCTCCAACCTGTGCTACATAGGGACAACAGACTCAAGGACATATTTCCAGTCCCCCCTTTCCTTTCCTTTCGACAACCACCAAACCTGAGGTGTATTATTGTCCGGAGTGCCCTGAAAATGGCACTTCACCTTGCCTACAAAAAAGGTGCATGACCTGCAAGGACATCCACACCGCTGACAGTGTACCTGTCCCACAGTCACAACAGGTGCACAGAATTAGGGGGACATTTTCCTGCAGGTCTTCCAATGTGGTGTACCTCATAATGTGTGTGCAATGTCCCACCACAGGCCTCTATGTGGGGGAAACAGGGCAGAGACTTAGTCAGCGCATGAACTCACACAGATCCACCATTAATAACAGCAGAACCGATCTCCCAGTGGCCGCACATTTCTCTGGAAATCACTCTATTGAAGATTTGCGGGTTGTGGTTTTAATGAGACATTTTAAGACGCAGGAGGAAAGGAAACAATGGGAGTACAAGCTTATGCAAAAATATCAAACTCTGCAATTTGGACTTAATATTCCTGCCAGCTTCATGTCACACTATGTATGAGCTGTGAGGGTCACAAATCACCTCCTGATAGCAAACAGATAACAGATCCCTCTGTCACGCACCACAACTTTCCAGATGGTTTTTTGACCGGTTGTAAATAACTTCTCTACTTAGATTGCATTTTGTTTTTGTTTTTTAAGGACTCTAAAATCCTTTGAAGACCATGTGTATAGGGTATAAAAAAATCTGTGAATTTTCAGGTCTTGTATAACACCATGTCTGATGAAGGAAGCTAGTCTTCTGAAAGCTTACTTATCAAATATACTCAGTTAGCCTCTAAAAGGTATCACCTGATTTCTTCACTCTTCCAGTCTGTGATGTCAGCAGTCTGTTATGCCTGCAGTCTGTATCTGTGTCAGGGGCTTCCATACCTGTAGACCTATCTGTGTCAGGGGCTTCTATACCTGTAGACCTATCTGTGTCAGGGGCTTCTATACCTGTAGACCTATCTGTGTCAGGGGCTTCTATACCTGTAGACCTATCTGTGTCAGGGGCTTCTATACCTGTAGACCTATCTGTGACATGGGCTTCTATACCTGTAGACCTATCTTTGCCAGGGGCTTCTATACCTGTAGACCTATCTTTGCCAGGGGCTTCCATACCTGTAGGCCTATCTGTGCCTGGGGCTTCTATACCTGTAGGCCTATCTTTGTCAGGGGCTTCTATACCTGTAGACCTATCTTTGTCAGGGGCTTCTATACCTGTAGACCTATCTGTGCCAGGGGCTTCCATACCTGTAGGCCTACCTGTGCCAGGGGCTTCCATACCTGTAGACCTATTTGTGTCAGGGGCTTCTATACCTGTAGACCTATCTGTGCCAGGGGCTTCTATACCTGTAGACCTATCTGTGCCAGGGGCTTCCATACCTGTAGGCCTATCTGTGCCAGGGGCTTCCATACCTGTATACCGATCTGTGCCAGGGGCTTCCATACCTGTAGACCTATCTGTGTCAGGGGCTTCTATACCTGTAGACCTATTTGTGCCAGGGGCTTCTATACCTGTAGACCTATCTGTGTCAGGGGCTTCTATAACTGTATACGGATCTGTATCATGGGCTTCTATACCTGTAGACCTATCTGTGACATGGGCTTCCATACCTGTAGGCCTATCTGTGCCAGGGGCTTCTATACCTGTAGACCTATCAGTGTCAGGGGCTTCTATACCTGTATACGGATCTGTGTCAGGGGCTTCTATACCTGTAGACCTATGTGTGCAAGGGGCTTTTATACTTGTAGACTTACCTCTGTGTCTATAAACCATACAATGTGTTAATGGGTTTTAGTAACATATAAGATAGAGGTAAACAGTGAACTTCATTGCACTGTTTAGGTGCGAGCACAGCTGGAGGAGCGAGTCCTTCACAGGACTGCCAGACTATGATAAGTTTTTCATGAAATAATAAGAGTTTTTGCTTTATTTTATTTCCTATGGTTCTAGGCTCTATGATGAGCAGGGCTCCCTCACACAGCCTATGTAGTTGTGGATAACCAGGCTGTAGTGACGGTGGCCACTTACCTAACCTGCATTCAGCTCAAGTTACTGGGTTGGTCGTTGTTATTGAACATTTACACAGACTTAGGTGTAACATAAAGGGAATGTGTTTGCTAGTGAGGTAGTGAAGAGAGTTGTGTCACATGTCCAAACTATTGGAGAAGTTTTGTTTTCTCCTTGTTATACAGGATGTAACTCAGCATCTCCAGTTATCGGCCTTGGCAAGTGAGTGTAGATCATGAGTACAGGAGGACTGTTTCCCCTCAGACTTATTTGAGACCTCAGTATGGAGATATGCTGACGGGCGCTCTGTTGCTCCCAGGTCAAAAAGAAGGATGATTGAGTTAAGGTGGTGTCATTGGTCGCTCCTGGGTTTAGCTACTTTGCAACCACTTATTGTCAATTATGTTTGAGATGATGAAAGTTCAATGCTAGAAAATCTGTGAAAGCTCCTCAACAACCCATGCCAAAAGCTAAGTATCCATATAAAAATGGTTGGCAAAAGGAGCCGCTCTAAACAATGATGTCCATGCAAAAGTTGAAGGAAAACCAATTCTACCATCCGCCCTGTTGTATTGAGATATGAGGGACTCATGTCTCACCAGGAGGGATAGGAATGGTAGAGATAATATCCACAGTGTTTAGTAACTATTCTGCATCATATAAAGGAAGTAATACCTAGATTTTGGATACCTGAAGGAATATACAATGATAATAGTACTCTTTTTGTGAATAATGTCATTTCCCTGCTTGCACAGACTCTGAGGTTAGAACCATCCAGCACGATGGTGAAACCAGGAAATCAGGTCCTGATCAAATCCATCAAGAGAAGACACTGGCACAGCCCAAGGTGGGAGAGTCCAAATCAGGTTCTCCTAACCACTCCCACAGCGGTAAAGATAACTGAGCACATCTCATGGGTTCATCTCTCTCATTGGAAACTAGTCAAAGGGATAGAAAAAGATCTGGCCTAGTTATCCTAAAGCCCAGTTACAAAGGGAAATGTTCCATTAGGGAAGACTTGTCTCAACGCTGGTGAAGACTCCCATACCCCATAACCCGGATAACAAAGCCAGATCCAGGAAAACCTACATAGGGAAAGAAAATGAAGGTAGGTAGTTGGGTTTGCTGCATATTACCAATGCTCCTTATGATAGGAGTATTTGTAATTGAGTTACAGCTATTTGTGAGAGAGAATCCAGAAATGCTGGTAAAGAAAAGATCAAGGGGAAGGAGACTTGAGCAGATAAATACATGATGGATACCAACAAATACTCCAAGTAACTGAACATGTTCCAGGAGGGAACAAGCACTCTGGACCACGAGAGCTAATGACTATGAGGATACCTTAGACTTTACATACAACAAATATCATACCAAGATTAAGTGTAATTATAAAGGCTCGTTCAGAGTGCACGGAGCAAACTAATTGTAACAAATGACCCTGAAGCAACCAAAGAGTCAGGATGAAAGGCTTTATGCTATTGGGGCTGATGTAAGTGGTACAGACTCTATAGGCGATTTCTTCATTGAAGTGAAGGAACGTAAGAATGAAACGTTCTTTGTGCCGAGTATAGAAGACCTAGGTCAGGTTCATTAATCTAGCCATGGAGATGGGGTATACAGAGAGAGTGGATGTGGTATACAGCAAGACAGATAAATAAAGTAAATTGTATAGCCTGTGCCGCAGCTAGACCTCAGCTAGCCACCACTCCATTCAGACTGGACCAGGAAGGACTGCAATGCATTTTACAGCTGTATCACAAACCTTTTGTACCTTCTAGAGTATAATGTAAAAGACTCTCCTTATTGTATCCCCCAGTACAGAATGGATATCTACCCCACTGGTTACAGCCTGTGCAGGTAACTACACTTGTTTGGTTCGGCAGGGAGATGGGAAGTATGTAGGTAAATTTGATGATAATGTTCGAGCAGAATAAAGATCTCAGACTCATCAAAAAATGATTCAGAAGAATGGATCCCAAATCATGAAGAAGCGAGAGCAGATACTTGGTGGTTGTGTGGAGATAAGAAATAGAGGCCTAGACTCCCCCTAAATGGAAGGCTGAGTGAGCCTTGGTACAAATCAGAATTCCCTTCCACCTGTTCTCATATACAGAATGGGATAAGATGTTAGAAGAAGATTCTCAGTAGTGGCATAGTCCCTGGGGGTCTTTTGATGAAATAGGAGTTCCAAGGGGAGCACCGAATGAGTTTAAGTCACGTAACCAGATTGCTGCGGGGTTTGAGTCTTTTCTCATGTGGTAGATAACAATAAATAAGAATGTTGACTGGATAAATTATTTCTATTCTAACCAGCAGAGATTTGTTATCTACACTAGGGATGGTGTGAAAGGTATTAGAGAACTACTAGGCCCGACCTCTGTAATGGCCTTAGGACATGATATTAGCAGAAGACGGAAGGGTTTGTAAGATGTTTGGGACTTACTGTTGTACTTTTATTCCCAATAATACTGCAGCGGATGGGAACATTATGAAGGCGCTGAAGGCACTTACATTGTGGTCAGAAGAATTGGCAAAGAATTCTGGGATAAATGTTCCTTTTACTGATTGGCTAGAAGGCTGGAGCGGACTCATGACATCACTCCTGATATCTCATCTGTTGCAATTGGTATTTTGGTAACTTGTGGATGATGCTGTATACTTTGTATACAAGGACTGATACAAAGATTTATTGATACAGCCATAACAAAGACTATGTATTGTGAACTACAACCGGAGGATGGCGAGAAAGTGGAAGAAGTTTCTGTTATATGACGAGACTTGTGAAAATGTGTAAAATATACAGAAATATGAGATTATGATAAAAGGAGGGAATGTTAGGAATGTCTTGTGTTACATGATATCATATACAGACGTGGACAAAATTGTTAGTCCCCTCCCTCGTTTAATGAAATAAAAACCCACAATGGCCACAGAAATAACTGGAATCTGACAAAACTGGAATTTGCCAAACTACATGTTGACAAGCCACAAAGCTTCCGGGAGAATGTCCTATGGACAGATGAAACAAAAATCGAAATTTTTGGCAAGGCACATCAGCTCTATGTTCACAGACGGAAAAATGAAGCCTATCTTGGAAAGAACACTGTCCCTACTGTGAGACATGGAGGAGGCTCTGTTATGTTCTGGGGCTGCTTTGTTGCATCTGGCACAGGGTGTCTTGAATCTGTGCAGGGTACAATGAAATCTCAAGACTATCAAGGGATTCTAGAGAGAAATGTGCTGCCCAGTGTCAGAAAGCTTGGTCTCAGTCACAGGTCATGGGCGTTGCAACAGGATAATGACCCAAAATACACAGCTAAAAACCCCCAAGAATGGCTAAGAGGGAAACATTGGACTATTCTGAAGTGGCCTTCTATGAGCCCTGACCTAAATCCTATTGGAAGGAGCTGAAACATGGCGTCTGGAAAAGGCACCCTTCACACCCGAGACAACTGGAGCAGTTTGCTCATGAGGAGTGGCCAAAATCCCTGCTGAGAGGTGCAGAAGTCTCATTGACAGTTACAGGAATCGTCTGATTGCAGGGATTGCCTCAAAAGGTTGTGCAACTAAATATTAAGGGAACCCTCATTTCTGTCCAGGCCTGTTTCATGTTGCAGCCTGGTTGGAAAGCAATGTCTGACTTTCATTTGTTCATTTTCATAGAATTTTTATATATTATTACTTTTGTCAGATTCCAGTTATTTCTGTGACCATTTTGGGGTTTTCTTTCATTAAGCGAGGGAGGGGACCAACAATTTTGTCCACGTATGTAAGTATTTGTAGTGATTGATATTAAGGATTAGAATGAGACAGTCATTAATCAGTCTGACAGAGGATGGAAAAGTCCCCTCATGTCTGTAGACTTAGTTGTGTGATTTATATACTGAACATATAGTTATTGTGTATAAAAGATAAGAGTTAGGTCTCATTAAAAATATGTTTTATGGCATTTTCAATGTCTTCTGCCCAGATGAGCTCATGCTCATTAACAGATGCTCATTAAAATCCAAGATGGCGGATACCGGAAGTGCACGTGCTAGTCATGCACAACGCCCATTTCCCTAACGTCCCACCAGCAGCACAATATTGGGATATTTCTGCCCCTGTGTGCTGGTAGGACAGAATGGAATTTTTAATGAACAACCAATAGTTAACCATAACCCCTCCCCCTCCTCAATATAAGGAAGGAAGTACCAACCCCCCAGCGTGTTTTTTTCTGTCCTGTGTTGGTGGGACAGTTGAAGGGAAGGTTATACCTTCCCTATAGTGAGGTTATTCAGATTTCTGGATGAATTTTCCCTCCTCTCTCCTGTTTGTCTATCCTCCTGTGAGGAGTCTTTTCTGCCTTTGGTTTCTGCTGGAACAAAATTCAAAGGCTAGAACTCCTTGTCTGTCTTTCCTGCCTCTGCTGCTTAGTCTGCAGTGAAAGACCTTTTTTCAGCTGTTGCTTATAATGGGTGTCCACGCTGAACCCTTGCGGCTATGTAAGTCTCGCATTGCTTGTTTTATTGCGATGCACGGCATTTCCTGCTACTTATCTCCAGCTCCCATGTACGCTGGCTTGCATATGTGATGACATCTTTAAACCTCCTTCAGGTGAGCTGGCTTTCTTGCTATTTACTCTTACACTTGCGGTAAGATGTCATCCTCTGCGTCTGGTGGTGATGAATCCTCCAGGTAAGTCTGTGTCTAGGCACAAACATCTAACCTGTCGCTCCTGTGATATTCCCTTCCCTGATGGTTGCAGTTCCAATACATGCAGTGCTGCTTGGGCATCCCAGTGGCTCAGTGAGTGACACTGCAGTCTCACAGCGCTGGAGTCCTGGGTTTGAATCCTGCCAGGGGCGACATCTGCGGGGAGTTTGTGGTTCTCCCTATGTTTGCATGGGTGTGCTCCAGTTTTCCTCACACACTCCAAAGGCATGCTGGTGGGGAGCATGAATTGTGAGCCCTATATGGGACAGTGACTGTCAGTGTCTGTGGAGCTCTGGGGAATATGATGGCGCTTCTGTCATACGATCTGATGAGGTATTCAGGATCATAGAGGAAGTTAATTCTTCATCTAAGGATTCAGATACGGATATAAAAAAACGCTTTTTCCTCTGGAGAAAATTCAGAAATTACGGAAGTCCATCGGGTCAAGGGACTATGATGTTGACCTTGGGGAAGCCTCTAGTTCCACCTCTAGGGGACCTAGGGCCTTCAATGTGGACGACATGCTTAAAAGAGCTATGTCCACCGAGTGAAAACACCCAGAGAAGACCTGCATGTTATCCAAGAGGTTCAAGACACTCTTCCCAATAGCTGAGGACCAGTTGGGTCCACCACCTAAGCTTGTCATGGCAGTCGCCAAATTGTCCAGGCGAACACTTGTACCCTCTGAGGACGGGTCTAGCCTTCAGGACCCCATGGACCACCGATCAGAGTGCTCCCTAAGGAAAGCGTATACGGCTTTCTCTCCACAGTGTTTGATTGGTATCGCTACTAGTGAGGTAGCTAAGAAGCTGTGCTCCGGCCTCTTTTCATTAAAAAAAGATATTGATTTGGGGGTCTCCAGGGACTAATTGCTGTCCTCTTTGAAGGGTAAAGCCCTTGAGGCGGATTACCTCAACGAAACCTCTTCTCCAGGTGAAGTTAGCTGCCAAGTCTATGGCCTTGACTTCTGTTGCCCATCACCCCCTACGATTAAAACCTTGGAGGACGGATTATTCCTCAAAATTTAATATTTGCAGGCAGAACACCATACAAAGACTAGTGGGAAAGAAAGGAAAGTCCTTCCACAGTCCTTCTGTGGACAGGGCAGACAGCATCGTAGAGAACAGTCTCCTCAAAGACCGCCACCTGCAAGAGGTTATGTGTGGATGTTCTAGGTTCCTGAGAGGGAACTCCAACCGTCTTTTTTTCCGTGATGACAGGAAAATCAGAAAGCCAAATTTCTGACTATTACCTTCTCCCTCCCTCCAAGACATAAGTACCTGTAGGGATAACATGGGTCTTGGAGATAATCAGGTCCGGTTTCGTCATAGTTTTTTTCTGTGCATCCCCAGGACAGTATTATACAGACCTCTCGCCTCCCTGCTGTCCATTACAACATCAAGGCTCTGGAATTTATTCCTCAGTATTTCTGGCTCCTAAACCTTCACAAGACTGGTTGATGATAATAGACCTATGATACCTCAGCAGAGCTATCTCGGGAAAAATTTCCGTATGGCAACGTCTGTGATATCCATTCTCCAGCAAGGAGATTTCATGGCCACTCTGAACCTAAAGGACGTGTACCTCCATGTCCCTATTCTTCCTGCTCACAGGAAATACTTAAGAGTTGCAGTGGTTGTAGAGGGTCGGCTGAGACACCTCCAATTCACCGCACTTCCAGTCGAGATAACGTCAGCACCCTACGTATTCACCAAGGTGGTATCCACGGAAGCTGAGTTACTGAGAATCCAAAAGTTCACATGGTGTTCCTTATCTGTTAAAAGGCTCTCAAGAGAAGGCCTACTACAGCATCTATTCATCACGATGAATGTCCTCCAACAATTGGGGTGGATTATAAATTGGGGAAAGTCCCAAATATTACCAGCAACCCAGAAAACATTTCTAGGGTTCATACTTGATTCAGGCCTAATGAAAATATCTCTTCCTCCCTCCAGAAGAGAAAGAATCATCAAGGCCACAAAATTCCTGCTGGCTTCTCCGCCAAATCACCATCAGGACAGGCATAAAGTTTTGGGATTGATGTTATCAGCTGCAGAAGCAGTCCCTTGGGAAGTCCTGTCGGCCTGGAATTGCAAAACCAGAGGTCTAGACAGTTTTTTTCTGTCTCAGGAAGCCCACTCGTCCCTCAAGTGGTGGATTCGGCTAAAAAAGCAGAAAGTCCACAGTCCAGCCTCACTGAACCCTGTTAACTACATATGCATCACTCACAGGTTGGGGAGCCCACCTGAACGACTTTCCAGCCCAAGGGCATTGGAATTCCCTCGAGAAGATGATGTCATCCAATTGGAGAGAACTCCGAGCAGTACGACTGGCACTGCTTCACTTTGCCGACCAGTTGAAGTACAAGGCAATATGACGACCGTCCTTTATTTAAACAAACAGGGAGGAACTCGGTCACAACCTCTTCTAAGCGAAGTGGGGAAGATCTTGAGTTCGGCAGAGATGAACTTAACCCATCTTTCTGCTATACATATCCGAGGGTCACTCAGTGTAGTGGCGGATCAATTGAGTCGTGGCATCACTGTTCCAGGGGAATGGTCTCTCCATCCAGAAGTCTTTCAAGTAATCACCCTGAAATGGGGTCATCCATGGATAGACCTGATGGCAAGCAGACTCAATGCCAAGGTAGAGAAGTTCTGCTCTATACAAGGAGGACAATCCCTTGGCTGTGGATGCCCTGTCCATCCCTTGGAGGTTCAGGCTGGCATACATATTCCCTCCAATCTCCATGATACCAAGGGTATTGATGAGAATCAGACAGGACCAAGTCTCTGTAATCGCCATCATTGTAGTCTGGCCAAATAGAGCTTGGTTTTTCCCATCTCATTCAAATGAGTCACGAGATATATTAGAGGCTTCCCCCGTTTCAGAACCTGGTGTGTCAAGAGCCCAGGATCTGAAATCCTTCAATCTGACAGCCTGAGGATTGACCTGTCCCTATTAAGGGACTCTCAGGAGCCGTCTTACGCACTCTCTCTCGCTAGAGCAGAGTCTACAAATAAAAATTACGTCTGGATCCGAATCATCTTCATTTCCTGGGCATCAGGTAGAGGAATTGAGAGCTTGGATCCTTCCATTCCAGAGATCCTGAAATTCCTTCAGGACAGCTTGGACAAGGGCCTTAGCCCTTTCACTTGAAAGCTTAGGTTACTGCCCTGTCAGCCTGCTTAGATAAGCAGCTATCTGCAGACCCTTAAAGATATATTAAGGGTACATTCAGGCTTATTCCGCCTGTTACCGACCCAATCCCTCAATGGGATTTATCTACTGTTTTTAAGGGGTTATGCGATTCCCCCCTTGGAGCCTCTAGAAGAGGTTGAGATTAAATTTCTCACACTAAAGACAGTGTTCCTTTTGGCCATAACCTCAGCTCAGAGAGTTGGTGAGTACAACTAAGATTTATGCCAGGGTTCCTCCTCCCTAAGGTACCCTCATATTCTAACCTAAACCAGGTTATCTCATTACCAGTTTTCTATCTCAGTCCGTCATCTCCAGAGGAAGTTAAACTTCACTCCCTGGATGTGGCCAGATGCCTCGGAATTTATATTCAGAGATCTCGGCATTTTAGACGGTCAGAGAATTTTTTTCTAACATTTGCTGGGAAAAATAATGGGCTCAAGGCCTCTAAAGCCTCCTTGGCACAATGAAGCCATAAAATTGGCTTTCAATTCACAGGGTTTAGACCCCCCTCAGTTTGTTTGAGCTCATTCTACAAGAGACATTTCTACCTTTTGGGTGGAAAGAAGCTCTGTTCCTTGGGAACAAATTTGTTCGTCAGCTTCTTCCAGCTCTCGCCATACCTTTGTTAATCATTACAGATTTAACACCCGGGGTACGGAGGCCACTTCTTTTGGCCATTCCGTGTTAAATTCTATTCTTCAAGAGGGCCCATCCTAGGGTTCTGCTTGCTAGATCCCCAACATTGTGCTGCTGGTGGGACGTTAGGGAAGTATAGATTATGATGTTATTCTGTTTTCCCTTAGTCCCAACAGCAGCACAAGGCTCCCTCCCAATGTGTTATGTATTCATCTTTATAATTACACGCTGGGGGGGTTGGTACTTCCTTCCTTATATTGAGGAGGGGGAGGGGTTATGGTTAACTATTTGTTGTTCATTAAAAATTCCATTCTGTCCTACCAGCACACAGGGGCAGAAATACCCCAATATTGTGCTGCTGTTGAGTCTAAGGGAAAACAGATTAACATCATAATCTATACTTATTCTTGACCAATGGTATTACATGATTTACAGTACAGACCAAAAGTTTGGACACACCTTCTCATTCCAAGAGTTTTCTGTATTTTCATGACTATAAAAATTGTAGATTCACACTGAAGGCATCAAAACTATGAATTAACACATGTGGAATTATATACTTAACAAAAAAGTGTGAAACAACTGAAAATATGTCTTATATTCTAGGTTCTTCAAAGTAGCCACCTTTTGCTTTGATTACTGCTTTGCACACTCTTGGCATTCTCTTGATGAGCTTCAAGAGGCAGTCACCTGAAATGGTCTTCCAACAGTCTTGAAGGAGTTCCCAGAGATGCTTAGCACTTGTTGGCCCTTTTGCCTTCACTCTGCGGTTCAGCTCACCCCAAACCATCTGGATTGGGTTCAGGTCTGGTGACTGTGGAGGCCAGGTCATCTGGCGTAGCACCCCATCACTCTCCTTCTTGGTCACATAGCCCTTACACAGTCTGGAGGTGTTTGGGGTCATTGTCCTGTTGGTCCAACTAAACGCAAACCAGATGGAATAGCATGCCGCTGCAAGATGCTGTGGTAACCATGCTGGTTCAGAATAAATCCCCAACAGTGTCCCCAGCAAAGCCCCCCCACACCATCACACCTCCTCCTCCATGCGTCACGGTGGGAACCAGGCATGTAGAGTCCATTCCTTCACCTTTTCTGCGTCGCACAAAGACACGGTGGTTGGAACCAAAATCTCAAATTTGAACTCATCAGACCAAAGCCCAGATTTCCACAGGTCTAATGTCCATTCCTTGTGTTCTTCTTCTGCTTGTTGCCTGTCCTTAGCAGTGGTTTCCTAGCAGCTATTTTACCATGAAGGCCTGCTGCACACAGTCTCCTCTTAACAGTTGTTGTAGAGATGTGTCTGCTGCTAGAACTCTGTGTGGCATTGACCTGCTCTCTAATCTGAGCTGCTGTTAACCTGCCATTTCTGAGGCTGGTGACTCGGATGAACTTATCCTCCGCAGCAGAGGTGACTCTTGGTCTTCCTTTCCTGGGGCGGTCCTCATGTGAGCCAGTTTCTTTGTAGCGCTTGATGGTTTTGGCCACTGCACTTGGGGACACTTTCAAAGTTTTCCCAATTTTTCGGACTGACTGACCTTCATTTCTTAAAGTAATGATGGGCACTCGTTTTTCTTTACTTAGCTGCTTTTTTCTTGCCATAATACAAATTCTAACACTCCATTCAGTAGGACTATCAGCTGTGTATCCACCCGACTTCTGAACAACACAACTGATGGTCCCAACCCCATTTATAAGGCAAGAAATCCCACTTATTAAACCTGACAGGGCACACCTGTGAAGTGAAAACCATTTCAGGTGACTACCTCTTGAAGCTCATCAAGAGAATGTCAAGAGTGTGCAAAGCAGTAATCAAAGCAAAAGGTGGCTACTTTGAAGAACCTAGAATAGAAGACATATTTTCAGTTGTTTCACACTTTTTTGTTAAGTATATAATTCCACATGTGGTAATTCATAGTTTTGATGCCTTCAGTGTGAATCTACAATTTTTATAGTCATGAAAATACAGAAAACTCTTGGAATGAGAAGGTGTGTCCAAACTTTTGGTCTGTACTGTATATATGATGTCAGCATATGTTTTTGTATATTGTGAAAAAGCCAACCCATAAAATCATGTGACCAGTAAGATATACAAATCTGTGTCTATTGGCAGTCTGTGGGCAGACACTATAGCTTGTGTGCTGTGTGTGTGTTCCTATTTGTTAACAAAGAAAACAAATCTTATTTTGCTTTAGACGATCGGTGATGTCATGATTTGATAAGGATTTAGAATTTTCCCCACAGTGCACTAGGCAATTGCCTTATTTGTACCCCCTCAACACCAGCCCCAATCTCCCCCACAGTCCCCTCACTGGAGTTGCCCTCCACCTCCTTCTTACACAGAGTGCTCCCTGTTCTCTCCATTCTTTCAAACAGGCTGCTCCCTGTTCTCTCACTTTTTTCACACAGACTGCTCTCTGTGTCCTGCATTCTCTTGTAGACTGCTCCCTGTTCTCTCCCTTCACTCACAGACTGCTCCCTGTTCTCTCCCTCTTCTCTCCCAGCCTGCTCCGTGTCTTCCCTTCTCTCGTACAGACTGTTCCCCTGCTTTTCTCTCATAAATACTTCTCCCTGTCCTCTCCCTTCTCTCACACAGACTATTCCCTGCTCTTCGCCCACAATGACTGCTCCTTGTTCTCTCCCTTCTCTCACAGATTGCTCCGTTCTCTCCCTTCACTCGCACAGACTGCTCCCTGTTCTCTCCCTTCTCTCACAGACTGCTCCGTTCTCTCCCTTCACTCGCACAGACTGCTCCCTGTTCTCTCCCTTCTCTCACACAGACTGCTCCTTGTTCTCTCCCTTCTCTCACACAGACTGCTCCCTGTTCTCTCCCTTCTCTCGCACAGACTGCTCCCTGTTCTCTCCCTTCTCTCACACAGACTGCTCCCTGTTCTCTCCCTTCTCTCGCACAGACTGCTCCCTGTTCTCTCCCTTCTCTCGCACAGACTGCTCCCTGTTCTCTCCCTTCTCTCACACAGACTGCTCCCTGTTCTCTCCCTTCTCTCACAGACTGCTCCCTGTTCTCTCTCTTTTCTCACACAGACTGCTCCCTGTTCTCTCTTTTCTCGAACAGACTGCTCCCTGTTCTCTCCCTTCTCTCAGACTGCTCCCTGTTCTCTCCCTTCTCTCGCACAGACTGCTCCCTGTTCCTCTCTCATACAGACTGCTCCGTTTTCTCCCTTCTCTCGCACAGACTGCTCCCTGTTCTCTCCCTTCTCTCAGACTGCTCCCTGTTCTCTCCCTTCTCTGACTGCTCCCTGTTCTCTCCCTTCTCTCAGACTGCTCCCTGTTCTCTCCCTTCTCTCAGACTGCTCCCTGTTCTCTCCCTTCTCTCAGACTGCTCCCTGTTCTCTCCCTTCTCTCGCACAGACTGCTCCCGTTCTCTCCCTTCTCTCACACAGACTGCTCCCTGTTCTCTCTTTTCTCACACAGACTGCTCCCTGTTCTCTCTCTCTTTCTCGCACAGACTGCTCCCTGTTCTCTTCCTTCTCTCAGACTGCTCCGTTCTCTCCCTTCTCTCGCACAGACTGCTCCCTGTTCTCTCCCTTCTCTCGTACAGACTGCTCCCTGTTCCTCTCTCGCACAGACTGCTCCCTGTTTTCTCCCTTCTCTCGCACAGACTGCTCCCTGTTCTCTCCCTTCTCTGACTGCTCCCTGTTCTCTCCCTTCTCTCAGACTGCTCCCTGTTCTCTCCCTTCTCTGACTGCTCCCTGTTCTCTCCCTTCTCTCAGACTGCTCCCTGTTCTCTCCCTTCTCTCAGACTGCTCCCTGTTCTCTCCCTTCTCTCAGACTGCTCCCTGTTCTCTCCCTTCTCTCGCACAGACTGCTCCCTGTTCTCTCCCTTCTCTCGCACAGACTGCTCCCTGTTCTCTCCCTTCTCTTAGACTGCTCCCTGTTCTCTCCCTTCTCTCAGACTGCTCCCTGTTCTCTCCCTTCTCTCAGACTGCTCCCTGTTCTCTCCCTTCTCTCGCACAGACTGCTCCCTGTTCTCTCCCTTCTCTCACACAGACTGCTCCCTGTTCTCTCCCTTCTCTCGCACAGACTGCTCCCTGTTCTCTCCCTTCTCTCACACAGACTGCTCCCTGTTTTCTCCCTTCTCTCGCATAGACTGCTCCCTGTTCTCTCCCTTCTCTCAGACTGCTCCCTGTTCTCTCCCTTCTCTCGCACAGACTGCTCCCTGTTCTCTCCCTTCTCTCACACAGACTGCTCCCTGTTCTCTCCCTTCTCTCGCACAGACTGCTCCCTGCTCCTCTCACACAGACTGCTCTTCCAGCTTCAGTCCCCACATTCCTCTCACTTCTGTTATAGTCACACTACAGGCTCTTTATCGAGGACAGTAATTAACCATTCACCTTCTGCGCCAGCCGCTGCCTCCGAGACACGTGACTTGAGCTTATCACGTGGTGACTTATCTGTATAGTATTTAGCTGTCAGAGCTAAGCCACGCCTCTTCCATTTCGGTCACGTGCCTTCGACGTCTTCGGTTCCGTCCTAAAGACAGGAATTCGGCTACGTCTCCTCCCACTTCTTTCACGTCACTTCCGCTTCCACTCATGCTGGGCTGTCATTACATCATCTTAGCAGATATAGAGCGGTAAGTACGTTAAGTCAGATGTGCTGGTATATGCACTGTACATAGTCTGCATCCTCTATACTGCTCCCTATATGTACTGTACATCGTTTACATCCTCTATACTGCTCCCTCTATGTACTGTACATAGTCTACATCCTCTATACTGCTCCCTATATGTACTGTACATAGTCTACATCCTCTATACTGCTCCCTATATGTACTGTACATAGTCTGCATCCTCTATACTGCCCCCTATATGCTCTATACTGCTCCCTATATGTACTGTACATAGTCTGCGTCCTCTATACTGCTCCCTCTATGTACTGTACATAGTCTGCATCCTCTGTACTGCTCCCTATATGCTCTATACTGCTTCCTATATGTACTGTACATAGTCTGCATCCTCTATACTGCTCCCTATATGCTCTATACTGCTCCCTCTATGTACTGTACATAGTCTACATCCTCTATACTGCTCCCTATATGTACTGTACATAGTCTGCATCCTCTATACTGCCCCCTATATGCTCTATACTGCTCCCTATATGTACTGTACATAGTCTGCATCCTCTATACTGCTCCCTCTATGTACTGTACATAGTCTGCATCCTCTATACTGCTCCCTATATGCTCTATACTGCTCCCTATATGTACTGTACATAGTCTACATCCTCTATACTGCTTCCTATATGCACTGTACATAGTCTACATCCTCTATACTGCTCCCTATATGTACTGTACATAGTCTGCATCCTCTATACTGCTCCCTCTATGTACTGTACATAGTCTACATCCTCTATACTGCTCCCTATATGTACTGTACATAGTCTGCATCCCCTATACTGCTCCCTATATGCTCTATACTGCTTCCTATATGTCCTGTACATAGTCTGCATCCTCTATACTGCTCCCTATATGCTCTATACTGCTCCCTCTATGTACTGTACATAGTCTGCATCCTCTATACTGCTCCCTATATGTACTGTACATAGTCTGCATCCTCTATACTGCTCCCTATATGCTCTATACTGCTTCCTATATGTACTGTACATAGTCTGCATCCTCTATACTGCTCCCTCTATGTACTGTACATAGTCTACATCCTCTATACTGCTCCCTATATGCTCTATACTGCTTCCTATATGTACTGTACATAGTCTGCATCCTCTATACTGCTCCCTATATGCTCTATACTGCTCCCTATATGCACTGTCCATAGTCTACATCCTCTATACTGCTCCCTATATGCACTGTCCATAGTCTACATCCTCTATACTGCTCCCTATATGCACTGTCCATAGTCTACATCCTCTATACTGCTCCCTATATGCACTGTACATAGTCTACATCCTCTATACTGCTCCCTATATGCTCTATACTGCTCCCTATATGTACTGTACATAGTCTACATCCTCTATACTGCTCCCTATATGCACTGTCCATAGTCTACATCCTCTATACTGCTCCCTATATGCACTGTCCATAGTCTACATCCTCTATACTGCTCCCTATATGCACTGTCCATAGTCTACATCCTCTATACTGCTCCCTATATGCACTGTACATAGTCTACATCCTCTATACTGCTCCCTGTATGTACTGTACATAGCCTGCATCCTCTATACTGCTCCCTATATGCACTGTACATAGTCTACATCCTCTATACTGCTCCCTATATGCTCTGTACTGCTCCCTATATGCACTGTACATAGTCTACATCCTCTATACTGCTCCCTCTATGTACTGTACATAGTCTGCATCCTCTATACTGCTCCCTATATGCTCTATACTGCTTCCTATATGTACTGTACATAGCCTGCATCCTCTATACTGCTCCCTATATGCACTGTACATAGTCTACATCCTCTATACTGCTCCCTATATGCTCTGTACTGCTCCCTATATGCACTGTACATAGTCTACATCCTCTATACTGCTCCCTATATGCACTGTACATAGTCTACATCCTCTATACTGCTCCCTATATGCACTGTACATAGTCTACATCCTCTATACTGCTCCCTATATGCACTGTACATAGTCTACAGCCTCTATACTGCTCCCTATATGCACTGTACAGTCATGGCCAAAAGTTTTGAGAATGACACAAATATTCTATTTTCACATGATCTGCTGCCCTCTGGTTTTTCTGTGTGTTTGTCAGATGTTTTTATCACATACAGAAATAGAATTGCATTCATATTATGAGTAACAGAAGCTTATATTGACAGTTAGAATGAGTTAATGCAGCAAGTCAATATTTGCAGTGTTGACCCTTCTTCTTCAGGACCTCTGCAATTCTCCCTGGCATGCTCTCAATCAACTTCTGGACCAAATCCTGACTGATAGCAGTCCATTCTTGCAGAATCAATGCTTTCATTTTGTCTGAATTTGTTGGTTTTTGTTTGTCCACCCGTCTCTTGATGATTGACCACAAGTTCTCAATGGGATTAAGATCTGGGGAGTTTCCAGGCCATGGACCCAAAATCTCTATGTTTTGTTCCCTGAGCCATTTAGTTATCACCTTTGCTTTATGGCAAGGTGCTCCATCATGCTGGAAAAGGCATTGTTGAGCGCCAAACTGCTCTTGGACGGTTGGGAGAAGTTGCTCTTGGAGGACATTCTGGTACCATTCTTTATTCATGGCAAGACTGTGAGAGAGCCGATTCCCTTGGCTGAGAAGCAACCCCACACATGAATGGTTTCAGGATGCTTTACAGTTGGCATGAGACAAGACTGGTGGTAGCGCTCACCTCTTCTTCTCCGAATAAGCTGTTTTCCAGATGTTCCAAACAATCGAAAAGGGGATTCATCAGAGAAAATGACTTTCCCCCAGTCCTCAGCAGTCCACTCCCTGTACCTTTTGCAGAATATCAGTCTGTCCCTGATGTTTTTTCTGGAGAGAAGTGGCTTCTTTGCTGCCCTCCTTGAGACCAGGCCTTGCTCCAAGAGTCTCCGCCTCACAGTGCGTGCAGATGCACTCACACCTGCCTGCTGCCATTCCTCAGCAAGCTCTGCACTGCTGGTAGCCCGATCCCGCAGCTGAAACACTTTTAAGAGACGGTCCTGCCGCTTGCTGGTCTTTCTTGGGCGCCCTGGAGCCTTTTTGGCACCAATGGAACCTCTCTCCTTGAAGTTCTTGATGATGCAATAGATTGTTGACTGAGGTGCAATCTTTCCAGCTGCAATACTCTTCCCAGTTAGGCCATTTTTGTGCAGTGCAATGATGACTGCACGTGTTTCTTTAGAGATAACCATGGTTAACAGAAGAGAAACAATGATGGCAAGCACCAGCCTCCTTTTAAAGTGTCCAGTGGTGTCATTCTTACTTAATCATGACAGATTGATCTCCAGCCCTGTCCTCATCAACACCCACACCTGTGTTAATGGAGCAATCACTGAAACGATGTTAGGTGGTCCTTTTAAGGCAGGGCTGCAATGATGTTGAAATGTGTTTTGGGGGATAAAGTTCATTTTCTAGGCAAATATTGACTTTGCAAGTAATTGCTGTTAAGCTGATCACTCTTTATAACATTCTGGAGTATATGCAAATTGCCATTAGAAAAACTGAAGCAGTAGACTTTGTAAAAATTAATATTTGTATCATTCTCAACTTTTGGCCATGACTGTACATAGTCTACATCCTCTATAATGCTCCCTATATGCACTGTACATAGTCTACATCCTCTATAATGCTCCCTATATGCACTGTACATAGTCTACATCCTCTATACTGCTCCCTATATGCTCTATACTGCTCCCTATATGTACTGTACATAGTCTACATCCTCTATACTGCTCCCTATATGCACTGTACATAGTCTACATCCTCTATACTGCTCCCTATATGCACTGTACATAGTCTACATCCTCTATACTGCTCCCTATATGCTCTATACTGCTCCCTATATGTGCTGTCCATAGTCTACATCCTCTATACTGCTCCCTATATGTGCTGTCCATAGTCTACATCCTCTATACTGCTCCCTATATGCACTGTACATAGTCTACATCCTCTATACTGCTCCCTATATGCACTGTACATAGTCTACATCCTCTATACTGCTCCCTATATGCTCTATACTGCTCCCTATATGTACTGTACATAGTCTACATCCTCTATACTGCTCCCTATATGCACTGTACATAGTCTACATCCTCTATACTGCTCCCTATATGCACTGTACATAGTCTACATCCTCTATACTGCTCCCTATATGCACTGTACATAGTCTACATCCTCTATACTGCTCCCTATATGCACTGTACATAGTCTACATCCTCTATACTGCTCCCTATATGCACTGTACATAGTCTATATCCTCTATACTGCTTCCTATATGCACTGTACGTAGTCTACATCCTCTATACTGCTCCCTATATGCACTGTACATAGTCTGCATCCTCTATACTGCTCCCTATATGTACTGTAAAAGGTCTACAACTGATATACTGCCCCTAGGTGTACTGTATATAGCCTACATCCTCTATACTGCTCCCTATATGCTCTATACTGCTCCCTATATGCACTGTACATAGTCTGCATCCTCTATACTGCTCCCTATATGTACTGTCCATAGTCTACATCCTCTATACTGCTCCCTATATGCACTGTCCATAGTCTACATCCTCTATACTGCTCCCTATATGCACTGTACATAGCCTGCATCCTCTATACTGCCCCTAGATGTACTGTATATAGCCTTCATCCTCTATACTGCTCCCTATATGTACTGTACATAGTCTACATCCTCTATACTGCTCCCTATATGCACTGTACATAGTCTACATCCTCTATACTGCTCCCTATATGCACTGTACATAGTCTACATCCTCTATAATGCTCCCTATATGTACTGTACATAGTCTACATCCTCTATACTGCTCCCTATATGTACTGTACATAGTCTGCATCCTCTGTACTGCTCCCTATATGCTCTATACTGCTTCCTATATGTACTGTACATAGTCTACATCCTCTATACTGCTCCCTATATGCTCTATACTGCTCCCTATATGCACTGTACATAGTCTGCATCCTCTATACTGCTCCCTATATGTACTGTACATAGTCTGCATCCTCTATACTGCTCCCTATATGTACTGTACATAGTCTACATCCTCTATACTGCTCCCTATATGCACTGTGCATAGTCTACATCCTCTATACTGCTCCCTATATGCACTGTACATAGTCTACATCCTCTATAATGCTCCCTATATGTACTGTACATAGTCTACATCCTCTATACTGCTCCCTATATGTACTGTACATAGTCTGCATCCTCTATACGGCTCCCTATATGCTCTATACTGCTTCCTATATGTACTGTACATAGTCTACATCCTCTATACTGCTCCCTATATGGTCTGTACATAGTCTACATCCTCTATACTGCTCCCTATATGCACTGTACATAGTCTACATCCTCTATACTGCTCCCTATATGTACTGTATATAGTCTACATCCTCTATACTGCTCCCTATATGTACTGTACATAGTCTACATCCTCTATACTGCTCCCTATATGTACTGTACATAGTCTGCATCCTCTATACTGCCCCCTATATGCTCTATACTGCTCCCTATATGTACTGTACATAGTCTACATCCTCTATACTGCTCCCTATATGCTCTATACTGCTTCCTATATGTACTGTACATAGTCTGCATCCTCTATACTGCTCCCTATATGCTCTATACTGCTCCCTCTATGTACTGTACATAGTCTGCATCCTCTATACTGCTCCCTATATGTACTGTACATAGTCTGCATCCTCTATACTGCTCCCTATATGCTCTATACTGCTCCCTATATGTACTGTACATAGTCTGCATCCTCTATACTGCTCCCTCTATGTACTGTACATAGTCTGCATCCTCTATACTGCTCCCTATATGCTCTATACTGCTCCCTATATGTACTGTACATAGTCTACATCCTCTATACTGCTTCCTATATGCACTGTACATAGTCTACATCCTCTATACTGCTCCCTCTATGTACTGTACATAGTCTACATCCTCTATACTGCTCCCTATATGTACTGTACATAGTCTGCATCCTCTATACTGCTCCCTATATGTACTGTACATAGTCTGCATCCTCTATACTGCTCCCTCTATGTACTGTACATAGTCTACATCCTCTATACTGCTCCCTATATGCTCTATACTGCTTCCTATATGTACTGTACATAGTCTGCATCCTCTATACTGCTCCCTATATGCTCTATACTGCTCCCTATATGTACTGTACATAGTCTACATCCTCTATACTGCTCCCTATATGCACTGTAAATAGTCTACATCCTCTATACTGCTCCCTATATGTACTGTACATAGTCTACATCCTCTATACTGCTTCCTATATGTACTGTATATAGTCTACATCCTCTATACTGCTCCCTATATGTACTGTATATAGTCTACATCCTCTATACTGCTCCCTATATGTACTGTACATAGTCTACATCCTCTATACTGCTCCCTATATGCACTGTACATAGCCTCCATCCTCTATACTGCTCCCTATATGTACTGTACAAGGTCTACAACTGATATACTGCCCCTAGATGTACTGTATATAGCCTACATCCTCTATACTGCTTCCTATATGTACTGTACATAGTCTACATCCTCTATACTGCTCCCTATATGCACTGTACATAGCCTCCATCCTCTATACTGCTCCCTATATGTACTGTACAAGGTCTACAACTGATATACTGCCCCTAGATGTACTGTATATAGCCTACATCCTCTATACTGCTCCCTATATGTACTGTACATAGTCTACATCCTCTATACTGCTCCCTATATGTACTGTACATAGTCTGCATCCTCTATACTGCTCCCTATATGTACTGTACATAGTCTACATCCTCTATACTGCTCCCTATATGTACTGTACAAGATCTACAACTGATATACTGCTCCTAGATGTACTGTATATAACCTACATCCTCTATACTGCTCCCTATATGTACTGTACATAGTCTGCATCCTCTATACTGCTCCCTATATGCTCTATACTGCTCCCTATATGTACTGTACATAGTCTGCATCCTCTGTACTGCTCCCTATATGTACTGTAAAAGGTCTACAACTGATATACTGCCCCAAGATGTACTGTATATAGCCTCCATCCTCTATACTGCTCCCTGTATGTACTGTACATAGTCTACATCCTCTATACTGCTCCCTATATGTACTGTACATAGTCTACATCCTCTATACTGCTCCCTATATGTACTGTATATAGTCTACATCCTCTATACTGCTCCCTATATGTACTCTACATAGTCTACATCCTCTATACTGCTCCCTATATGCACTGTACATAGTCTACATCCTCTATACTGCTCCGTATATGCTCTGTACATAGTCTACATCCTCTATACTGCTCCCTATATGCACTGTACATAGTCTACATCCTCTATACTGCTCCCTGTATGTACTGTATATAGTCTACATCCTCTATACTGCTCCCTATATGTACTGTACATAGTCTGCATCCTCTATACTGCTCCCTCTATGTACTGTACATAGTCTGCATCCTCTATACTGCTCCCTATATGCTCTATACTGCTCCCTATATGTACTGTACATAGTCTACATCCTCTATACTGCTCCCTCTATGTACTGTACATAGTCTACATCCTCTATACTGCTCCCTATATGTACTGTACATAGTCTGCATCCTCTATACTGCTCCCTATATGCTCTATACTGCTCCCTATATGTACTGTACATAGTCTACATCCTCTATACTGCTTCCTATATGCACTGTACATAGTCTACATCCTCTATACTGCTCCCGCTATGTACTGTACATAGTCTACATCCTCTATACTGCTACCTATATGTACTGTACATAGTCTGCATCCTCTATACTGCTCCCTATATGCTCTATACTGCTTCCTATATGTACTGTACATAGTCTGCATCCTCTATACTGCTCCCTATATGCTCTATACTGCTCCCTCTATGTACTGTACATAGTCTGCATCCTCTATACTGCTCCCTATATGTACTGTACATAGTCTGCATCCTCTATACTGCTCCATATATGCTCTATACTGCTTCCTATATGTACTGTACATAGTCTGCATCCTCTATACTGCTCCCTCTATGTACTGTACATAGTCTACATCCTCTATACTGCTCCCTATATGCTCTATACTGCTCCCTATATGTACTGTACATAGTCTGCATCCTCTATACTGCTCCCTCTATGTACTGTACATAGTCTGCATCCTCTATACTGCTCCCTATATGCTCTATACTGCTCCCTATATGTGCTGTACATAGTCTACATCCTCTATACTGCTTCCTATATGCACTGTACATAGTCTACATCCTCTATACTGCTCCCTCTATGTACTGTACATAGTCTACATCCTCTATACTGCTCCCTATATGTACTGTACATAGTCTGCATCCTCTATACTGCTCCCTCTATGTACTGTACATAGTCTGCATCCTCTATACTGCTCCCTCTATGTACTGTACATAGTCTACATCCTCTATACTGCTCCCTATATGCTCTATACTGCTTCCTATATGTACTGTACATAGTCTGCATCCTCTATACTGCTCCCTATATGCTCTATACTGCTCCCTATATGTACTGTACATAGTCTACATCCTCTATACTGCTCCCTATATGCACTGTACATAGTCTACATCCTCTATACTGCTCCCTATATGTACTGTACATAGTCTACATCCTCTATACTGCTCCCTATATGTACTGTATATAGTCTACATCCTCTATACTGCTCCCTATATGTACTGTATATAGTCTACATCCTCTATACTGCTCCCTATATGTACTGTACATAGTCTACATCCTCTATACTGCTCCCTATATGCACTGTACATAGCCTTCATCCTCTATACTGCTCCCTATATGTACTGTACAAGGTCTACAACTGATATACTGCCCCTAGATGTACTGTATATAGCCTACATCCTCTATACTGCTCCCTATATGTACTGTACATAGTCTACATCCTCTATACTGCTCCCTATATGCACTGTACATAGCCTCCATCCTCTATACTGCTCCCTATATGTACTGTACAAGGTCTACAACTGATATACTGCCCCTAGATGTACTGTATATAGCCTACATCCTCTATACTGCTCCCTATATGTACTGTACATAGTCTACATCCTCTATACTGCTCCCTATATGTACTGTACATAGTCTGCATCCTCTATACTGCTCCCTATATGTACTGTACATAGTCTACATCCTCTATACTGCTCCCTATATGTACTGTACAAGATCTACAACTGATATACTGCTCCTAGATGTACTGTATATAACCTACATCCTCTATACTGCTCCCTATATGTACTGTACATAGTCTGCATCCTCTATACTGCTCCCTATATGCTCTATACTGCTCCCTATATGTACTGTACATAGTCTGCATCCTCTGTACTGCTCCCTATATGTACTGTAAAAGGTCTACAACTGATATACTGCCCCTAGATGTACTGTATATAGCCTCCATCCTCTATACTGCTCCCTGTATGTACTGTACATAGTCTACATCCTCTATACTGCTCCCTATATGTACTGTACATAGTCTACATCCTCTATACTGCTCCCTATATGTACTGTATATAGTCTACATCCTCTATACTGCTCCCTATATGTACTCTACATAGTCTACATCCTCTATACTGCTCCCTATATGCACTGTACATAGTCTACATCCTCTATACTGCTCCGTATATGCTCTGTACATAGTCTACATCCTCTATACTGCTCCCTATATGCACTGTACATAGTCTACATCCTCTATACTGCTCCCTATATGTACTGTACATAGTCTACATCCTCTATACTGCTCCCTATATGCACTGTACATAGTCTACATCCTCTATACTGCTCCCTATATGCACTGTACATAGCCTCCATCCTCTATACTGCCCCCTATATGTACTGTACAAGGTCTACAACTGATATACTGCCCCTAGATGTACTGTATATAGCCTACATCCTCTATACTGCTCCCTATATGTACTGTACATAGTCTGCATCCTCTATACTGCTCCCTATATGTACTGTACATAGTCTACATCCTCTATACTGCTCCCTATATGTACTGTACAAGATCTACAACTGATATACTGCTCCTAGATGTACTGTATATAACCTACAGCCTCTATACTGCTCCCTGTATGTACTGTACATAGCCTACAGCCTCTATGCTTCTCTCTATATGTACTGTATATGGTCTTCAGTCTCTATACTGCCACTTGTAGTACTGTATATAGTCTACAGATTTCTTAACCTTTTCAAGCCAAATACCCCTCTAGGAATAATGACATCCTAGTACCCGACTGTGGTGTCCATCATGTGACAGTTCCTGCTCCCCAAGTGGGGAAGAAAAACCGGCACGCATAGCGAGCCAAGCAAATTCTTTTGGCTCTGGGGAACCTGTGGCAGGCACTAAAGCTTCTGAGGGTCTTTTAGCTTTTCCCAGTCTATTCAGCACAGACTTCTCGCTGCTGTAGAGGAGAACTGCCCCCTTCACCCTGAGCCAGCGTCCTCTGATGCCTGTCAGGACCTGAGCACTCACTAAATCTGCAGAGCATTGGTTCTCAGGCATGACATGTATCCCCTGAGAATGTGCTGTGTACAGATACCTCAGCTTGAGAAGCACTGGTCTATACTGCCCCTATATGTACTGTATACTGTCTACATCTCTTATACTACTCCCTATATGTGCTGTATACAGTCTACATGCTCTACACTGCCCCCTGTCTGTACTGTATACAGTCTGCCTCCTCTATTCTGCTCCTATATATACTACAGTATTCTAAAAACGACATCACGTATACTCCCTCTATATGTTCTGTACACTACCTCCATACACTCTACATCCCCTATATGTTCTGCACACAGCCTTTATACCTTGTACTGACCCTTATAAGTATTGCATGGTACCTTTAGCTCTTGTGCAGACAGTTACGATCTATACAGTATAAACTTAACCCTCTGGTTGCAGGTTGTGGTTATTGTGCGTCATCTGGGCCCTGTGGTTCCTGGAGCCTGAGTCCTATTCAGTGCTGCAGTTAGATTAGGGGCCAATATTAACGCTGTGATTTTTGCATGGCAGCAGAGTTCTCCTTTTAGCTGCCATAGCCCGGTTGCAGTGACAGATGTCCTTTATTGTGATATCCCTCAGTATGGTCTTGTGGCTGTGACCTGTGGGCCAGGTGGTAAGTTGCCAGACCCTGTGCCCTAATCTCTATCCTTCTGTGCAGTGGCCATAATGGCTGAGCAGGTGCCAGAGACCATCAGCTTCCCTACAGAGGAAGAGAAGATTCTGCAGCTATGGAAGTCCTTGGACTGTTTCCAAGAATGTCTCAAGCAATCAAAGAATAAGCCCAGGTGAGAAATACAAGGTCCCCCTGTCCCCAGACTGCATTCTCCAAAACCTTCCATGGGGGTTCTCCTTCCAGGCCTGGGAGAGGCAGACATGGGCCGTGAGATGTCTTTTAGGGTCCTATACACATGTGCATACACCTATACATACATGTAAATACTTATACATACACTTATACCTATACATATACATATCCCTATACATATACATCTATACATGTAAATACTTATACATACTTATACCTATACATATACACCTATTCATGTAAATACATATACCTACACAAATGCACCTATACATATATACATACCACAATACACATACCCCTATACATGTAAATACTTATACATACACTTATACCTATACAAATGCACCTATACATATATACATACCACAATACATATACCCCTATACATGTAAATACTTATACATACACTTATACCTATACAAATGCACCTATACATGTAAATACTTATACATACACTTATACCTATACAAATGCACCTATACATATATACATACCACAATACATATACCCCTATACATGTAAATACTTATACATACACTTATACCTATACAAATATACATACCACAATACATATACCCCTATACATGTAAATACTTATACATACACTTATACCTATACAAATGCACCTATACATATATACATACCCACCCATTCTTAGATTTCCCTAAGCATTAGCTATTAGCAGTAACTGCCTCATTTTCTGTCCCTGTATTCTCAGTACATTGTCATTGACGTGGCTGCTAGTGCACAGCAGGCGAGGTGATACAGCCGTCACCTCCTGTATCTGTATGTTAAACCAGTGACAAACACATATACTCCACTTATAGAGCTTCCCCCCTCATAGTCCGGCACTAAGGCATACACTAAAGCAAACACGCTGGCCGTGTAACAGATAGTCCAAGCCCCCTGGGACATCCCAGCATGGAGACTATCCATGCACACCTCCACTGAAGTGGCGCACTCACCGGTCAACACCCAACAGGTCACGTGAGTCCTACAGGAATGCACCGCCCCCACCCAATTTATATATGTGTATGTATAGGTGTATGTGCTTTTCAATAGTTTAACATTCAGATAGTGTACCCTAGGCTAGATGTGTCTGTTTAGCAGCTTGGGATACCAGTTTTTAATTGAGCATGGAGTCAGTTTTTAAGGTTAGTCAATAAAAAATGATGTTTTTAGGGTCGGATTTGGATAGGGACACTTTTTTTTTTTTGCACTATACAGGAGACTGCATCATCTTCCCCACAGGCCTGGAGGAGGTTAATTCTGTGTGTAGTACACACTGTGACTGCTGTATAGCTGGCGTCTTAGCGATAACCCTAAAATACTATATGGCCCCGTCCACAGCAGTCATACATACATGACTTATAAGATGTAAGAGAAGACACAGGTCCAACCTATAAGCTTACAGTGCTGATCCAGTGGAAGACAGAACTCCCGTGATCATCTCCAGAAATCGAGTACACCTGACTTGTAGACCATCTGGCCACTTTGGTTCTGACCCATGTTATGCAGCCAAAGACACTATGTACAAACTGCTCTATAACCTGTAGATAGGACACTATGTACAATCCGCTCTATAACCTGTAGATAGGACACTATGTACAATCCGCTCTATAACCTGTAGATAGGACACTATGTACAATCTGATCCTCTATAACCTGTAGATAGGACACTATGTACAATCTGCTCTATAACCTGTAGATAAGACACTGTGTACAATCTGCTCTATAACCTGTAGATAGGACACTATGTATAATCTGCTCTATAACCTGTAGATAGGACACTATGTACAATCTGATCCTCTATAACCTGTAGATAGGACACTATGTACAATCTGCTCTATAACCTGTAGATAAGACACTGTGTACAATCTGCTCTATAACCTGTAGATAGGACGCTATGTACAATCTGCTCTATAACCTGTAGATAGGACACTATGTACAATCTGCTCTATAACCTGTAGATAGGACACTATGTACAATCCGCTCTATAACCTGTATATAGGACACTGTGTACAATCTGCTCTATAACCTGTAGATAGGACACTGTGTACAAACTGCTCTATAACCTGTAGATAGGACACTATGTACAATCCGCTCTATAACCTGTAGATAGGACACTATGTACAATCTGCTCTATAACCTGTAGATAGGACACTATGTACAATCTGCTCTATAACCTGTAGATAGGACGCTATGTACAATCCGCTCTATAACCTGTAGATAGGACACTATGTACAATCTGCTCTATAACCTGTAGATAGGACACTATGTACAATCTGCTCCTCCTGCTCTATAACCTGTAGATAGGATGCTATGTACAATCCGCTCTATAACCTGTAGATAGGACGCTATGTACAATCTGCTCTATAACCTGTAGATAGGACACTATGTACAATCTGCTCTATAACCTGTAGATAGGACACTATGTACAATCTGCTCTATAACCTGTAGATAGGACACTATGTACAATCTGCTCTATAACCTATAGATAGGACACTATGTACAATCTGCTCTATAACCTGTAGATAGGACACTATGTACAATCTGCTCTATAACCTGTAGATAGGACACTATGTACAATCCGCTCTATAACCTGTAGATAGGACACTATGTACAATCTGCTCTATAACCTGTAGATAAGACACTATGTACAATCTGCTCTATAACCTGTAGATAAATAGGACACTATGTACAATCTGCTCTATAACCTGTAGATAGGACACTATGTACAATCTGCTCCTCCTGCTCTATAACCTGTAGATAGGACACTATGTACAATCTGCTCTATAACCTGTAGATAGGACACTATGTACAATCTGCTCTATAACCTGTAGATAGGACACTATGTACAATCTGCTCTATAACCTGTAGATAGGACACTGTGTACAATCTGCTCTATAACCTGTAGATAGGACACTGTGTACAATCTGCTCTATAACCTGTAGATAGGACACTATGTACAATCCGCTCTATAACCTGTAGATAGGACACTGTGTACAATCCGCTCTATAACCTGTAGATAGGACACTATGTACAATCTGCTCTATAACCTGTAGAAAGGACACTATGTACAATCCGCTCTATAACCTGTAGATAGGACACTATGTACAATCTGCTCTATAACCTGTAGATAGGACACTATGTATAATCTGCTCTATAACTTGTAGATAGGACACTATGTACAATCTGCTCTATAACCTGTAGATAGGACACTATGTACAATCTGCTCCTCCTGCTCTATAACCTGTAGATAGGACACTATGTACAATCTGCTCTATAACCTGTAGATAGGACACTATGTACAATCTGCTCTATAACCTGTAGATAGGACACTATGTACAATCTGCTCTATAACCTGTAGATAGGACACTATGTACAATCTGCTCTATAACCTGTAGAAAGGACACTATGTACAATCCGCTCTATAACCTGTAGATAGGACACTATGTACAATCTGCTCTATAACCTGTAGATAGGACACTATGTATAATCTGCTCTATAACTTGTAGATAGGACACTATGTACAATCTGCTCTATAACCTGTAGATAGGACACTATGTACAATCTGCTCCTCCTGCTCTATAACCTGTAGATAGGACACTATGTACAATCTGCTCTATAACCTGTAGATAGGACACTATGTACAATCTGCTCTATAACCTGTAGATAGGACACTATGTACAATCTGCTCTATAACCTGTAGATAGGACACTATGTACAATCTGCTCCTCCTGCTCTATAACCTGTAGATAGGACACTATGTACAATCTGCTCTATAACCTGTAGATAGGACACTATGTACAATCTGCTCTATAACCTGTAGATAGGACACTATGTACAATCTGCTCTATAACCTGTAGATAGGACACTATGTACAATCCGCTCTATAACCTGTAGATAGGACACTGTGTACAATCCGCTCTATAACCTGTAGATAGGACACTATGTACAATCTGCTCTATAACCTGTAGATGGGACACTATGTACAATCCGCTCTATAACCTGTAGATAGGACACTATGTACAATCTGCTCTATAACCTGTAGATAGGACACTATGTATAATCTGCTCTATAACCTGTAGATAGGACACTATGTACAATCCGCTCTATAACCTGTAGATAGGACACTATGTACAATCTGCTCTATAACCTGTAGATAGGACACTATGTACAATCTGCTCTATAACCTGTAGATAGGACACTATGTACAATCCGCTCTATAACCTGTATACAGGACACTATGTACAATCCGCTCTATAACCTGTAGATAGGACACTATGTACAATCCGCTCTATAACCTGTAGATAGGACACTATGTACAATCTGCTCTATAACCTGGAGATAGGACACTATGTACAATCTGCTCCTTCTGCTCTATAACCTGCCCCCAGCAGATAGTATATAGTGTCCTATGTACTTGATAGTTTCCCTTTCAGGTTAAAATCAACTATGTCAATAAGAGGTTTCCTAAAAAAAATAGGTGAAATTACAACTCATGGATGTTTATTCTTACTTTAAGTGGCCCCTGTTATAAACATCTGCTCATAAATAACTAGTCCAGGTGAATATAAGAAATTCTCTGATATATCTTATTTAGGAGATCGGTTTCCTTCAGCTCTTCTTCTTCTTCTTCTTCTTCTTCTTCTTCTTCTCCTCCTTCTCTTCATTTACAGGAGATTCCGAGCGTGGCTCGTGGCACAGATGATCTGTGGGGGTCCCGAGAGTTGGACTCTGCAGATCTAATATTGATGGCGGCCTATCCTAAGGACAGACCATTAATATTGGAAACCCATTCAGGGGGTTTGGTTGAAGCTTATGTTGGCAGAGTATAAGGGAAATGTCTATCTGCTGACCATATCCACCAGCACCCTCTGTGCACGGCCTGGTCACTGGATATGACCCTGGAGGGTGGGGCGACCTGTATTATGGTTATTGTGGCAGAGTATACGCCATCCTGTCGCTGTGTCTCACTTGTAGGTACACATTCTATGATGGACCTCCCTTTGCGACAGGCCTACCGCACTATGGGCACATTCTTGCTGGTACCATTAAGGACATTGTGACCAGGTTTGCTCACCAGAGTGGCTTCCACGTGGAAAGAAGGTTTGGCTGGGACTGCCACGGATTACCAGTGGTGAGTTTCATTGTCTTTTCCTCTGTCATGATGATGTCATGTCGGGAGTTGCCATGTCACCCTACATGTAATGATGTAGCTGGAGACCTTGTGATTTGTCATGTTGGGGGACACTACGACACCCCACAGCAGGATAAGTGGGACTTTGTGATTCTTGCTGTGTCGGTGAAGGTCTTTATGGGGTTAATAGCGGGCACTACCTGTGTCATTAATTTTCTCCTCTTCTGCAGGAATATGAGATTGACAAGACACTGGGAATAAAAGGTCCGGAGGACGTCGCTAAGATGGGGATTGCAGAATACAACAGACAGTGCCGAGGGATTGTCATGAGATACTCGCAGGACTGGGAGGTAACACAATGGGGGAAGGGATAAGACCGGGATCACAATGACAGGGGGAGATACAGGGGGCGCTATCACTGGTGTTGTCATGTGAGGCTGTTCAGAACTGGAAGCCATATGAGCTCTTTGTGGCAGAGGCGAAGGGATAGGACTGGGGTGCACATGATTCTCTGACGAGTATTGGGCAATGCTAGCGTACACCGTAACCCTTCCCATTAACCCTTTGTCTGATAGAGACCCCTCCAGGGTCAGAACAAGCAAGGGATGGGTCATGTAGAAATCCATCCTGCCTGATCCCCTGTGCAGTCTCCGTGCTGGCAGTCTGCATGGACATCATACATGTTGTATCCCAGGGCTGATCATTTATGTAGCAGGGATTGAACATCTTCCAACCATGGTGTCCTTTTTCTTGTGTCCAGATCAGTGTTACGAGGTTGGGCCGATGGATTGACTTCAAGAATGACTACAAGACCCTTTACCCCTGGTTCATGGAGACTGTGTGGTAGGTTCCTGGTTGGGGAATGTTCGGTGGTCCCTGGGGCCCATACTCTTTCCTGGCTGATGGGAGCTGAGAGTGCATGTATATGGGGAGGATGGAAGGAATGTTCATGGCATGTATCACTGAAAACCCCATAGAGCCCTAAATAAGGCTTGGAAGTAACAGCCTTGGCAGTCCACAAGAAGCGTGCTGGTGCAGTGGACTTGCACACTTATTTATCCCCATTCACCTGCCTTGGATGTGGAATCTGACAAATCCTGATCGTGTGAACATCGTCTGCCTACTCTCATGGGTCAGGACCCCGTGTGCTTTTCATTTTGGTGGGCTTTGCAGTTATTGCACCTTTTTGGTCGTGACTAGTTTATAAATAGAAAAGTCTTCAGAATTTGTGCAGGTTTTATTGATTGTTCGTCTGCAGAAATCGCCCCATCCAGGTGTATGTGTGGGCTTTGTTTTCAGTCATTTCTTCTGGGTCTGTGGGTTTTGGGGTCTTCTCGTTTTGTAGTTCTTTCTTCTGGGTCTGTGGGTTTTGGGGTCTTCGGGTTTTGTAGTTCTTTCTTCTGGGTCTGTGGGTTTTGGGGTCTTCGGGTTTTGTAGTTTTTTCTTCTGGGTCTGTGGGTTTTGGGGTCTTTGGGTTTAGTAGTTCTTTCTTCTGGGTCTGTGGGTTTTGGGGTTCCTTATACTATTTTCAGTCCTTTCTATGGTCTGTGGCTTTTGTTGCTTTCGGGATCTTTGCCGTTTTTATCCCTTATCCTGTTGTACGTGCAGCTCACGCCACGACCTCTGTTGTGTCCAGCTGGTGCGTGTAGTACTGCTTTATGGCCGCTACTGGTGACTCTTCTTATCTTTCCTGCCCAGGTGGGTGTTCAAGCAGCTCTATGATAAAGGGCTTGTGTACCGAGGGGTCAAGGTGATGCCCTTCTCCACTGCCTGTAACACTCCATTATCCAACTTTGAGTCCCATCAGAATTACAAGGTGTGTATTTTAGGCTTATGAGGTCATTGTGCCCCTGCCACCACTCTGACACCACCTATGCTTCCAGGATGTGCAAGACCCCTCTGTTATTGTCACCTTCCCCTTCCTGGAGGACTCAGCTGTGTCGCTTGTGGCTTGGACGACCACCCCATGGACTCTGCCCAGTAACATGGCTCTTTGTGTGAATCCAGAACTGATCTATGTCCGACTTAGAGGTGAGTGACCGAGTGAGGATCTGGTGAGTCTCAGGGTCCAGGAGATGATAGCGGAGTAATGATGCTCTCTCTTCATAGATAAGTCCAACGGGAACGTCTATATACTGATGGAGGCCCGGCTTTCCTCCCTGTACAAGACCGAAGCGGAATATGAGATTCTGGACAGGTATATACCCCTCCTCCTCCTCTCTATGGCTGCTGCAAGTTTTATGGTTACATCTTCTGTTAATACGGTTATATGTGCGATGTTGGCGACCCCCTCCCCCACCCATCCTATTACACCTGTATAATACAAATAATGACAGAGGTGACGCCCCTTTTGGTGAGATATACCTGTATACTACGTGATGATGATGGAGGTGACGCCCCCTGCTGTATACGCTGTGTGGTGACAGAGGTGACGCCCCCTGTAATAATATATATCTGTATACCACATGTGATGACAGAGGTGACGCCCTGTGTGGTAATATATACCTGTATACTATGTGTGGTGACGGAGGTTGTGCCGCCCCTTAGTAGTCGCAGTATTCTCGGCTTGCTCTGTGTATGGCCGGGTGTAGCGGGTGTCCTGAGGTTTCGCTGCCCCTTAGTAGTCGCAGTATTCTCGGCTTGCTGGCTGACGTGGGTGCCCTGAGGTTTCGCCGCCCCTTAGTAGTCGCAGTATTCTCGGCTTGCTGGGTGTAGCAGGTGCCCTGAGGTTTCGCTGCCCCTTAGTAGTCGCAGTATTCTCGGCTTGCTGGGTGTAGCGGGTGCCCTGAGGTTTTACTGCCCCTTAATAGTCTCAGTATTCTCGACTGGCTGGGTGTAGCGGGTGCCCTGAGGTTTCGCTGCCCCTTAGTAGTCGCAGTATTCTCGGCTTGCTGGCTGTCGTGGGTGTCCTGAGGTTTTGCCGGCCCTTAGTCGCAGTATTCTCGGCTTGCTGGGTGTAGCGGGTTCCCTGAGGTTGTGCCGCCCCTTAGTAGTCGCAGTATTCTCGGCTTGCTGGGTGTAGAGAGTGCCCTGAGGTTTCGCCGCCCCTTAGTAGTCGCAGTATTCTCGGCTTGCGCTGTGTATGGCCGGGTGTAGTGGGTGCCCTGAGGTTTCGCCGCCCCTTAGTAGTCGCAGTATTCTCGGCTTGCACTGTGTATGGCCGGGTGTAGTGGGTGCCCTGAGGTTTCGCCGCCCCTTAGTAGTCGCAGTATTCTCGGCTTGCTGGGTGTAGTGAGTGCCCTGAGGTTTTGCTGCCCCTTAGTAGTCGCAGTATTCTCGGCTTGCGCTGTGTATGGCCGGGTGTAGTGGGTGCCCTGAGGTTTCGCTGCCCCTTAGTAGTCGCAGTATTCTCGGCTTGCACTGTGTATGGCCGGGTGTAGTGGGTGCCCTGAGGTTTCGCTGCCCCTTAGTAGTCGCAGTATTCTCGGCTTGCTCGGTGTAGTGAGTGCCCTGAGGTTTCGCCGCCTCTTAGTAGTCGCAGTATTCTCGGCTTGCTGGGTGTAGCGGGTGCCCTGAGGTTTTTCTGCCCCTTAGTAGTCGCAGTATTCTCGGTTTGCTCGGTGTAGAGAGTGCCCTGAGGTTTCGCCGCCCCTTAGTAGTCGCAGTATTCTCGGTTTGCTCGGTGTAGCGAGTGCCCTGAGGTTTCGCCGCCCCTTAGTAGTCGCAGTATTCTCGGCTTGCTGGGTGTAGCGGGTGCCCTGAGGTTTCGCCGCCCCTTAGTAGTGTCAGTATTCTTGGCTTGCTGGGTGTAGCGGGTGCCCTGAGGTTTCGCCGCCCCTTAGTAGTCGCAGTATTCTCGGCTTGCTGGGTGTAGCGGGTGCCCTGAGGTTTCGCCGCCCCTTAGTAGTCGCAGTATTCTCGGCTTGCTGGGTGTAGCGGGTGCCCTGAGGTTTCGCCGCCCCTTAGTAGTCTCAGTATTCTCGGCTTGCTGGCTGTAGCGGGTGCCCTGAGGTTTCGCCGCCCCTTAGTAGTCGCAGTATTCTCGGCTTGCTCGGTGTAGCGGGTGCCCTGAGGTTTCGCCGCCCCTTAGTAGTCGCAGTATTCTCGGCTTGCTGGCTGTCGTGGGTGTCCTGAGGTTTTGCCGCCCCTTAGTAGTCGCAGTATTCTCGGCTTGCTGGGTGTAGCGGGTTCCCTGAGGTTTCGCCGCCCCTTAGTAGTCGCAGTATTCTCGGCTTGCTGGGTGTAGCGGGTGCCCTGAGGTTTCGCCGCCCCTTAGTAGTCTCAGTATTCTTGGCTTGCTGGCTGTCGTGGGTGCCCTGAGGTTTTGCCGCCCCTTAGTAGTCGCAGTATTCTCGGTTTGCTGGGTGTAGGGAGTGCCCTGAGGTTTCGCCGCCCCTTAGTAGTCGCAGTATTCTCGGCTTGCTGGCTGTAGCGAGTGCCCTGAGGTTTCGCCGCCCCTTAGTAGTCGCAGTATTCTCGGCTTGCTGGCTGTAGCGAGTGCCCTGAGGTTTCGCCGCCCCTTAGTAGTCGCAGTATTCTCGGCTTGCTGGCTGTCGTGGGTGTCCTGAGGTTTCGCCGCCCCTTAGTAGTCGCAGTATTCTCGTCTTGCTGGGTGTAGCGGGTGCCCTGAGGTTTCGCCGCCCCTTAGTAGTCGCAGTATTCTCGGCTTGCTGGGTGTAGCGGGTGCCCTGAGGTTTCGCCGCCCCTTAGTAGTCGCAGTATTCTCGGCTTGCTGGCTGTCGTAGGTGCCCTGAGGTTTTGCCGCCCCTTAGTAGTTGCAGTATTCTCGGCTTGCTGGTTGTAGCGGGTGCCCTGAGGTTTCGCCGCCCCTTAGTAGTCGCAGTATTCTCGGCTTGCTGGCTGTAGCGAGTGCCCTGAGGTTTCGCCGCCCCTTAGTAGTCGCAGTATTCTCGGCTTGCTGGGTGTAGCGGGTGCCCTGAGGTTTCGCCGCCCCTTAGTAGTCGCAGTATTCTCGGCTTGCTGGGTGTAGCGGGTGCCCTGAGGTTTCGCCGCCCCTTAGTAGTCGCAGTATTCTCGTCTTGCTGGGTGTAGCGGGTGCCCTGAGGTTTCGCCGCCCCTTAGTAGTCTCAGTATTCTTGGCTTGCTGGCTGTCGTGGGTGTCCTGAGGTTTTGCCGCCCCTTAGTAGTCGCAGTATTCTCGGCTTGCTGGGTGTAGAGAGTGCCCTGAGGTTTCGCCGCCCCTTAGTAGTCGCAGTATTCTCGGCTTGCTGGCTGTAGAGAGTGCCCTGAGGTTTCGCCGCCCCTTAGTAGTCGCAGTATTCTCGGCTTGCGCTGTGTATGGCCGGGTGTAGTGGGTGCCCTGAGGTTTCGCCGCCCCTTAGTAGTCGCAGTATTCTCGGCTTGCACTGTGTATGGCCGGGTGTAGCGGGTGCCCTGAGGTTTCGCCGCCCCTTAGTAGTCGCAGTATTCTCGGCTTGCTGGGTGTAGTGAGTGCCCTGAGGTTTTGCTGCCCCTTAGTAGTCGCAGTATTCTCGGCTTGCGCTGTGTATGGCCGGGTGTAGCGGGTGCCCTGAGGTTTCGCTGCCCCTTAGTAGTCGCAGTATTCTCGGCTTGCACTGTGTATGGCCGGGTGTAGTGGGTGCCCTGAGGTTTCGCTGCCCCTTAGTAGTCGCAGTATTCTCGGCTTGCTCGGTGTAGTGAGTACCCTGAGGTTTCGCCGCCTCTTAGTAGTCGCAGTATTCTCGGCTTGCTGGGTGTAGCGGGTGCCCTGAGGTTTTTCTGCCCCTTAGTAGTCGCAGTATTCTCGGTTTGCTCGGTGTAGCGGGTGCCCTGAGGTTTCGCCGCCCCTTAGTAGTCACAGTATTCTCGGCTTGCTGGGTGTAGCGGGTGCCCTGCGGTTTCGCCGCCCCTTAGTAGTCGCAGTATTCTCGGCTTGCTGGGTGTAGCGGGTGCCCTGAGGTTTCGCCGCCCCTTAGTAGTCGCAGTATTCTCGGCTTGCTGGGTGTAGCGGGTGCCCTGAGGTTTCGCTGCCCCTTAGTAGTCGCAGTATTCTCGGCTTGCTGGGTGTAGCGGGTGCCCTGAGGTTTCGCCGCCCCTTAGTAGTCGCAGTATTCTCGGCTTGCTGGGTGTAGCGGGTGCCCTGAGGTTTCGCCGCCCCTTAGTAGTCGCAGTATTCTCGGCTTGCTGGGTGTAGCGGGTGCCCTGAGGTTTCGCCGCCCCTTAGTAGTCGCAGTATTCTCGGCTTGCTGGGTGTAGCGGGTGCCCTGAGGTTTTGCCGCCCCTTAGTAGTCGCAGTATTCTCGGCTTGCTGGGTGTAGCGGGTGCCCTGAGGTTTCGCCGCCCCTTAGTAGTCGCAGTATTCTCGGCTTGCTGGGTGTAGCGGGTGCCCTGAGGTTTCGCTGCCCCTTAGTAGTCGCAGTATTCTCGGCTTGCTGGGTGTATCGGGTGCCCTGAGGTTTTTCTGCCCCTTAGTAGTCGCAGTATTCTCGGTTTGCTCGGTGTAGCGGGTGCCCTGAGGTTTCGCCGCCCCTTAGTAGTCACAGTATTCTCGGCTTGCTGGGTGTAGCGGGTGCCCTGCGGTTTCGCCGCCCCTTAGTGGTCGCAGTATTCTCGGCTTGCTGGGTGTAGCGGGTGCCCTGAGGTTTCGCCGCCCCTTAGTAGTCGCAGTATTCTCGGCTTGCTGGCTGTAGCGGGTGCCCTGAGGTTTCGCCGCCCCTTAGTAGTCGCAGTATTCTCGGTTTGCTCGGTGTAGCGAGTGCCCTGAGGTTTCGCCGCCCCTTAGTAGTCTCAGTATTCTTGGCTTGCTGGCTGTCGTGGGTGTCCTGAGGTTTTGCCGCCCCTTAGTAGTCGCAGTATTCTCGGCTTGCTGGGTGTAGCGGGTTCCCTGAGGTTTCGCCGCCCCTTAGTAGTCGCAGTATTCTCGGCTTGCTGGGTGTAGCGGGTGCCCTGAGGTTTCGCCGCCCCTTAGTAGTCTCAGTATTCTTGGCTTGCTGGCTGTCGTGGGTGCCCTGAGGTTTTGCCGCCCCTTAGTAGTCGCAGTATTCTCGGTTTGCTGGGTGTAGGGAGTGCCCTGAGGTTTCGCCGCCCCTTAGTAGTCGCAGTATTCTCGGCTTGCTGGCTGTAGCGAGTGCCCTGAGGTTTCGCCGCCCCTTAGTAGTCGCAGTATTCTCGGCTTGCTGGCTGTAGCGAGTGCCCTGAGGTTTCGCCGCCCCTTAGTAGTCTCAGTATTCTTGGCTTGCTGGCTGTCGTGGGTGCCCTGAGGTTTCGCCGCCCCTTAGTAGTCACAGTATTCTCGGCTTGCTGGGTGTAGCGGGTGCCCTGAGGTTTCGCCGCCCCTTAGTAGTCGCAGTATTCTCGTCTTGCTGGGTGTAGCGGGTGCCCTGAGGTTTCGCCGCCCCTTAGTAGTCTCAGTATTCTTGGCTTGCTGGGTGTCCTGAGGTTTTGCCGCCCCTTAGTAGTCGCAGTATTCTCGGCTTGCTGGGTGTAGAGAGTGCCCTGAGGTTTCGCCGCCCCTTAGTAGTCGCAGTATTCTCGGCTTGCTGGCTGTAGAGAGTGCCCTGAGGTTTCGCCGCCCCTTAGTAGTCGCAGTATTCTCGGCTTGCGCTGTGTATGGCCGGGTGTAGTGGGTGCCCTGAGGTTTCGCCGCCCCTTAGTAGTCGCAGTATTCTCGGCTTACACTGTGTATGGCCGGGTGTAGCGGGTGCCCTGAGGTTTCGCCGCCCCTTAGTAGTCGCAGTATTCTCGGCTTGCTGGGTGTAGTGAGTGCCCTGGGGTTTTGCTGCCCCTTAGTAGTCGCAGTATTCTCGGCTTGCGCTGTGTATGGCCGGGTGTAGTGGGTGCCCTGAGGTTTCGCTGCCCCTTAGTAGTCGCAGTATTCTCGGCTTGCACTGTGTATGGCCGGGTGTAGTGGGTGCCCTGAGGTTTCGCTGCCCCTTAGTAGTCGCAGTATTCTCGGCTTCCTCGGTGTAGTGAGTACCCTGAGGTTTCGCCGCCTCTTAGTAGTCGCAGTATTCTCGGCTTGCTGGGTGTAGCGGGTGCCCTGAGGTTTTTCTGCCCCTTAGTAGTCGCAGTATTCTCGGTTTGCTCGGTGTAGCGGGTGCCCTGAGGTTTCGCCGCCCCTTAGTAGTCACAGTATTCTCGGCTTGCTGGCTGTCGTGGGTGTCCTGAGGTTTCGCCGCCCCTTAGTAGTCGCAGTATTCTCGGCTTGCTGGGTGTAGAGAGTGCCCTGAGGTTTCGCCGCCCCTTAGTAGTCTCAGTATTCTTGGCTTGCTGGCTGTCGTGGGTGCCCTGAGGTTTTGCCGCCCCTTTGTAGTCGCAGTATTCTCGGTTTGCTGGGTGTAGGGAGTGCCCTGAGGTTTCGCCGCCCCTTAGTAGTCGCAGTATTCTCGGCTTGCTGGGTGTAGAGAGTGCCCTGAGGTTTCGCCGCCCCTTAGTAGTCTCAGTATTCTTGGCTTGCTGGCTGTCGTGGGTGCCCTGAGGTTTTGCCGCCCCTTTGTAGTCGCAGTATTCTCGGTTTGCTGGGTGTAGGGAGTGCCCTGAGGTTTCGCCGCCCCTTAGTAGTCGCAGTATTCTCGGCTTGCTGGCTGTAGCGAGTCCCCTGAGGTTTCGCCGCTCCTTAGTAGTCGCAGTATTCTCGGCTTGCTGGCTGTCGTGGGTGTCCTGAGGTTTCGCCGCCCCTTAGTAGTCGCAGTATTCTCGGCTTGCTGGGTGTAGCGGGTGCCCTGAGGTTTTGCCGCCCCTTAGTAGTCGCAGTATTCTCAGCTTGCTGGGTGTAGCGGGTGCCCTGAGGTTTCGCTGCCCCTTAGTAGTCGCAGTATTCTCGGCTTGCTGGCTGTCGTGGGTGCCCTGAGGTTTCGCCGCCCCTTAGTAGTCGCAGTATTCTCGGTTTGCTGGGTGTAGCGAGTGCCCTGAGGTTTCGCCGCCCCTTAGTAGTCGCAGTATTCTCGGCTTGCTGGCTGTAGCGGGTGCCCTGAGGTTTCGCCGCCCCTTAGTAGTCGCAGTATTCTCGGCTTGCTGGGTGTAGCGGGTGCCCTGAGGTTTCGCTGCCCCTTAGTAGTCGCAGTATTCTCGGCTTGCTGGGTGTAGCGGGTGCCCTGAGGTTTCGCTGCCCCTTAGTAGTCGCAGTATTCTCGGCTTGCTGGGTGTAGCGGGTGCCCTGAGGTTTCGCTGCCCCTTAGTAGTCGCAGTATTCTCGGCTTGCTGGGTGTAGCGGGTGCCCTGAGGTTTCGCCGCCCCTTAGTAGTCGCAGTATTCTCGGCTTGCTGGGTGTAGCGGGTGCCCTGAGGTTTCGCCGCCCCTTAGTAGTCGCAGTATTCTCGGCTTGCTGGGTGTAGCGGGTGCCCTGAGGTTTCGCCGCCCCTTAGTAGTCGCAGTATTCTCGGCTTGCTGGGTGTAGCGGGTGCCCTGAGGTTTCGCCGCCCCTTAGTAGTCGCAGTATTCTCGGCTTGCTGGGTGTAGCGGGTGCCCTGAGGTTTCGCTGCCCCTTAGTAGTCGCAGTATTCTCGGCTTGCTGGCTGTCGTGGGTGCCCTGAGGTTTTGCCGCCCCTTAGTAGTCGCAGTATTCTCGGTTTGCTGGGTGTAGCGAGTGCCCTGAGGTTTCGCCGCCCCTTAGTAGTCTCAGTATTCTCGGCTTGCTGGCTGTAGCGGGTGCCCTGAGGTTTCGCCGCCCCTTAGTAGTCGCAGTATTCTCGGCTTGCTCGGTGTAGCGGGTGCCCTGAGGTTTCGCCGCCCCTTAGTAGTCGCAGTATTCTCGGCTTGCTGGGTGTAGCGGGTGCCCTGAGGTTTCGCTGCCCCTTAGTAGTCGCAGTATTCTCGGCTTGCTCGGTGTAGCGGGTGCCCTGAGGTTTCGCCGCCCCTTAGTAGTCGCAGTATTCTCGGCTTGCTGGGTGTAGCGGGTGCCCTGAGGTTTCGCCGCCCCTTAGTAGTCTCAGTATTCTTGGCTTGCTGGCTGTCGTGGGTGTCCTGAGGTTTCGCCGCCCCTTAGTAGTCGCAGTATTCTCGGCTTGCTGGGTGTAGAGAGTGCCCTGAGGTTTCGCCGCCCCTTAGTAGTCGCAGTATTCTCGGCTTGCTGGGTGTAGCGGGTGCCCTTAGGTTTCGCCGCCCCTTAGTAGTCGCAGTATTCTCGGCTTGCTGGGTGTAGCGGGTGCCCTGAGGTTTCGCCGCCCCTTAGTAGTCGCAGTATTCTCGGCTTGCTGGGTGTAGCGGGTGCCCTGAGGTTTCGCCGCCCCTTAGTAGTCGCAGTATTCTCGGCTTGCTGGGTGTAGCGGGTGCCCTGAGGTTTTGCCGCCCCTTAGTAGTCGCAGTATTCTCGGCTTGCTGGGTGTAGCGGGTGCCCTGAGGTTTCGCCGCCCCTTAGTAGTCGCAGTATTCTCGGCTTGCTGGGTGTAGCGGGTGCCCTGAGGTTTCGCTGCCCCTTAGTAGTCGCAGTATTCTCGGCTTGCTGGGTGTAGCGGGTGCCCTGAGGTTTCGCCGCCCCTTAGTAGTCTCAGTATTCTTGGCTTGCTGGCTGTCGTGGGTGTCCTGAGGTTTTGCCGCCCCTTATTAGTCACAGTATTCTCGGCTTGCTGGGTGTAGCGGGTGCCCTGAGGTTTCGCCGCCCCTTAGTAGTCGCAGTATTCTCGGCTTGCTGGCTGTAGCGGGTGCCCTGAGGTTTCGCCGCCCCTTAGTAGTCGCAGTATTCTCGGCTTGCTGGCTGTCGTGGGTGCCCTGAGGTTTCGCCGCCCCTTAGTAGTCGCAGTATTCTCGGCTTGCTGGGTGTAGCGGGTGCCCTGAGGTTTCGCTGCCCCTTAGTAGTCGCAGTATTCTCGGCTTGCTGGGTGTAGCGGGTGCCCTGAGGTTTCGCTGCCCCTTAGTAGTCGCAGTATTCTCGGCTTGCTGGGTGTAGCGGGTGCCCTGAGGTTTCGCTGCCCCTTAGTAGTCGCAGTATTCTCGGCTTGCTGGGTGTAGCGGGTGCCCTGAGGTTTCGCCGCCCCTTAGTAGTCGCAGTATTCTCGGCTTGCTGGGTGTAGCGGGTGCCCTGAGGTTTCGCCGTCCCTTAGTAGTCGCAGTATTCTCGGCTTGCTGGGTGTAGCGGGTGCCCTGAGGTTTCGCCGCCCCTTAGTAGTCGCAGTATTCTCGGCTTGCTGGGTGTAGCGGGTGCCCTGAGGTTTCGCCGCCCCTTAGTAGTCGCAGTATTCTCGGCTTGCTGGGTGTAGCGGGTGCCCTGAGGTTTCGCTGCCCCTTAGTAGTCGCAGTATTCTCGGCTTGCTGGCTGTCGTGGGTGCCCTGAGGTTTTGCCGCCCCTTAGTAGTCGCAGTATTCTCGGTTTGCTGGGTGTAGCGAGTGCCCTGAGGTTTCGCCGCCCCTTAGTAGTCTCAGTATTCTCGGCTTGCTGGCTGTAGCGGGTGCCCTGAGGTTTCGCCGCCCCTTAGTAGTCGCAGTATTCTCGGCTTGCTCGGTGTAGCGGGTGCCCTGAGGTTTCGCCGCCCCTTAGTAGTCGCAGTATTCTCGGCTTGCTGGGTGTAGCGGGTGCCCTGAGGTTTCGCTGCCCCTTAGTAGTCGCAGTATTCTCGGCTTGCTCGGTGTAGCGGGTGCCCTGAGGTTTTGCCGCCCTTTAGTAGTCGCAGTATTCTCGGCTTGCTGGGTGTAGCGGGTGCCCTGAGGTTTCGCCGCCCCTTAGTAGTCTCAGTATTCTTGGCTTGCTGGCTGTCGTGGGTGTCCTGAGGTTTCGCCGCCCCTTAGTAGTCGCAGTATTCTCGGCTTGCTGGGTGTAGAGAGTGCCCTGAGGTTTCGCCGCCCCTTAGTAGTCGCAGTATTCTCGGCTTGCTGGGTGTAGCGGGTGCCCTGAGGTTTCGCCGCCCCTTAGTAGTCGCAGTATTCTCGGCTTGCTGGGTGTAGCGGGTGCCCTGAGGTTTCGCCGCCCCTTAGTAGTCGCAGTATTCTCGGCTTGCTGGGTGTAGCGGGTGCCCTGAGGTTTCGCCGCCCCTTAGTAGTCGCAGTATTCTCGGCTTGCTGGGTGTAGCGGGTGCCCTGAGGTTTTGCCGCCCCTTAGTAGTCGCAGTATTCTCGGCTTGCTGGGTGTAGCGGGTGCCCTGAGGTTTCGCCGCCCCTTAGTAGTCGCAGTATTCTCGGCTTGCTGGGTGTAGCGGGTGCCCTGAGGTTTCGCTGCCCCTTAGTAGTCGCAGTATTCTCGGCTTGCTGGGTGTAGCGGGTGCCCTGAGGTTTCGCCGCCCCTTAGTAGTCGCAGTATTCTCGGCTTGCTGGGTGTAGCGGGTGCCCTGAGGTTTCGCCGCCCCTTAGTAGTCGCAGTATTCTCGGCTTGCTGGGTGTAGCGGGTGCCCTGAGGTTTCGCCGCCCCTTAGTAGTCGCAGTATTCTCGGCTTGCTGGGTGTAGCGGGTGCCCTGAGGTTTCGCTGCCCCTTAGTAGTCGCAGTATTCTCGGCTTGCTCGGTGTAGCGGGTGCCCTGAGGTTTCGCCGCCCTTTAGTAGTCGCAGTATTCTCGGCTTGCTGGGTGTAGCGGGTGCCCTGAGGTTTCGCCGCCCCTTAGTAGTCTCAGTATTCTTGGCTTGCTGGCTGTCGTGGGTGTCCTGAGGTTTCGCCGCCCCTTAGTAGTCGCAGTATTCTCGGCTTGCTGGGTGTAGAGAGTGCCCTGAGGTTTCGCCGCCCCTTAGTAGTCGCAGTATTCTCGGCTTGCTGGGTGTAGCGGGTGCCCTGAGGTTTCGCCGCCCCTTAGTAGTCGCAGTATTCTCGGCTTGCTGGGTGTAGCGGGTGCCCTGAGGTTTCGCCGCCCCTTAGTAGTCGCAGTATTCTCGGCTTGCTGGGTGTAGCGGGTGCCCTGAGGTTTCGCCGCCCCTTAGTAGTCGCAGTATTCTCGGCTTGCTGGGTGTAGCGGGTGCCCTGAGGTTTTGCCGCCCCTTAGTAGTCGCAGTATTCTCGGCTTGCTGGGTGTAGCGGGTGCCCTGAGGTTTCGCCGCCCCTTAGTAGTCGCAGTATTCTCGGCTTGCTGGGTGTAGCGGGTGCCCTGAGGTTTCGCCGCCCCTTAGTAGTCGCAGTATTCTCGGCTTGCTGGGTGTAGCGGGTGCCCTGAGGTTTCGCCGCCCCTTAGTAGTCGCAGTATTCTCGGCTTGCTGGGTGTAGCGGGTGCCCTGAGGTTTCGCCGCCCCTTAGTAGTCGCAGTATTCTCGGCTTGCTGGGTGTAGCGGGTGCCCTGAGGTTTCGCCGCCCCTTAGTAGTCGCAGTATTCTCGGCTTGCTGGGTGTAGCGGGTGCCCTGAGGTTTCGCTGCCCCTTAGTAGTCGCAGTATTCTCGGCTTGCTGGCTGTCGTGGGTGCCCTGAGGTTTTGCCGCCCCTTAGTAGTCGCAGTATTCTCGGTTTGCTGGGTGTAGCGAGTGCCCTGAGGTTTCGCCGCCCCTTAGTAGTCTCAGTATTCTCGGCTTGCTGGCTGTAGCGGGTGCCCTGAGGTTTCGCCGCCCCTTAGTAGTCGCAGTATTCTCGGCTTGCTCGGTGTAGCGGGTGCCCTGAGGTTTCGCCGCCCCTTAGTAGTCGCAGTATTCTCGGCTTGCTGGGTGTAGCGGGTGCCCTGAGGTTTCGCTGCCCCTTAGTAGTCGCAGTATTCTCGGCTTGCTCGGTGTAGCGGGTGCCCTGAGGTTTCGCCGCCCTTTAGTAGTCGCAGTATTCTCGGCTTGCTGGGTGTAGCGGGTGCCCTGAGGTTTCGCCGCCCCTTAGTAGTCTCAGTATTCTTGGCTTGCTGGCTGTCGTGGGTGTCCTGAGGTTTCGCCGCCCCTTAGTAGTCGCAGTATTCTCGGCTTGCTGGGTGTAGAGAGTGCCCTGAGGTTTCGCCGCCCCTTAGTAGTCGCAGTATTCTCGGCTTGCTGGGTGTAGCGGGTGCCCTGAGGTTTCGCCGCCCCTTAGTAGTCGCAGTATTCTCGGCTTGCTGGGTGTAGCGGGTGCCCTGAGGTTTCGCCGCCCCTTAGTAGTCGCAGTATTCTCGGCTTGCTGGGTGTAGCGGGTGCCCTGAGGTTTCGCCGCCCCTTAGTAGTCGCAGTATTCTCGGCTTGCTGGGTGTAGCGGGTGCCCTGAGGTTTTGCCGCCCCTTAGTAGTCGCAATATTCTCGGCTTGCTGGGTGTAGCGGGTGCCCTGAGGTTTCGCCGCCCCTTAGTAGTCGCAGTATTCTCGGCTTGCTGGGTGTAGCGGGTGCCCTGAGGTTTCGCTGCCCCTTAGTAGTCGCAGTATTCTCGGCTTGCTGGGTGTAGCGGGTGCCCTGAGGTTTCGCCGCCCCTTAGTAGTCGCAGTATTCTCGGCTTGCTGGGTGTAGCGGGTGCCCTGAGGTTTCGCCGCCCCTTAGTAGTCGCAGTATTCTCGGCTTGCTGGGTGTAGCGGGTGCCCTGAGGTTTCGCCGCCCCTTAGTAGTCGCAGTATTCTCGGCTTGCTGGGTGTAGCGGGTGCCCTGAGGTTTCGCTGCCCCTTAGTAGTCGCAGTATTCTCGGCTTGCTCGGTGTAGCGGGTGCCCTGAGGTTTCGCCGCCCTTTAGTAGTCGCAGTATTCTCGGCTTGCTGGGTGTAGCGGGTGCCCTGAGGTTTCGCCGCCCCTTAGTAGTCTCAGTATTCTTGGCTTGCTGGCTGTCGTGGGTGTCCTGAGGTTTCGCCGCCCCTTAGTAGTCGCAGTATTCTCGGCTTGCTGGGTGTAGAGAGTGCCCTGAGGTTTCGCCGCCCCTTAGTAGTCGCAGTATTCTCGGCTTGCTGGGTGTAGCGGGTGCCCTGAGGTTTCGCCGCCCCTTAGTAGTCGCAGTATTCTCGGCTTGCTGGGTGTAGCGGGTGCCCTGAGGTTTCGCCGCCCCTTAGTAGTCGCAGTATTCTCGGCTTGCTGGGTGTAGCGGGTGCCCTGAGGTTTCGCCGCCCCTTAGTAGTCGCAGTATTCTCGGCTTGCTGGGTGTAGCGGGTGCCCTGAGGTTTTGCCGCCCCTTAGTAGTCGCAGTATTCTCGGCTTGCTGGGTGTAGCGGGTGCCCTGAGGTTTCGCCGCCCCTTAGTAGTCGCAGTATTCTCGGCTTGCTGGGTGTAGCGGGTGCCCTGAGGTTTCGCTGCCCCTTAGTAGTCGCAGTATTCTCGGCTTGCTGGGTGTAGCGGGTGCCCTGAGGTTTCGCCGCCCCTTAGTAGTCGCAGTATTCTCGGCTTGCTGGGTGTAGCGGGTGCCCTGAGGTTTCGCCGCCCCTTAGTAGTCGCAGTATTCTCGGCTTGCTGGGTGTAGCGGGTGCCCTGAGGTTTCGCCGCCCCTTAGTAGTCGCAGTATTCTCGGCTTGCTGGGTGTAGCGGGTGCCCTGAGGTTTTGCCACCCCTTAGTAGTCGCAGTATTCTCGGCTTGCTGGGTGTAGCGGGTGCCCTGAGGTTTCGCCGCCCCTTAGTAGTCGCAGTATTCTCGGCTTGCTGGGTGTAGCGGGTGCCCTGAGGTTTTGCCGCCCCTTAGTAGTCGCAGTATTCTCGGCTTGCTGGGTGTAGCGGGTGCCCTGAGGTTTCGCCGCCCCTTAGTCGCAGTATTCTCGGCTTGCTGGGTGTAGCGGGTGCCCTGCGGTTTCGCCGCTCTATTCCTGATGCAGGGGGCACAGATCGATCTTTCTCTCACAGGCTCATTGGACCTTACTGATATCTGTTTCCTATTTCCAGATTTCCGGGCATTACCCTTAAAGGGAGACGCTATCAACCGCTATTTGACTACTTTGCAAAGGTAATAATGGAACATTCCTGGTGGCCGTGTGTGTTGTGTGGCCCGGTATCCGTCTTCTGTCCATTGCACAGTGTGACCTCTAGTTACAGATGGCTGCGGCTCTGACCTCCTCCATGATAATTCTAAAGTGCGCTTCAACTCCCAAACTCGTTTTCTCCTTCTTTGCCCTTGTTCTATAATAAAATGTTCTCCACTTCTGCACCTCTCGATACACACCTAAAAGTGGTCACCTACAAGACCTCTCACAAAAAGCAATCTCCCCTATAGCTCTAGAAAAGTGATTGCAGGAACATAAATGTTCTTGCTTATTTCACTGGGGGACACAGCACCATGGGGTATAGACCCAACCACTAGGACAGGGTTCGGCAACCCCTGGCACGCGTGGCATATTCTGCTGGCATGGCACCTGCAGGTATGAAATGAAGAGGAAGCGTCCCTGCAGTGCTCTGCTAAGCTGAGGTGTAGGACGCTCCGCCTTCTCTCTCTGCGCACCAATAAGAGGAGTGAGGAAGCTCAGGAGGCGGAGCTCTCAGTGTACAGCAAGGACCCCGCCTGCTGCAGACATGAGCGCCTGCTCTGCATCCTGCCAAGGCTCCCCCGAGGAGGAGACACCGTCAGCAAAGGTACCAACAGGTACATGCTAGGGTTACTATTTCTATTAATGTCAGCCATTTGGGGTTATTAATTTAGTTTTAGTAACTCCATGTGCCTCGCATTAATAACAATTAACCCCATCATGTCCCTCACATTAACCCCTGTGTGCTTTACAGAAGGGTGACTGATATGCGAGACCTATATAGGGAGGCACAAATAAAGGACCTCAATAATGAAGATATTTACTTATTACCTCCATATGTCTCGCATATCAGTAGCCCTTATGTAAAGCACCCAGGGGTTAATGTGAGGGATATGATAGGGTTAACTGCTATTAATATGACGCACATGGAGTTACTATATTGTAATGTACATGTCCATACTTTATATCCACAACTGTGGCTAATAGTACGGACCTATACATTTCAATGGGCACATACACACAGCCGATCTTTTTGCGTCCGTGTGTCCGGGCCAAATTGAAGAGCGACAAATTATGGAGCAGATCCTATACCTGTCCGTATTTGTGGCCCTGTCAATTCATTTTCAATGTATAGGTCAGTGAAAACCACATCCGTGCCATTTGTGTGTGCAGGAGGCCTATGGCAGAGGCCCCACGTTGCGGAAACGCAGCATTTTTTTTGTAGATTTTGCTACGGTGTTTTGAGCCAAAGCCAGGAGTGGATTCAGCAGAAAGTTCTAAGAACTTCCTAAATATTTCACTTTCCTTTTGTAGCCATTCTTGGCTGAAAAAAACGCAGAAAATTCTGCAACAAAAAAAGCTGTGTTTCCGCAACGTGTTAGGATGTTTCTTTTTGGGGGTGACCACTGTGTACACAGGTGCGGCTATAGCCAAATTCAGTCCCCGGGCACCAGTGCTGTCACTTTGGGGTAAGTGTGACACCCATTAATTCCTGGCTGGGGTTTTGCTGTTACCGTATCGCAGGAATTAAGTGGCTGAAATTAATCCGCGTTTCACTTACAGAAAAGTGAAAGTACCAGCGGCCGGGGATGCAGCATCCAGGTACATAGTGTGTCGCCCCCTACAGGTGTTACCTCACTGCCCCCAGTCATATACAGTTACCAGTAATTGTGGGGTACACATGTACTTACATCACATGTAATAGGAAAGTACCAGCGGCCGGGGATGCAGCATCCAAGTACATAGTGTGTCGCCCCCTACAGGTGTTACCTCACTGCCCCCAGTCATATACAGTTACCAGTAATTGTGGGGTACACATGTACTTACATCACATGTAATAGGAAAGTACCAGCGGCCGAGGATGCAGCATCCAGGTACATAGTGTGTCGCCCCCTACAGGTGTTACCTCACTGCCCCCAGTCATATACAGTTACCAGTAATTGTGGGGTACACATGTACTTACATCACATGTAATAGGAAAGTACCAGCGGCCGGGGATGCAGCATCCAGGTACATAGTGTGTCGCCCCCTACAGGTGTTACCTCACTGCCCCCAGTCATATACAGTTACCAGTAATTGTGGGGTACACATGTACTTACATCACATGTAATAGGAAAGTACCAGCGGCCGAGGATGCAGCATCCAGGTACATAGTGTGTCGCCCCCTACAGGTGTTACCTCACTGCCCCCAGTCATATACAGTTACCAGTAATTGTGGGGTACACATGTACTTACATCACATGTAATAGGAAAGTACCAGCGGCCGGGGATGCAGCATCCATGTACATAGTGTGTCGCCCCCTACAGGTGTTACCTCACTGCCCCCAGTCATATACAGTTACCAGTAATTGTGGGGTACACATGTACTTACATCACATGTAATAGGAAAGTACCAGCGGCCGAGGATGCAGCATCCAGGTACATAGTGTGTCGCCCCCTACAGGTGTTACCTCACTGCCCCCAGTCATATACAGTTACCAGTAATTGTGGGGTACACATGTACTTACATCACATGTAATAGGAAAGTACCAGCGGCCGAGGATGCAGCATCCAGGTACATAGTGTGTCGCCCCCTACAGGTGTTACCTCACACTGCCCCCAGTCATATACAGTTACCAGTGTGGGGTACACATGTACTTACATCACATGTAATAGGAAAGTACCGGCGGCCGAGGATGCAGCATCCAGGTACATAGTGTGTCGCCCCCTACAGGTGTTACCTCACTGCCCCCAGTCATATACAGTTACCAGTGTGGGGTACACATGTACTTACATCACATGTAATAGGAAAGTACCGGCGGCCGAGGATGCAGCATCCAGGTACATAGTGTGTCGCCCCCTACAGGTGTTACCTCACTGCCCCCAGTCATATACAGTTACCAGTGTGGGGTACACATGTACTTACATCACATGTAATGGGTAAGTACAGCTGTATCCAGGCAAATAGCGGGAAACGCTTGTGGTATGACAGCACCTCTATGTTATAGTTTGTGCTATATGACTTTAGTGTAGGTGTCGTCAGCCTTACAATTATTGCGCGGCACTCCGAGGACCTCATCTATTTATTTATTTTTTTAAAATTTAAATTGGCACGCCGAACAAAAAAGGTTGCCTACCCCTGCACTAGGAGAATGAAAAGCTGTCGGCTCCGCCTCATAGTCTAGGCTCTCTCACAGACAGTGTGCTAAGCCCGTTTAACCCTAGTGTCCGTAGGAGGCAGACACCACCTGACTCAGGTCTTTCTGTCTTGAATCGTTTTTATTTTTTCTTTTCTTTCAGGTGCAGGGGGGTCTAAAGCGTATATGCCACTCTAGCCATACCCTCTTGCGGGCGCAGCGCTCTTCTATACCACCTCGCCGGTCACCTAGTCCCCACTTACCGCTTGCTGCATCGGTGGCCAGATTGATGGTGACCCCACTCCCACATGCGAGGTCCACTGAGGGGGGTGACCCTGCTGTGCCTGAAGACGGTAGACAGGTGAGTATATATATATACCTCCCTGGAGCAGTCGGCAAGCGGACATCTTTTCCAGCGGTCTGGTAAGCTACCCTCCTGGGTTCCCCCTTCTTCCCTGGGCCCACGCCGCCATGTCCTCCTGTAAAGAGTCAACTCTCCCCTCGGCCCCCTCTAGTGCCGCCATGTTTTATATATGCACCCGCTGTAACAAGAAGTTACCATGCGGACAGCCTGAGCCTATCTGCTCTCTTTGCCTTCTGTCTCAGCCAGTCCAGGAGCCTCCTGGCCTCTCTCTGGCTCATCCTTCCCCAGATTGGGCAGTCTCTCTCATCCAGGCCATTAGTAACCTGACCAGACTTACCCAATCTGTGGAGGAAACTTTGGAACAGTTACCTTCACATATCGCAGCTCAGTTGGTGGTTTCAGGGGAACCCTCCGGGCACCTTCATAGTTCCCTTTCCAGCTCCAGGAGCCATCCCCGCAAAAGGACCAGGAAGTCTTCCTACTGGTCATGGTCTTCCACCCCTCTTGGGGGCACTCTCCAGATAAGGCCTCAGCTCATCACCTCCTGCTCGCTCTGTTTCTCCTGGGGAAGCCGCTGACTCCGACTCTGAGCATCAGCCAGTACATCTATATCCGCTGCTACGCGGGAGCTCATCTGTGTGGTCAGAGACACTCTTCAGATCTGAGGACCTGGATCCTACTTCTCAAGAGGACGTTTCCTTCTGCCATAGTCGTCGCTCTCCTCTGGTCTTACCCAATCATGGGGCGTTTGACCACATCTTGAAGGAACAATGGCGTTACCCGGACCGTCCTCTGTCTTCTATTAGGAAGTACAGTTTGGATTTGGTTGTGGAACGCTGAGGTCGCCTCCAAGAAGGCGGTTGTGACCCTTCCCTTTTCCCAGGACGAACAGTGCTGGCTTTTTGGCAAGGGCTTGGAGAAGCTTATATCTGAGGGCACAGGGGGTAAAAGTTCTCCCCCCCCCCCCCCCATCTTCTTCCAGCCATTCCCAGTGCTTTCGCTCCTATCATGGCTCCACCTCTCGCTCCGGAGGACATTCTCCTCGGGACCCGCTCCAAGAAGCCCTCTTTGAAGCCCAGACCTACCTGGCAGTCCTGCTTCAAGTCCTCTAAGCCTCCTGCTTCCAAGCCCTCCTCAGCATAAAGGTCTTCCCCCACTTGGGGCCTCTCGGGTGGGGGGACTTCTACTATCTTTGTGGGAGATCTGACTTGCCAGCGTCAACGACGCCTGTGTCCGGGAGGTGGTGTCGACCAGCTACTCCATAGAGTTCTCCCTTCCAAACGTAAGCTTTTTTTTTTTTCCATCTACGTTGTCTTCTTCCCCCGCTCGAGCAGTCACATTTCTTCAGGCCGTCTCCAACCTCAGCGGCAGGGAGTCATCATCCCCGTGCCTGCTTCAAAAACTTTTTTAGGTTAGTACTCCAACCTGTTCACCGTTCCCAAGAAGGATGGCTCACTTCGACCTATCCTGGACCTGAAGGGGCTCAATAGGTTCGTCCACAGGTTCCGCATGGAGTCTCTGTGGTTAGTAGTGGCATTCCTGGAGACGGGCGAATATTTTTTGTCCATCGACATCCGCGACGCTTACCTCCTCATTCCCATTGCGCTGGGCCATCTGTGTTTTCTTCGTTTTGTGGTGTTTTCGCGGCATTTCTAGTTTGTCGCTCTCCCCTTTGGGCTAGCCTCCACCCCCTGGGTCTTTACCAAGGTGATGGTGTCTCTCATGGCCATCGTACACTCCAGAGGAATTGCTGTGATTCCGTACTTGGACGACCTCCTGATCAAAGCTCTCTCCAAGGCGGACAATCTCACCAGCTTGCAGATCACCTTGGAGCTCCTTTGACGGTTTGGCTGGCTCATCAATGAGGAAAAGTCCTGTCTCGTGCCTTCTCAGCACATGGAATTTTTGGGCATGATCCTCGACACGCACCAGAGCAAGATTCTCCCAGATGTTTGCTTCGGTTCTGCATGCTTGTCCTGGGCAATCCGGTCTCGACCTTCGAGGTCATCCCTTTTGCCCAGTTTTCGGCCTCTACAGTTGACGATTTTGGCACGTCTAGCCTCGACCGCCTGATTCACCTGCCTCTTTGAGTCCATCGAGAGCTTCTTTGCTGGCTCTCCTCCCAAGGAATATCCCAGGGGAAGTCCTTCATTCCTATCCATTGGCAGGTAATCACCACACTCGCCAGCCTTTCTGGCTGGGGAACGGTCTTCAGAGTTTTGACTGTTCAGGGCCTGTGGTCCAAGTCCTCTTTCCAGATCAACCTGCTGGAACTGAGAGCCATCCTCCTAGCCCTGTCTCATTGGACCTTGCTCATCCAGGGGAGTCCAGACCGACAACTCCACCATGATCGTCTACTTGAACCATCAGGGGGCACCAGGAGCTGTGTGGCCTTTCTAGAAGCCTTCTGCTCTCTCCTATGGGCAGAGCGTCACGTCCTGGCTCTTTCAGTGGTCCACATTCTGGGCGTGGACAATTGGGCCTCAGACTACCTAAGCCAAGAAAAATTCGACCCGGGCAAGTGGTCTCTTCATCAGGAAATCTTCCTTCAGCTGTGCTCCCTGTGGGGCATGCCCAATGTCGAACTCTTCGTCTCCCGCCTGAACCACAAGGTTCCCCGCTATGTGGCCAGGTCCCTGGACCCTCACGCCATCGCAGCCAACGCTCTGGTGACTCCCTGGTCGGACTTCCGCCTTCTGTGCCTGTTCCTTCCTCTTCTTCCTCAAGAAGCTCAAGAGAGAGCCATCTTGGTGGCTCTGGAGTGGCCCTGCCGGGACTGGTATGCAGATCTCTTGTTCCTGCTGGCAGACGCTCCTTGGCCTCTCCCCCTGTAGGTAGACCTTCTGTCTCAAGGGCCGCCGTTCCACCCCACCTTACATCAACTGCCTTTAATGGCATTGCTGTTGAAGCCGAGGTTCTGAGGCGTTGTGGATTTTCGGAGTTTGTTATCCAGACCATGCTCAAAGCAAGGAAACCCCAGTCTGCCAAGATCTGCCATCACACGTGGAAGACCTACGTCTGCTGGTGTGAGAGTAAGACTATCATCCTCTCTTCCCAGAATCCTAGCCTTTCTTCAGTCCAGTCTGGATCAAAATCTTTGGTCTTTCTTCTCTTAAGGTATAGGTTTCTACCCTTTCTATTCTTTTTCAGAAGACCCTGGCCTTCCAATCTCCGATGAAGACCTTCCTCCAGGGTGTGGCACACTGCGCTCCCCCTTTTCGTCCACTCGTGGGATCTTAATCTCGTCCTTGAGGTGCTTCAGGCTCCGCCTATCGAGCTATTGTGGGAGACTCCGCTTCACCTTCTTTCCTAGAGGGTCGTTTTTCTGGTGGCCATTACTTCCATTTGCAGGTTCTCCGAGCTTGCTGCTCTGTCCCAGCATTCTTCCTTTCTGGTTCTCCACAGGGACAAAGTTGTCCTTCATCCACCGTCTTTTCTGCTTAAGGTGGTTTACTCTTTTCACATAAACGAGGACATAGTCTTGCCATCCTTCTGTCCGGACCCCAAGCATCCTTGTTCCCTTCACTGTCTGGATGTTGTCCATGCGATTCAAGTTTACTTGTCTGTTACCCTTTCCGTCATTTGGACACTTTGTTCATCCTCCCTGAGGGCCCTTGCAAGGGTCTGTCTGCTTCCAAGGCTTCCATCTCCAGATGGATTTGGTCTGCGATCAAGGAGGCCTATCTGCTTGTAACGGCTCACTCCACTAAAGCTGTCGGAGTCTTCTGGGCTGTTTGGTGTCCGGCTTCTGCTGCCCAGGTCTGCAAGGCCACCACCTGGGTTTCCATCCACACTTTCACAAAGTTTTACCAGATCCATTCTGTGGCCTCTGCCGATGCTGGTTTGGGTCGTAATGTTCTGCAAGCGGCTGTGCGCTAGGTTGTTTGCATGGCTGTTTATTTCCTGCCCTCTGGGACTGCTTTAGGACATCCCATGGTGCTGTGTCCCCCAGTGAAATAAGTGAGAAAATGGGATTTTTGTACTCTCCCTAAAATCCTTTTCTTGTTGTTTTCACTGGGCGACACAGATCCCACCCTTGTTTTTTTTTTTTTTTTTTTTTTTTATATTGTTGTTTCTGCCCGAGGTGTTTTGGTTCCTTTCTGGTTCAGGACATGTTGGTGGTTGTTGGTTCTGTGTTTTTGTTATTTGTGTCTGTCTCTCTTTCTCCTACTGCTGTGGTACAAACTGGCTTAGCACATTGTCTGTTAGTGGGTATAGACTATGAGGCGGAGCTGACAGCTTTTCATTCTCCTAGTGGTTGTGTCTAAACCCCATGGTGCTGTGTCCCTCAGTGAATATGACGAGAAAAGGTGAAACGATGAACAATCTGCTGGTGATCTGCACAATGACCTTCACGCGCTCACAGGCTGAGCAGCCTAAACATCAGCCCCAGACAACAATGGTGGTCTCCCAGTTTTTCCCAGTTATACAATGATAAAAGGTCTTCTAAGTCCCCGGAATGGCTCCTATGAAAACTACAACTTGCCCCCCAAAATCCAAGCTCTTATACAGCGACACTGAGGAAAAAGTAGAAAAGAGGGAAATAAGGGGTCCTCAATGGAAATGACCCCCAGCATGTGTCAGAATGTGAATAGGACAGGTTGCCTGCTGCTACATACATGTGCAAGTTGGTGTGTGTGTGTGTATATGTATGTGTGGGGTGGGTTTCCTATTATACTGCCTTTCAGAGGTCTCCTATATACACTGTCGTCCTTCAATTCAGGCCGCAGACAGAGGAGCGTTCACCGTTGTTTGTGACAGCTATGTCAAGTCAGAAGATGGCACCGGTGTGGTGCACCAGGCCCCGTACTTTGGAGCGGTATGTAGATTGGGGATTTGTATCCATATGTTCTTCTGCTAGTCCTGTAAGGACATACTACTATATGTGCCATACGGGCTCTATCAGGACAGTGCTTGCAGTATTCTGCTGCTATCCTGTGACTTGGGCCCCAGGAGATGATGTTCTGTGGCCCCATGCTTTTGTGCATTTTATGATGTGATGAGTGTCTGTGCAGATTTCCTTTCCAACGATTCCTGTAGTGGGGTTTTGTAAGTAGCGTGAACCTCTGTAAAAGTGTATGTGTGTACACTGGTCCCACAGATTACTGCGGCTTAATGGGGTCATCCGGACAAAAAGTTTATTTTTTTAAATGTAGAAAAAATCATACTCTCCTGTCCCCGGAGCGCCGCTGCTCACTAACTGTGACGTCCCGCGTCCCTTCCTGAGGCCACTGATTCAGCAAAATGGATCTGTGACATCACAGCTGGTGAGGAATTTCACTTCAAGAAGACAGCTGAGCAGCAGGACTGCGCTGGGAGGATTCCGGAGTATCGGGGATAAGTGAATATGATTATATATACATACACATATATAAATATTCGGCTCCCTTTGAACTTTTCAACCTTTTGCCACATTTCAGGCTTCAAATATAAGGATATAAAAATTTTAATTTTTTTGGTGAAGAATCAACAAGTGGGACACAATCGTGAAGTGGAACGAAATTTATTGGGTATTTTAAACTTTTGTAAAAAATAAAAAACTGAAAAGTGGGGCGTGCAATATTATTCGGCCCCCTTAAGTTAATACTTTGTAGCGCCCCCTTTTGCTGCGATTACAGCTACAAGTCGCTTGGGCTATGTCTCTATCAGTTCTTGCCCATTCTTCCTTGGAAAACAGCTGGAGCTCAGTGAGGTTGGATGGAGAGCGTTTGTGAACAGCAGTTTTCAGCTCTTTCCACAGATTCTCGATTGGATTCAGGTCTGGACTGTGACTTGGCCATTCTAACACCTGGATACGTTTATTTGGGAACCATTCCATTGTAGATTTTGCTTTATGTTTGGGATCATTGTCTTGTTGGAAGATAAATCTCTGTCCCAGTCTCAGGTCTTTTGCAGACTCCAACAGGTTTTCTTCCAGAATGGTCCTGTATTTGGCTCCATCCATCTTCCCATCAATTTTAACCATCTTCCCTGTCCATGCTGAAGAAAAGCAGGCCCAAACCATGATGCTGCCCCCACCATGTGTGACAGTGGGGATGGTGTGTTCAGGGGGATGAGCTGTGTTGCTTTTACGCCAAACATATCGTTTTGCATTGTGGCCAAAAAATTGGATTTTGGTTTCCTCTGAGCAGAGCACCTTCTTCCACATGTTTGGTGTCTCCCAGGTGACTTTTTATGGATATCTTTGAGAAATGGCTTTCTTCTTGCCACTCTTCCATAAAGGCCAGACTTGTGCAGTGTACGACTGATTGTTGTCCTATGGACAGACTCTCCCACCTCAGCTGTAGATCTCTGCAGTTCATCCAGAGTGATCATGGGCCTCTTGGCTGCATCTCTGATCAGTCTTCTCCTTGTTTGAGATGAAAGTTTAGAGGGACGGCCGGGTCTTGGTAGATTTGCAGTGGTCTGATACTCCTTCCATTTCAATATGATCGCTTGCACAGTGCTCCTTGGGATGTTTAAAGTTTGGGAAATCTTTTTTGTATCCAAATCCGGCTTTAAACTTCTCCACAACAGTATCCCGGACCTGCCTGGTGTGTTCCTTGGTCTTCATGATGCTCTCTGCGCTTTAAACAGAACCCTGAGCCTATCACAGAGCAGGTGCATTTATACGGAGACTTGTACACACAGGTGGATTATATTTATCATCATCAGTCATTTAGGACAACATTGGATCATTCAGAGATCCTCACTGAACTTCTGGAGTGAGTTTGCTGCACTGAAAGTAAAGGGGCCGAATAATATTGCACGCCCCACTTTTCATTTTTTTATTTTTTACAAAAGTTTAAAATAACCAATAAATTTCATTCCACTTCAAAATTGTGTCCCACTTGTTGTTGATTCTTCACCAAAAAATTAAAATTTTATATCTTTATGTTTGAAGCCTGAAATGTGGCAAAAGGTTGAAAAGTTCAAGGGGCCGATTACTTTTGCAAGGCACTGTGTATATATATATATATATATATGTGTGTGTGTATATATGTATGTATGTATGTGTGTGTATGTATGTGTGTATATATATATGTGTGTGTGTATGTATGTGTGTATATATATGTGTGTATATATATATATATATATATATATATATATATATAATCATTGTAACTTTTTTCCCGGACAACCTCTTTAAGGTCATATTGTGTGTTTTTGTCCTGAATCTGGCTGCCCTCTGCCGGTGCCGCCTGTCCAGCGCTGCCCTGATAGTGTGATTTATATAGATTTACATCTTTGTAATGTCTCTTGAGTGGCTAAAATAATTGCAGGAACGTTTCTGCTCCGCACCGCACTCTCTGCTGTTTCCATATTTTTTTGATAAATTTATTTCGGGTGAGCAGAAGAAGCTCTGAAGCCGTTTTCTTTGAGAGGCTTCATCTCCAGTTAGCAGCTCCTTTCCTGACTGCTCCATTGACTGCCAGTTCCATCTACACTGAAGACTAGAATATGGAGAGTGGAGGAGGAGTGAGAAGCAGACGCTGACGTGCAGGAGCAGATCACACTAGAGCTCAGTGATGTTATCTTGTGTCTGTCACTCGCTGGCCTGAGCTCCATAGACTTCTATGTAGCATGATCTGCCTGTAGGTAGTGGTGCAGCCGGAGAGGAGGTGATAACAGCGCCACCAGCGCTCTCCTCTGATCAGATATATTACAAGTTTGTGAAGAGGCCGATCCTTTAAGTGGTGGTTGTAGTGTGTACGGTGTATTAGAATGCTATATGGTGGCAGTGATTCTTAATTACCGCCATGTCTGAGCTGGGGCCCCCCTATGGACTGTCCACAGGTCATCACTTTTGTCTCTGTGCTTGCAGGACGATTATAGGGTTTGCATGGACTTTGGGATCATCCAGAAAGACTCTGTTCCCGTGTGCCCGGTCAACGCCTCCGGCCGCTTCACTGAGGAGGTGACCGACTTTGCAGGCCAATATGTGAAGGTACGATAGATGAGAGCTGCCATGCCTCCCTGATTCCTGCAGGTCCTCAGTACTGATGTGTAAGAATGGCACCTGGGGCACCATCGCTTACTCCAGAGCTGCCTGGAAACCATCAAGCCACGGTGTGCTTTTACTGTCCTGGCTTCTTGGGGCAGCAGCTTGTAGCTGGCCACGTGTGCTGAGCGGAGCATCATATACACTCCTCACATGACTGGCTGAGCACATGAGACCGCATCCTCGCCTCCACCCTGGTCCACACATGACCCCTCTCCCATGTGCTGTCTCAGGACAGGTTTCTTTCTCTGCTGACATGGACTTGTTGATTTCTGCCTCAGGATGCCGACAAGAACATCATAAAACTGCTGAAAGAGCGTGGCCGCCTGGTGCACAGTAGCACATACAAGCACAGCTACCCCTTCTGCTGGAGGTGAGCCCCCTCATGGGGTATTTGTTAGGCTTCCACCCATGGCCCCCACATGTAACCATTCTTCTCTTCTCAGGTCGGATACGCCGCTTATTTACAAAGCTGTCCCCAGCTGGTTTGTCAGAGTTGAGCACATGGTGGACAGACTTCTGCAGAACAACAGTCAGTGTTACTGGTAAGCAGGTGTGGTGGCAGCGGGAGAGTCGCCAGCCTGTACATGACGCCAAACTGACAGGCCGTGTACACGTATGATGGCAGCTCAGCCTGAGCCACCACATGTGTAATACATACGTGTGCTGAGATTCGCACCTGGGCTGTACATGCACAGCAGATGTAACTCTGCTAAATCTACATGTAACCCTTCACTCATCCCACCCAAACAGGCTGTAGCATCTCCTCTTACCGAGGCTGTACATGTAGTTCATCCATTACAGCACTGCTGGGAAGACTGAGCAGAGGAGGGACTGGCGGTCTATAATGGCATGACCATGATGCAGTCTTCACAGCAGTGCTGTAAAGTGAGCCTGGCTCTGCTTGGACGATTTGTAATGAATCATCTGATCTTGTTTCATTTCTTCTCTGGGGAAATTAAATTAATAAAACTAATTAGATCCGACATTTCTGTCCCAGGGTTGCCCCCTCAGCGTCCAGAAAAGGAGGGCAGTGGATCGGGGGATGTCCTGGTAACCCACTTCCTGCTGCCTAGGGACCCCCGGCTGCTTCACATCCTCTAATTAGTTCTGTAATAAGGTGGAGACTGAGCGGGGGCCCTCCATTATCCTGTGACCGGGGGCCCGAAACCTGGAACCCCGTAATGTCCAGGAACCAGAGATTCATATAGTGTGTTTGTCATGTCTGAGTGTCAGGAGAGATGAGAGTAGTCAGGAGTCAGAATACAATCTATTACTATCTGTTATCAGCCACGTCAGGAGAGGAGAGGCCGACTGTAGGACAGGTGACTACAATCTATTACTATCTGTTATCAGCCATGTCAGGAGAGGAGAGGCCGACTGTAGGACAGGGGAATACAATCTATTACTATCTGTTATCAGCCATGTCAGGAGGGGAGAGGCCGACTGTAGGACAGGGGAATACAATCTATTACTATCTGTTATCAGCCACGTCAGGAGGAGAGAGGCCGACTGTAGGACAGGGGAATACAATCTATTACTATCTGTTATCAGCCATGTCAGGAGAGGAGAGGCCGACTGTAGGACAGGGGAATACAATCTATTACTATCTGTTATCAGCCACGTCAGGAGAGGAGAGGCCGACTGTAGGACAGGAGACTACAATCTATTACTATCTGTTATCAGCCATGTCAGGAGAGGAGAGGCCGACTGTAGGACAGGAGAATACAATCTATTACTATCTGTTATCAGCCATGTCAGGAGAGGAGAAGCCGACTAGGACAGGTGAATACAATCTATTACTATCTGTTATCGGCCATGTCAGGTCAGGGAGCCGTTATTGTCACTCATCAATGGGATGCGTGACAGGAAGTGTAGTAACCCCTCTCCCCCATGAATTACATTGTCACATTTCTCTCGCTAGTCGGTTGTTCTTTCAATTTTTTAGGATTTCTCTTTCGAGATTCTTCCTTATGATGCTTCTTCCATCTTTTTCAGGGTTCCAGAGTTTGTAAGAGAGAAGCGTTTTGGAAACTGGCTGAAGGAGGCTCGTGATTGGGCCATTTCCAGGAATCGTTACTGGGGCACCCCGATTCCGCTGTGGGTTAGCGAGGACTTTGAGGAGGTTTGTAATATACAATGTATAGAGGTAAAGATGGCTGCCCAGCTGCAGCATAGATAATAAATGTTACCTATAGACTCCTCTGGGGCTATGCTGACCCCAGACTCCTGTGCAGAGGCACAATATAGGAAAGTCACCAACTTCAGCTTAGGCCTTGTTCACACTTGAGTTTTGAATCCGTTACTTTTGTGTCTGAGCAGAAGGAAAGAAAACGCCTTTAGTCCTGGGAGGAGTACATGGTAAATTTGGGGAGTGGTACTGTGAGGAGTGCACGGTATGGGGCCTTGCTGTGGAGGGCGCAGTCTCCCTGGAAGATGTATAAAGTATCTGTGGCGCAACCTTCGGTTCTACACATGTTACATATAGATATATATAAAAAACAATCCAATCTGCCAGTAACTTGTGTAGATGGAAAATGTCCTTTTATTGGAAAAGCTGTGCAGTAAAGGACATTTTCCATCTACACAAGTTACTGGCAGATTGGATTGTTTTTTCTGTTAGGAACCCTTTTGGCTGGAGAGGGGTTTCTGCCGTGCAATTTATGGGACGATACCCCGATTTGTTGGTGCTGCTACAATTGCTTTTTTGAGATATATATATATTCTGCCCTTGCTATATGTATTATTACAGTGTGTCTATGTGATATACATTTTTATTGCTGTATTTTTGGGTTAATAAAGTACACACACTTTTTTTTTCCAGTCCATTGTTGTTTATATTGATATATTCTGATATATATTCTAGATACACAATATATATACTCCAGGTACCTATGTATAGCAGCTCCTGAGTTGCGCTACTGCAGCCAGATCTGTCAGCTTGAATTAGTAGATGTCCCCCCCATTAGTATCCTGCATTCTTTTTACAGGTTGTGTGTGTGGGGTCTGTAGCGGAGCTGGAAGAGCTGACCAATTCTAAAATCACAGATCTGCATCGGGAAAGGTGAGTCTTGGTTTGTGAGATGGCTTTGGATGGACTCCACCAAGATGGCGGCAGGTTGTGACCAGAAATGTTTGCAATGGGCTCTCTATAATTGGTTTTATCTCCTTAGCGTGGATCACCTGACTATCCCGTCTCGCTGTGGAAAGGGTGTCCTGCGCCGTGTCACTGAAGTCTTTGACTGCTGGTTTGAGAGCGGCAGCATGCCCTATGCTCAGGTGCACTATCCGTTCCAGAACAGAAGGGAATTTGAGGACGCATTTCCAGCTGATTTCATTGCTGAAGGCATCGACCAGACTCGAGGGTGGTGAGTATGGGGTGGTTCACAAGGTGGAAATTTTCCTAGCTGAAAAATTCAGTTTCCTGATTTTGATGCTGGTTTTTTTGCTTGTTGAAATTACGTGTCAAAATCCACATCAAATTCTGCACCTGCCTGGCGGGATTTTCTGCCTCCCTTTCAGTTCAGCGGCAGTTATAAGGTGGAATCTGCCTGAAGATCAAGCAGGACTCTTATTTTTTTCACTAGATGATAAATCAGTATCTGCTTCCCATTCCAGGCTGAATTTGGAGCTGAGTTCTGCCTCAAATTCAGTGCCAAATTGCTCTGTGTGAACATAACCTATGAGGCAGGAAGGCAGTCAGGTGCCCGGGTACTGTGGGGCCGTAACCATGCTGTTTGCTCTTCTCCCCTCCAGGTTCTACACCCTCTTGGTCCTCTCCACTGCCCTCTTTGGTCAGCCTCCATTCAAGAATGTCATTGTCAATGGTCTTGTCCTGGCCAGGTACTATCACCTCCGGGACTTAGCGCTGTCTGAGTGGAGTTCCTGTTCTCTGTGTTGTCTGGTGTCTCTATATGTATCTCTAAATATGTATTTGTACAATGGAGGCCTCTATATATATATATATATATATATATATATATATATATATATATATGTGTGTGTCTTTACAGTGGGTGGAGGTCTCTGTGTGTGGGTACCTGTGCAGTGGGTGGAGGGCTTTATAAATAGGTTGGTGGAGGTCTCAATACATAGGTGTCTGCACCAGGGGGGGGTTTATATACACATATGGGTGTTTGGATTTGGGTGTTTTTTTTTTTTTTTTTTTTCTTTTTATATGGGCTGATCATAAATGTCATTGGACTTAGCATTCTTGCTCCAATTTTTGCTGTGCTATGTCTTGTGCTTTTTTTGACTGTTTTTATTCCCTCCTCCCCCTCGGTTTTCTCTGTTAGCGATGGCCAAAAAATGAGTAAAAGTAAGAAGAACTACCCCCGACCCTATGCACGTGATTAATAATTATGGAGCAGACGCCTTGAGGTAAGAAGTGCCACTCCCTGATCACATAGACAAAGTCCATGATTGTGAAAGGTTCCTCCAGCAAATGACAAGCCACTTCCATCATGATGTTCGTGAGCAGTATCTATAATAACAGCCATTCTGTGCCCTAGTCCTCCCTTTCTCCTCCATCATCATCATCATCATCATCCATCTCCATGTTCTGCTGCATTCCAGCATCATCTCCCTGTAGAGTTATGACATGTTTGTGGTCATGATGTAGCATGGCAGTGTGTGTGGTTACCTGGATGTCAGTTGCATGTAGCGGGGCCATTGTGCGCTTACTTACAGGAGGGAGGACATTGGCTCCTCGTTTCCAGACCAGCTTGTATTTATGTCCATGTTGATGACTTTTTTTTCAGGCTATATTTGATAAATTCTCCAGTTGTGAGAGCTGAAAACTTGCGCTTTAAAGAAGAAGGGGTCCGAGATGTCCTGAAAGATGTTTTCTTACCTTGGTATAATGCCTTCCGTTTCCTGATGCAGAATATTTATCGGCTGCATAAGGTATATATAATAGACAGATGTTCCTACTCTGGTGGAAGGGCAGGGGTCGGCAGAAGATCTGAGTCTGGTCAAAGGGCAGAGATGACAGCTGTGTTTTCTACATGATGGCCTTTCTTAGGTGCATTGGTTCCTTCCAGTATTTTGCTTCTTCTGTCACTATGTCTTGGGCTTCTCTTAGCAGTCTCTACTCTTTTGTGTCCTTAGGAAGAGGGTGCCCGGTTTTTGTATAATGAGAGTTCAGCAAAGTCAAGCAGCAACATCATGGACAAGTGGATTCTGTCCTTCTCTCAGTCCCTAATCCATTTCTTCAAGGCAGAGATGACAGGTGCCTGCGGAAGGGGTTGGTGGCTTTAGTTGTCTGTTTTCAGCCGTACATTAACTTAAGTCTCCTTTCTGTAGCTTACAGACTTTACACTGTGGTTCCCAGACTCGTGCGGTTTGTTGATATGCTAACCAACTGGTACGTGCGAATGAACCGCCGCCGCCTAAAGGTAAGTCCTCACTGCCGACAGTGTTGTGGCTTCCTGCTCTGTTGTGTTCTCATCTCCAATCCTCTGCTCCGTTGCAGGGAGAGAGCGGCACAGACGACTGTCTGATGGCCTTAGAGACCTTATTCAGCGTCCTGTTCTCTATGTGCAGGCTCATGGTAAGATCACCAGTGGATCAGTCCTCGTGTTGTTTTCTTGAGTGTAGGATGGTGTGTAGATGTGGTGGGATCGGTAGACCTGGGAGCCTATCACCCCTCTGTCCTACCCATGAGACCTACCTGCTGGTCACCACTGCCAGGGATGACTTGTGCTTTTCTGCCCTCAGGCTCCATTCACTCCATTCATCACAGAAATGATGTACCAGAAGCTAAAACTGCTGCTTGATCCAGCATCTGTCCCAGAGAAGGATTCACAGAGCATCCATTACCTGATGCTTCCTCCTGTCCGGTAATCCTCAGCAGATTCTCGCAGCCTTTTCCTGGCTCATCGGCTATTCTGGTGGCGCCTGCGCCTGGTTGTGGGATCCATGTAGTGGTTGATGTGATCTCCTCCCACTTTTTTCTCACTGGATCTATTTTGATGTCTGTGATCGCTCTCTGGATCTATTTTTATGTTGGTGGTCGCTCAGGGGATCTATTTTAGTGTCGGTGATTGGTCTTGGGATCTATTTTAGTGATTGCTCAGATTATTTTGTCTGTAACTCAGGGAGAATTTGATTGATAAGAAGATTGAGAATGCGGTTTCTCGGATGCAGTCTGTCATTGAGCTGGGCCGGGTGATTCGTGACCGGAAGACACTGCCTATTAAGGTTGGTTTGTTTCTTTAGTTATCGAAAACCCAAACCAGGTTTAAAGGGCGTCTATCATTGGGGAAACGTGTTTTTAACTGAAGCAGTGTTGGAATAGCCTTTATTCTACTCCTACCTTTACTTTTCTTCTCCTCTCCGCCGTTTGTACAAAAAACATTTTATTCTCATATGTAAATTATGCTCAGGGAGCACCGGAGGCGTTCCCCCTGTGCTCCAAGCACTCCACGTCATCACGGCACCCCGCCTCCAGCGCTGCTTTTTCACACCTCCTGCATCTTCTTCTGTTCATCTTGCATCTGCTTCTTGCTCCGTCGGCCATTTTTGTTTAGTTTCTTACACCAGCGTACTTCAGAAAAATGGCCGACAGAGAAAGCAGATGCAAGATGAACAGAAGATGATGCAGGGGGCGTGAAAAAGCAGCGCTGGAGGCGGGTTGCGGCGATGACACGGATTGCTTGGAGCACAGGGGGAACGCCTCCGGTGCTCCCTGAGCATAATTTACATATGAGAATAAAATGTTTTTTGTACAAACGGCGGAGAGGAGAAGAAAAGTAAAGGTAGGAGTAGAATAAAGGCTATTCCAACACTGCTTCAGTTAAAAACACGTTTCCCCAATGATAGACGCCCTTTAATATTCTGATTGTCATGTGGTGCCAAATTATGTGTAATCCATCTATATATAAATATATATAATCTCTCTCGTGAGCTCACAGAGAGAGAACTGGTCTGACACGCGCAGTCGGTGTTATCGAAGAGAGTTGTGTTTATCAAAAACATAACCTAAGATTTTATACAGGAAAGTAAATGGTCGTGTCCATTATAACAGAGCATGTGCAGAAGCCGATAATGATCGGTCATTGGCGGGAGGAGGGTCCTGACACTCCCTTACTCCTCTCCATAATCAAAGCATATTACTCCTAAGAATTACGTATCGCAGGGTTTGCTGAGACCCATGGTTCTACACTGGGAGATGATTGAGTTCATATGGGGAGCGCTGCCTGCGTGAGCAGAGTTACTCTCATCTCAGCCCCCAAACTGAAGGACAAGTTACAGACACACAATTCTTGGTCAGACATGTTGACCCAGCTTGTTTACCTCCTTATCAAGAACTGTAAGCTTCTTCTGCTAAATACATTTCTATGATTTTTGAGAATCGCAAGCTAAGAATTAGGGACATCACATTCCCATAACAATTCTGACCCATTTTGTGTCCAATTTAACACTTTGTTTTGCGTCTCCAGTATCCACTGAAGGAAGTGGTTGTAATTCATCAGGAAGCTGAGGCCCTGGCTGATATTAAATCCTTGGAGAAATATATCCTAGAGGTAAGGTTCATTATTGTAGCAGATGTCATTTAGCCATCGGTAGACCCTGCATTGAGCAGCACCTTCCTACCATCTCCGTTACTGGCCAGTCTCCTTGTAATCCGGGCCATTAGCCATGTTTCTGGCCAGGTCAGAGTAGTGGACTCCTCCATATTGTAAAATAAGTTTTATCTCTTTCTGTGGCAGGAGTTGAACGTCAGGAAAGTGACGGTATCTACTGATAAACACAGATATGGGATCCGTCTAAGGGCCGAACCGGATCACATGGTGCTTGGGAAGCGTCTGAAAGGGGCTTTCAAGTCCATCATTGCTGCCATCAAAGAACTGAAGAGCGAGCAGCTGGAAGAGTTTCAGAAAACTGGTGGGTGCTGGGTAACAAGTTCGATGGTTGACTAGTGATGTTTTGTGATACTTGTGCATTATTGTCCAGTCCTTGCCTGCTGTCTGCAAGAAGCCTCCGGTGGTTCTCACATCCTAACACATCTGAATGTCACTTGTTTCTTTTCTGCAGGCTCTATGATGGTGGATGGACACGAGTTGCATGAGGAGGATGTACGCCTGCTCTATACATTTGACCAGGTGGCCGGTGGCAGCTGCGCTCAGTTTGAAGCTCATTCTGATTCTCAGGTAAGTCAGAATGGTTGAGGATGACTGCAATGGAGAGCTGAGGGTTAATGAAAGGAGAAGATCTGAATATCCAAGTACATTCCAAGTCTTGTGTGAAGGGCTCGGTTTGATTGATTGATAGATATATATATATATATATATATATATATATATTTAATATAATTTTTTTTTTTTTTTTTTTTCCCCATAGGTTTTGGTTCTACTCGATGTCACTCCAGACCAGGCCATGGTGGATGAAGGTGTCGCCCGAGAGGTTATTAATCGCATCCAGAAGTTACGGAAGAAGGTGAGTGCGTCCTGCCACATGACTGTGTATAATGTGGCCTTGGTCCATCTCATCCCTCTGCTGATGACCGTCTGATATTTTCTCCCATTGAAGATGCATTATCAGGAAATTGCTTTCCATGAACTCTAGGATCTGTGGGCTGTCGCCTGCTCCTCTCAGCCCTGGTCTGACTTGTCCCTTCTCCAGGATTCAGCTTGTGATGAGCTGGAGATGTATGAAGAGCGTCAGCAGGGTGATAGCTGATGGCAGAACAAAATGGAAGGAAGGCAGGGGGAGGGTGTGCAGGGAGAGGTGAGCCCTGTAAACCTCATTCCCTGCTTGGCGGCTTCATTCTCCGAAGGCTCCACGCTGGTGGGCACGTGTACCTTCTTGTGGGGCAGTGTGTCACTTTCCATTGTTGATCCTGACTCTTGGGTAATTTACATGTTTTCTCTTCTGTATTCAACAGGGAAACTTGGTTCCAACTGATGAGATAACCATCTACTACCAGGTGGAGCCACAGGAAGGGTACCTGCAATCTGTCATCCAGGGGCACACAGATTTCATTTTGGCCACAGTCAAGTCTCCCCTTGTTCCGTATCCGGTGCCCTCGTCATCCAGCGTTATAATAAAGGAGAAGACACAGGTAAGGAGAGGCCTCACATGAGCTGTACTTGAGTTGCTCTGGAGCCTTCAGATGGAGAAATTTAACACGAGATATGTTTGTGTCCAGCTGAAAGGTTCTGATCTGGAGATCACCTTGGTTAGAGGTTCCTCCCAGACCATGGATGGTCCTGCCTGCGCCTGCGTCAAGCTGCATATAGCTGTTAATGGCCCACAACAAAGTAAGACTTTGAAGTCCTCACCTGTATTGTGTTCCTTATAATGTTCCTTTATAATCTTCATTTCTCATACAACTCCCAGCATGCCCTGCCACCACCAGCATGGGGAAGGTTTTCAAAACCATGGTAAAGGGGTAAAAAATGTCCAGAACCGTTTTACTTTTCATTTATGAGGAGGACATGGTGATGGATCAGGGTAGCCATGCGAGTATGATGGGCCTCTGGACTTCTGCTGCTTCATAGTGGTGTTGCTGAGACTTTCTGTGGTAAATCTGCCATGATGGCTGTCACCACTGACTGTGTCACCACTGACTGCATCTCCACATTCTCCATGGATCACCGGCTCTGTAGACGCCACATCAGTCTGGTATCTTCACTTGCTTTACTCCCTTTTTTTTTTTTTTTTGTAGGTGGTTTCCTGCTACTGGAAAATCCCAAAGGAGACGGCATTTCTAGTTTGGCAGAGCTAAAGGCTGCAGTATCCGGTATATTTCAGCTGAAGATGGTGCAGCTTTCCGTATATGATGGAAACAAAGGTAACACCATGTGGAGCCCCCAGTCTACTGCCCTCCCCCACATTAGGTTTTATTTCCGTTCCCTTTATAACAGACTGTACAACATTGGCTTTTCATGGGAAATGTAGATGTCTGTTTTGCAGACCAATGATACCCATACAAGTCTATGTATCTGGGAGAATGCTCATGGATGATGTCTGTGCGCTGCCCATTTAAAGGAACCCAAATGCATTGAAAACGATGATAAAAGATTTGATCCATTTTATTATGGAAGTGAAAAATGGATCAACCAAGGCAGTGCCCAAAGACTAAATGATCATGTGCTGTCCGTTATAAATGGAGATGTGAATAAGGTCGTCGTTGTCTTTTGATTCTCCATTCTCATCCTCTGCCACCCTAACCCTTCTATAGAATTGCACAGTGATGCCAACCTCCTGAGGCTAAATGGGAAGATCCTGTATGTTACCTCTGGAGCTTCCCCAGTACTGCCAGGTAGTGACGGCCAGCTGGACTGCCAGTATGTCAACCTGAGACTGCTGGACACGGAGATACAAGGTATGTGGGCTTCATGCTAGTGCTGTCTAGGCAGGGGCCTTGGGCTGCTGCTCTCACTGCCCTTCTGTCTTCCAGGAACACTTCTGCTGCAAAACCCAGTTGGTCAAAATGCCTTGACCTATCAGGGTCTGTACCACGAAGTGGCCAGAGTGTTTGGGCTGAGGAGCCGGCGTTTCCGATTGTATCTTGATGCTGCAATGAGTGGAGGTAAGAGAAGCCGGAGAATGGATGGCCTGGTAAATCACAGGGTTTGTGTTTCCTTTGGCCAGAGAGCAATGTAATGTTTAAAGAGGTTCTCCAAGGAGTCTGTATGGTTTCTGCTTCCAGGGTTTTTAGGTGCTGTACCTAGGGGTTCATGAGTTGGCTCCAACCCCAGGTCATGTGGTAGGAAACAGCCCCTGAGTTGCTCCCCTTCCTCTCCCATGGTCACAGCTAGTTATCTGTAGTAAAGGGGCTAGCAGACAATAGTGAAGCCAGACCCCGTACCTGGTCCATTTCCAGGACTATATATTATCTACTCCATTTTTGTTTCTATCACTCCTGTGTATTAGAGAACGCCTTTCATCCCTCATCCAAGTGGCCAAGTATATAAATAAGATAAACGAGTCCATCACGGAGTGTATCTTCACCTTTATAATATCTTATCAAAGAAAGAACAAGCGGGGAATCTAACCATGCATGAAAACGCACATGTATGAGGACTGGCGAGCGTCCATGTTGTGTGCACGGCAGTATAGAGATGTTTAGTATAATAGGGGTGTATGTATATATATAATATATATATAATATATATACTTCTCACAAAAATAAAGGGAACCCTACAATCCCACATCCTAGATATCAATGAATGAAGTCTTCCAGTTGCAAATCTTTATTCATTACATAGTGTGTGATCCATGCTGAGAACAATAAAACATAAAAATGATCAATGTCAGTGACTGTCCTCTGGATGTCGTGGGAGTCGGATTGGAATGATCCTCAAAGTACAAAATGAAATGATAGGCAGATCCAACTTCAGTGGAAATGCCTCAAGACAAGGAAATGAGGCTCAGTAGTGTGTGTGGCCTCCACGTGCCTGTATGACCTCTCTACAATGCCTGGGCATGCTCCTGGTGAGGCTGACTAGTGTGTGTGGCCTCCACGTGCCTGTATGACCCCCCCCTACAATGCCTGGGCATGCTCCTGGTGAGGCTGAGTAGTGTGTGTGGCCTCCACGTGCCTGTATGACCCCCCTACAATGCCTGGGCATGCTCCTGGTGAGGCTGACTAGTGTGTGTGGCCTCCACGTGCCTGTATGACCCCCCTACAATGCCTGGGCATGCTCCTGGTGAGGCTGAGTAGTGTGTGTGGCCTCCACGTGCCTGTATGACCCCCCTACAATGCCTGGGCATGCTCCTGGTGAGGCTCAGTAGTGTGTGTGGCCTCCACGTGCCTGTATGACCTCTCTACAATGCCTGGGCATGCTCCTGGTGAGGCTGAGTAGTGTGTGTGGTTTCCACGTGCCTCTATGACCTCCCTACAACACCTGGGCATGCTCCTGGTGAGGCTGAGTAGTGTGTGTGGCCTCCACGTGCCTGTATGACCTCTCTACAATGCCTGGGCATGCTCCTGGTGAGGCTGAGTAGTGTGTGTGGCCTCCACGTGCCTGTATGACCCCCCTACAATGCCTGGGCATGCTCCTGGTGAGGCTCAGTAGTGTGTGTGGCCTCCACGTGCCTGTATGACCTCTCTACAATGCCTGGGCATGCTCCTGGTGAGGCTGAGTAGTGTGTGTGGCCTCCACGTGCCTGTATGACCCCCCTACAATGCCTGGGCATGCTCCTGGTGAGGCTCAGTAGTGTGTGTGGCCTCCACGTGCCTGTATGACCTCTCTACAATGCCTGGGCATGCTCCTGGTGAGGCTGAGTAGTGTGTGTGGCCTCCACGTGCCTGTATGACCTCCCTACAACACCTGGGCATGCTCCTGGTGAGGCTGAGTAGTGTGTGTGGCCTCCACGTGCCTGTATGACCTCTCTACAATGCCTGGGCATGCTCCTGGTGAGGCTGAGTAGTGTGTGTGGCCTCCACGTGCCTGTATGACCCCCCCTTCAATGCCTGGGCATGCTCCTGGTGAGGCTCAGTAGTGTGTGTGTGGCCCCCACGTGCCTGTATGACCTCTCTACAATGCCTGGGCATGCTCCTGGTGAGGCTGAGTAGTGTGTGTGGCCTCCACGTGCCTGTATGACCTCTCTACAACACCTGGGCATGCTCCTGGTGAGGCTCAGTAGTGTGTGGGGCCTCCACATGCCTGTATGACCTCCCAACAACACCTGGGCATGCTCCTGGTGAGTCTGAGTAGTGTGTGTGGCCTCCACGTGCCTGTATGACCCCTCTACAATGCCTGGGCATGCTCCTGGTGAGGCTCAGTAGTGTGTGTGGCCTCCACGTGCCTGTATGACCCCCCTACAACACCTGGGCATGCTCCTGATGAGTCTCAGTAGTGTATGTGGCCCCCACGTGCCTGTATGACCCCCCTACAACACCTGGGCATGCTCCTGGTGAGGCTGAGTAGTGTGTGTGTGTGTGTGTCTGTCTGTGTGGCCTCCACGTTCCTGTATGGCCTCCCTACAATGCCTGGGCATGCTCCTGATGAGGCAGCGGATGTTCTCCTGAGGGATTAATCCTCCCAGACCTGGATTAAAGCATCAGTCAGCTCCTGTACAGGCTGCAGTGCAACGTGGCAGCGTTGGTGGAAGGAACGAGACATGATGTCCCAGATGTGCTCTATTGGATTCAGGTCTGGGGAGCGGGCAGGCCAGTCCATAGCATCAATGCCTTCATCATGCAGGAACTGCTGACACACTTCCGCGACATGAGGCCTAGCATTGTCATGCATCAGAAGGATCCCAGGGTCCCCTGCACCTGCATATGGTCTCACAATGGGTCTGAGGGTTTCATCCTGGTACCTAATGGCAGTCAGGGTACCTCTGGCTAGCCCATGGAGGGCTGTGCGGCCCTCCAAAGAAATGTCTCCTCACACCATTTCTGGCCCACTGCCAAACCATTCATGCTGGAGGATGTTGCAGGCAGCAGAACATTCTCCGCGGCGTCTCCAGACTCTGTCATGTCTGCCACATGTGCTCGTTGTGAACCTGTTCTCATGTGTGAAGAGCACAGGGCGCCAATGTCGAATCTGCCAATCTTAGTTCTTAGTGTTCTCTGGCAAATGCCAATCGCTCTGCACGGTGTTTGGGTGTAAGCACAACACCCACTTGTGGACGTCGGGCCCTCATACCACCCTCAGAGTCTGTTTCTGACAGTTTGAGCAGACACATGGATGTTGGTGGCCTGCTGGAGGTCATTTTGCAGGGCTCTGGCATTGCTCCTCCTGTAGTGGTCCTGATGCTGAGTTGTTGCCCTCCTATGGCCCCTCCATGTTTCCTGGTGCACTGGCCTGTCTCCTGGTATCTGCTCCATGCTCTGGCACTGCTCCTCCTGTAGTGGTCCTGATGCTGAGTTGTTGCCCTTCTATGGTCCCCTCCACCTCTCCTGGTGCACTGGCCTGTCTCCTGGTATCTGTTCCATGCTCTGGCACTGCTCCTCCTGTAGTGGTCCTGATGCTGGGTTGTTGCCCTCCTACGGCCCCCTCCATGTCTCCTGGTGCACTGGCCTGTCTCCTGGTATCTGCTCCATGCTCTGGCACTGCTCCTCCTGTAGTGGTCCTGATGCTGGGTTGTTGCCCTTCTATGGTCCCTCCACCTCTCCTGGTGCACTGGCCTGTCTCCTGGTATCTGCTCCATGCTCTGGCACTGCTCCTCCTGTAGTGGTCCTGATGCTGGGTTGTTGTCCTCCACCTCTCCTGGTGCACTGGCCTGTCTCCTGGTATCTGCTCCATGCTCTGGCACTGCTCCTCCTGTAGTGGTCCTGATGCTGGGTTGTTGCCCTTCTATGGTCCCTCCACCTCTCCTGGTGCACTGGCCTGTCTCCTGGTATCTGCTCCATGCTCTGGCACTGCTCCTCCTGTAGTGGTCCTGATGCTGGGTTGTTGTCCTCCACCTCTCCTGGTGCACTGGCCTGTCTCCTGGTATCTGCTCCATGCTCTGGCACTGCTCCTCCTGTAGTGGTCCTGATGCTGGGTTGTTGCCCTCCTATGGCCCCCTCCATGTCTCCTGGTGCACTGGCCTGTCTCCTGGTATCTGCTCCATGCTCGGGCACTGCTCCTCCTGTAGTGGTCCTGATGCTGGGTTGTTGTCCTCCTACGGGCCCCTCCACCTCTCCTGGTGCACTGGCCTGTTTCCTGGTATCTGCTCCATGCTCTGGCACTGCTCCTCCTGTAGTGGTCCTGATGCTGGGTTGTTGCCCTCCTACGGTCCCCTCCACCTCTCCTGGTGCACTGGCCTGTCTCCTGGTATCTGCTCCATGCTCTGGCACTGCTCCTCCTGTAGTGGTCCTGATGCTGGGTTGTTGTCCTCCACCTCTCCTGGTGCACTGGCCTGTCTCCTGGTATCTGCTCCATGCTCTGGCACTGCTCCTCCTGTAGTGGTCCTGATGCTGGGTTGTTGCCCTCCTATGGCCCCTCCACGTCTCCTGGTGCACTGGCCTGTCTCCTGGTATCTGCTCCATGCTCTGGCACTGCTCCTCCTGTAGTGGTCCTGATGCTGGGTTGTTGCCCTCCTATGGCCCCTCCACCTCTCCTGGTGCACTGGCCTGTCTCCTGGTATCTGCTCCATGCTCTGGCATTGCTCCTCCTGTAGTGGTCCTGATGCTAGGTTGTTGCCCTCCTACGGTCCCCTCCACCTCTCCTGGTGCACTGGCCTGTCTCCTGGTATCTGCTCCATGCTCTGGCACTGCTCCTCCTGTAGCGGTCCTGATGCTGGGTTGTTGTCCTCCTACGGTCCCTCCATGTCTCCTGGTGCACTGGCCTGTCTCCTGATATCTGCTCCATGCTCTGGCATTGCTCCTCCTGTAGTGGTCCTGATGCTGGGTTGTTGCCCTCCTACGGTCCCTTCACCTGTCCTGGTGCACTGGCCTGTCTCCTGGTATCTGCTCCATGCTGTGGCATTGCTCCTCCTGTTGTGGTCCTGATGCTGGGTTGTTGCCCTCCTATGGCCCCTCCACCTCTGCTGGTGCACTGGCCTGTCTCCTGGTATCTGCTCCATGCTCTGGCACTGCTGCTGTTGTAGTGGTCCTGATGCTGGTTTGTTTCCCTCCTATGGCCCCCTCCATGTCTCCTGGTGCACTGGCCTGTCTCCTGGTATCTGCTCCATGCTCTGGCACTGCTCTTCCTGTAGTGGTCCTGATGCTGGGTTGTTGCCCTCCTATGGCCCCTCCACGTCTCCTGGTGCACTGGCCTGTCTCCTGGTATCTGCTCCATGCTCTGGCACTGCTCCTCCTGTAGTGGTCCTGATGCTGGGTTGTTGCCCTCCTATGGCCCCTCCACCTCTCCTGGTGCACTGGCCTGTCTCCTGGTATCTGCTCCATGCTCTGGCATTGCTCCTCCTGTAGTGGTCCTGATGCTGGGTTGTTTCCCCCTTACGGTCCCTTCCACCTCTCCTGGTGCACTGGCCTGTCTCCTGGTATCTCCTCCATGCTCTGGCACTGCTCCTCCTGTAGCGGTCCTGATGCTGGGTTGTTGCCCTCCTACGGTTCCTTCCACCTCTCCTGGTGCACTGGCCTGTCTCCTGGTATCTGCTCCATGCTCTGGCACTGCTCCTCCTGTAGTGGTCCTGATGCTGGGTTGTTGCCCTCCTATGGCCCCTCCACTTCTCCTGGTGCACTGGCCTATCTCCTGGTATCTGCTCCATGCTCTGGCATTGCTCCTCCTGTAGTGGTCCTGATGCTGGGTTGTTGTCCTCCTACGGTCCCTCCATGTCTCCTGGTGCACTGGCCTGTCTCCTGGTATCTGCTCCATGCTCTGGCATTGCTCCTCCTGTAGTGGTCCTGATGCTGGGTTGTTGCCCTCCTACGGTCCCTCCACCTCTCCTGGTGCACTGGCCTGTCTCCTGGTATCTGCTCCATGCTGTGGCATTGCTCCTCCTGTAGTGGTCCTGATGCTGGGTTGTTGCCCTCCTATGGCCCCTCCACCTCTGCTGGTGCACTGGCCTGTCTCCTGGTATCTGCTCGATGCTCTGGCACTGCTCCTCCTGTAGTGGTCCTGATGCTGGGTTGTTGCCCTCCTATGGCCCCTCCACGTCTCCTGGTGCACTGGCCTGTCTCCTGGTATCTGCTCCATGCTCTGGCACTGCTCCTCCTGTAGTGGTCCTGATGCTGGGTTGTTGCCCTCCTATGGCCCCTCCACCTCTCCTGGTGCACTGGCCTGTCTCCTGGTATCTGCTCCATGCTCTGGCATTGCTCCTCCTGTAGTGGTCCTGATGCTGGGTTGTTGCCCTCCTACGGTCCCTTCCACCTCTCCTGGTGCACTGGCCTGTCTCCTGGTATCTGCTCCATGCTCTGGCACTGCTCCTCCTGTAGCGGTCCTGATGCTGGGTTGTTGCCCTCCTACGGTCCCTTCCACCTCTCCTGGTGCACTGGCCTGTCTCCTGGTATCTGCTCCATGCTCTGGCACTGCTCCTCCTGTAGTGGTCCAGATGCTGGGTTGTTGCCCTCCTATGGCCCCTCCACTTCTCCTGGTGCACTGGCCTGTCTCCTGGTATCTGCTCCATGCTCTGGCATTGCTCCTCCTGTAGTGGTCCTGATGCTGGGTTGTTGCCCTCCTATGGTCCCTCCACCTCTCCTGGTGCACTGGCCTGTCTCCTGGTATCTGCTCCATGCTGTGGCATTGCTCCTCCTGTAGTGGACCTGATGCTGGGTTGTTGCCCTCCTATGGCCCCTCCACCTCTGCTGGTGCACTGGCCTGTCTCCTGGTATCTGCTCCATGCTCTGGCACTGCTCCTCCTGTAGTGGTCCTGATGCTGGGTTGTTGCCCTCCTATGGCCCCCTCCATGTCTCCTGGTGCACTGGCCTGTCTCCTGGTATCTGCTCCATGCTCTGGCACTGCTCCTCCTGTAGTGGTCCTGATGCTGGGTTGTTGCCCTCCTATGGCCCCCTCCATGTCTCCTGGTGCACTGGCCTGTCTCCTGGTATCTGCTCCATGCTCGGGCACTGCTCCTCCTGTAGTGGTCCTGATGCTGGGTTGTTGCCCTCCTATGGCCCATCAATGTCTCCTGGTGCACTGGCCTGTCTCCTGGTATCTGCTCCATGCTCTGGCACTGCTCCTCCTGTAGTGGTCCTGATGCTGGGTTGTTGCCCTTCTATGGTCCCCTCCACCTCTCCTGGTGCACTGGCCTGTCTCCTGGTATCTGCTCCATGCTCTGGCACTGCTCCTCCTGTAGTGGTCCTGATGCTGGGTTGTTGCCCTCCTATGGCCCCTCCACCTCTCCTGGTGCACTGGCCTGTCTCCTGGTATCTGCTCCATGCTCTGGCATTGCTCCTCCTGTATTGGTCCTGATGCTGGGTTGTTGTCCTCCTACGGTCCCTCCATGTCTCCTGGTGCACTGGCCTGTCTCCTGGTATCTGCTCCATGCTCTGGCATTGCTCCTCCTGTAGTGGTCCTGATGCTGGGTTGTTGCCCTCCTATGGCCCCTCCACCTCTCCTGGTGCACTGGCCTGTCTCCTGGTATCTGCTCCATGCTCTGGCACTGCTGCTGTTGTAGCGGTCCTGATGCTGGGTTGTTTTCCTCCTATGGTCCCTCCATGTCTCCTGGTGCACTGGCCTGTCTCCTGGTATCTGCTCCATGCTCTGGCACTGCTCCTCCTGTAGTGGTCCTGATGCTGGGTTGTTGCCCTCCTATGGCCCCTCCACCTCTCCTGGTGCACTGGCCTGTCTCCTGGTATCTGCTCCATGCTCTGGCACTGCTCTTCCTGTAGTGGTCCTGATGCTGGGTTGTTGCCCTCCTATGGCCCCTCCACGTCTCCTGGTGCACTGGCCTGTCTCCTGGTATCTGCTCCATGCTCTGGCACTGCTCCTCTTGTAGTGGTCCTGATGCTGGGTTGTTGCCCTCCTATGGCCCCTCCACCTCTCCTGGTGCACTGGCCTGTCTCCTGGTATCTGCTCCATGCTCTGGCATTGCTCCTCCTGTAGTGGTCCTGATGCTGGGTTGTTGCCCTCCTACGGTCCCTTCCACCTCTCCTGGTGCACTGGCCTGTCTCCTGGTATCTGCTGCATGCTCTGGCACTGCTCCTCCTGTAGCGGTCCTGATGCTGGGTTGTTGCCCTCCTACGGTCCCTTCCACCTCTCCTGGTGCACTGGCCTGTCTCCTGGTATCTGCTCCATGCTCTGGCACTGCTCCTCCTGTAGTGGTCCTGATGCTGGGTTGTTGCCCTCCTATGGCCCCTCCACTTCTCCTGGTGCACTGGCCTGTCTCCTGGTATCTGCTCCATGCTCGGGCACTGCTCCTCCTGTAGTGGTCCTGATGCTGGGTTGTTGCCCTCCTATGGCCCATCCATGTCTCCTGGTGCACTGGCCTGTCTCCTGGTATCTGCTCCATGCTCTGGCACTGCTCCTCCTGTAGTGGTCCTGATGCTGGGTTGTTGACCTTCTATGGTCCCCTCCACCTCTCCTGGTGCACTGGCCTGTCTCCTGGTATCTGCTCCATGCTCTGGCACTGCTCCTCCCGTAGTGGTCCTGATGCTGGGTTGTTGCCCTCCTATGGCCCCTCCACCTCTCCTGGTGCACTGGCCTGTCTCCTGGTATCTGCTCCATGCTCTGGCATTGCTCCTCCTGTATTGGTCCTGATGCTGGGTTGTTGTCCTCCTACGGTCCCTCCATGTCTCCTGGTGCACTGGCCTGTCTCCTGGTATCTGCTCCATGCTCTGGCATTGCTCCTCCTGTAGTGGTCCTGATGCTGGGTTGTTGCCCTCCTATGGCCCCTCCACCTCTCCTGGTGCACTGGCCTGTCTCCTGGTATCTGCTCCATGCTCTGGCACTGCTCTTCCTGTAGTGGTCCTGATGCTGGGTTGTTGCCCTCCTATGGCCCCTCCACGTCTCCTGGTGCACTGGCCTGTCTCCTGGTATCTGCTCCATGCTCTGGCACTGCTCCTCCTGTAGTGGTCCTGATGCTGGGTTGTTGCCCTTCTATGGTCCCCTCCACCTCTCCTGGTGCACTGGCCTGTCTCCTGGTATCTGCTCCATGCTCTGGCACTGCTCCTCCTGTAGTGGTCCTGATGCTGGGTTCTTGCCCTCCTATGGCCCCCTCCATGTCTCCTGGTGCACTGGCCTGTCTCCTGGTATCTGCTCCATGCTCGGGCACTGCTCCTCCTGTAGTGGTCCTGATGCTGGGTTGTTGTCCTCCTACGGTCCCTTCACCTCTCCTGGTGCACTGGCTTGTCTCCTGGTATCTGCTCCATGCTGTGGCATTGCTCCTCCTGTTGTGGTCCTGATGCTGGGTTGTTGCCCTCCTATGGCCCCTCCACCTCTGCTGGTGCACTGGCCTGTCTCCTGGTATCTGCTCCATGCTCTGGCACTGCTGCTGTTGTAGGGGTCCTGATGCTGGGTTGTTTTCCTCCTATGGTCCCTCCATGTCTCATGGTATCTGCTCCAAGCTCTGGCATTGCTCCTCCTGTAGTGGTCCTGATGCTGGGTTGTTGCCCTCCTATGGCCCCTCCACGTCTCCTGGTGCACTGGCCTGTCTCCTGGTATCTGCTCCATGCTCTGGCACTGCTCCTCCTGTAGTGGTGCTGATGCTGGGTTATTGCCCTCCTATGGCCCCTCCACCTCTCCTGGTGCACTGGCCTGTCTCCTGGTATCTGCTCCATGCTCTGGCACTGCTCCTCCTGTAGTGGTCCTGATGCTGGGTTGTTGTCCTCCTACGGTCCCTCCATGTCTCCTGGTGCACTGGCCTGTCTCCTGGTATCTGCTCCATGCTCTGGCACTGCTCCTCCTGTAGTGGTCCTGATGCTGGGTTGTTGCCCTTCTATGGTCCCCTCCACCTCTCCTGGTGCACTGGCCTGTCTCCTGGTATCTGCTCCATGCTCTGGCACTGCTCCTCCTGTAGTGGTCCTGATGCTGGGTTGTTGCCCTTCTATGGTCCCTCCACCTCTCCTGGTGCACTGGCCTGTCTCCTGGTATCTGCTCCATGCTCTGGCACTGCTCCTCCTGTAGTGGTCCTGATGCTGGGTTGTTGCCCTCCTATGGCCCCCTCCATGTCTCCTGGTGCACTGGCCTGTCTCCTGGTATCTGCTCCATGCTCTGGCATTGCTCCTCCTGTAGTGGTCCTGATGCTGGGTTGTTGTCCTCCTACGGTCCCTCCATGTCTCCTGGTGCACTGGCCTGTCTCCTGGTATCTGCTCCATGCTCTGGCATTGCTCCTCCTGTAGTGGTCCTGATGCTGGGTTGTTGCCCTCCTACGGTCCCTTCACCTCTCCTGGTGCACTGGCCTGTCTCCTGGTATCTGCTCCATGCTGTGGCATTGCTCCTCCTGTTGTGGTCCTGATGCTGGATTGTTGCCCTCCTATGGCCCCTCCACCTCTGCTGGTGCACTGGCCTGTCTCCTGGTATCTGCTCCATGCTCTGGCACTGCTGCTGTTGTAGTGGTCCTGATGCTGGGTTGTTTTCCTCCTATGGTCCCTCCATGTCTCATGGTATCTGCTCCAAGCTCTGGCATTGCTCCTCCTGTAGTGGTCCTGATGCTGGGTTGTTGTCCTCCTATGGCCCCTCCACGTCTCCTGGTGCACTGGCCTGTCTCCTGGTATCTGCTCCATGCTCTGGCACTGCTCCTCCTGTAGTGGTCCTGATGCTGGGTTGTTGCCCTCCTATGGCCCCTCCACCTCTCCTGGTGCACTGGCCTGTCTCCTGGTATCTGCTCCATGCTCTGGCACTGCTCCTCCTGTAGTGGTCCTGATGCTGGGTTGTTGCCCTCCTATGGCCACCTCCATGTCTCCTGGTGCACTGGCCTGTCTCCTGGTATCTGCTCCATGCTCTGGCACTGCTCCTCCTGTAGTGGTCCTGATGCTGGGTTGTTACCCTCCTATGGCCCCCTCCATGTCTCCTGGTGCACTGGCCTGTCTACTGGTATCTGCTCCATGTTTGGGCACTGCTCCTCCTGTAGTGGTCCTGATGCTGGGTTGTTGCCCTCCTATGGCCCCTCCACCTCTCCTGGTGCACTGGCCTATCTCCTGGTATCTGCTCCATGCTCTGGCATTGCTCCTCCTGTAGTGGTCCTGATGCTGGGTTGTTTTCCTCCTATGGTCCCTCCATGTCTCATGGTATCTGCTCCATGCTCTGGCATTGCTCCTCCTGTAGTGGTCCTGATGCTGGGTTCTTGCCCTCCTATGGCCCCTCCACCTCTCCTGGTGCACTGGCCTGTCTCCTGGTATCTGCTCCATGCTCTGGCACTGCTCCTCCTGTAGTGGTCCTGATGCTGGGTTGTTGCCCTCCTATGGCCCTCTCCATGTCTCCTGGTGCACTGGCCTGTCTCCTGGTATCTGCTCCATGCTCTGGCACTGCTCCTCCTGTAGTGGTCCTGATGCTGGGTTGTTGTCCTTCTACGGTCCCTCCATGTCTCCTGGTGCACTGGCCTGTCTCCTGGTATCTGCTCCATGCTGTGGCATTGCTCCTACTGTAGTGGTCCTGATGCTGGGTTGTTGCCCTCCTATGGCCCCTCCACCTCTGCTGGTGCACTGGCCTGTCTCCTGGTATCTGCTCCATGCTCTGGCACTGCTGCTGTTGTAGCGGTCCTGATGCTGGGTTGTTTTCCTCCTATGGTCCCTCCATGTCTCCTGGTATCTGCTCCATGCTCTGGCACTGCTCCTCCTGTAGTGGTCCTGATGCTGGGTTGTTGCCCTCCTATGGCCCCTCCACCTCTCCTGGTGCACTGGCCTGTCTCCTGGTATCTGCTCCATGCTCTGGCACTGCTGCTGTTGTAGCGGTCCTGATGCTGGGTTGTTTTCCTCCTATGGTCCCTCCTTGTCTCCTGGTATCTGCTCCATGCTCTGGCATTGCTCCTCCTGTAGTGGTCCTGATGCTGGGTTGTTGCCCTCCTATGTCCCCTCCATGTCTCCTGGTGCACTGGCCTGTCTCCTGATATCTGCTCCATGCTCTGGCACTGCTCCTCCTGTAGTGGTCCTGATGCTGGATTGTTGCCCTCCTATGGCCCCTCCACGTCTCCTGGTGCACTGGCCTGTCTCCTGGTATCTGCTCTATGCTCTGGCACTGCTCCTCCTGTAGTGGTCCTGATGCTGGGTTGTTGCCCTCCTATGGCCCCTCCACCTCCTCTGGTGCACTGGCCTGTCTCCTGGTATCTGCTCCATGCTCTGGCATTGCTCCTCCTGTAGTGGTCCTGATGCTGGGTTGTTGCCCTCCTACGGTCCCCTCCACCTCTCCTGGTGCACTGGCCTGTCTCCTGGTATCTGCTCCATGCTCTGGCACTGCTCCTCCTGTAGCGGTCCTGATTCTGGGTTGTTGCCCTCCTATGGTCCCTTCCACCTCTCCTGGTGCACTGGCCTGTCTCCTGGTATCTGCTCCATGCTCTGGCACTGCTCCTCCTGTAGTGGTCCTGATGCTGGGTTGTTGCCCTCCTATGGCCCCTCCACCTCTCCTGGTGCACTGGCCTGTCTCCTGGTATCTGCTCCATGCTGTGGCATTGCTCCTCCTGTAGTGGTCCTGATGCTGGGTTGTTGTCCTCCTACGGTCCCTCCACCTCTCCTGGTGCACTGGCCTGTCTCCTGGTATCTGCTCCATGCTGTGGCATTGCTCCTCCTGTAGCGGTCCTGATGCTGGGTTGTTGCCCTCCTATGGCCCCTCCACCTCTCCTGGTGCACTGGCCTGTCTCCTGGTATCTGCTTCAAGCTCTGGCACTGCTGCTGTTGTAGCGGTCCTGATGCTGGGTTGTTTTCCTCCTATGGTCCCTCCATGTCTCCTGGTATCTTCTCCATGCTCTGGCATTGCTCCTCCTGTAGTGGTCCTGATGCTGGGTTGTTGTCCTCCTATGGCCCCTCCACCTCTCCTGGTGCACTGGCCTGTCTCCTGGTATCTGCTCCATGCTCTGGCACTGCTCCTCCTGTAGTGGTCCTGATGCTGGGTTGTTGCCCTCCGATGGCCCCTCCACCTCTCCTGGTGCACTGGCCTGTCTCCTGGTATCTGCTCCATGCTCTGGCACTGCTCCTCCTGTAGTGGTCCTGATGCTGGGTTGTTGCCCTCCTATGGCCCCTCCACCTCTCCTGGTGCACTGGCCTGTCTCCTGGTATCTGCTCCATGCTCTGGCATTGCTCCTCCTGTAGCGGTCCTGATGCTGGGTTGTTGCCCTCCTACGGCCCCCTCCATTTCTCCTGGTGCACTGGCCTGTCTCCTGGTATCTGCTCCATGCTCTGGCACTGCTCCTCCTGTAGTGGTCCTGATGCTGGGTTGTTGCCCTCCTATGGCCCCCTCCATTTCTCCTGGTTCACTGGCCTGTCTCCTGGTATCTGCTCCATGCTCTGGACACTGTGCTGACAGACACCGCTTGCCTTCTTGCCACAGCTCGCATTAATGTGCCATCCTGGATGAGCTGCACTACCTGAGTAACTGCTGTGGGTTGTAGTCACGCCTCATGTACCTCTAGGGGTGAGAGCAATGACTGGATTCAGAAGTGACCAAAACAAGAGCCAAAAAGGATGAGAACAGAGAAATGGTCTGTGGTCACCCCTGCAGAGCCCTCCTTTATAGGGCTGGTCTTGCTTATTGCTGATCATTTCTACCTGTTGTCTGTTCCATTTGCACATTCAGTGTGCTGGAAGTGACAGACGTGTCAGTGACTGCGAGTTACGTTGTGGGGTTTAAGTGTTCCCTTTATTTTTTTGAGCAGTGTAATAAATATATATTATATATATATATATATATATATAATCTATGTCTATTAGATATCATCCATAATGGTGACAATGTGCTGGGGTATGTACAAGGAGTCCTGATCTTTGTTTCTTACATGTGCCACAGACTTCTTGTTTTGCAGCAGACCTCGGAATGTTCTGTGTGTGAATGGGGTAAAGGTAATTGTGATCAGTCGGGAGGCCGCTCCTTCTTCCGTAATAACCCTTTGGTTGCTGTTTTTCTTTGGGTGCCTTTTGCTTGATGCTAATAACATAATTGATCTGTTCCTTACAGAGATGACCCTGGGCACAGCACTGCCTGACCTCCATAGAAAGACACTGTATGTTCACGTCCTCCCGACAACCGCCGAGTGTTAGCAGAGCGGCTGCCCCGCTCATGTGAAGAAGGATCATGCTCACATCTCTATTTATTACCTGACCGGAGGCCTCGTCTTTGTATTTTGCGGAACTTGCACGGAAAATAAATTGATCCTTTTTGAGTTTCCTGGTTTCATGTCTGTCAGATAAGTTACTAGTGTCTGAGATCTCACCCTCTACTGACAGTTTCATGTAAAAAAAAGTAAGTGCGCCCATGTAAAATCCGAGATGAACCACTTCCCACCCCATGTTGTGCTGTTACGTCAGGGGCAGGTGGTAGTTAATAGAAGATGATGATGATGGCACCGCCTGAGAAGCTGAGCAAGCGCCAGGAGCAGCAGCAGAGTCATCTGTAAGCGGCATGATCGCTGATCGCACAGATCCTGACAATTTAACCTTTTTATACCATAGTCAGCAGCATTGAAGGGATTCATGTCTCAGTCCCTTATTAGCGCTCCTGCAATGCTCATGTGAGGGGTCAGTGTTGTCATACATGATGAGGGGCCTATTCAGAGTCCCAATGGCACTATCTGTGTTTAACCTATTAGATCCTGCCAGAGGCAAAGCCTAACGGGCTGAATAGTAGAATGCACTACAATGCAGAAGAATTGCACTGTACAATACTCTGTTACTGCCCCCTACTGCTAGGACTAAATAAAAGTGTATACTAAACAAAAAAAAAAAAAAAACATTTAACCCTTTCACTGCCAGGAGTTTTCAGGCATTTTGCACCTCTGGTATTCAGGACACTTTTGAGATGTTCAAATAAAACCTAAATTATAGCATTAAAAATAATTATACCCCATATCTATATGTTTTCTAAAAGTAGACACCCACCTGTGTGAGGTCTTCTCCTCTTCTCTCACACATTTTACTGATAACAGGACAGGGCAGCTTGCAGTATTTAGCAACACATGGAAGCTGCAGAAGACAAACTAAGCAATTTTTAATGCAACCCAACCTGAAAAAGTGATGTTTGATCACTTGATGGTCAGCAGTGGTGCTCAGGTGGAGCAGGCTGGTTACAGAGGAGAGTACATGGTCAGCAGTGGTGCTCAGGTGGACCAGGCTGGTTATAGAGGAGAGCACATGGTCAGCAGTGGTGCTCAGGTGGAGCAGGCTGGTTACAGAGGAGAGTACATGGTCAGCAGTGGTGCGCAGGTGGACCAGGCTGGTTATAGAGGAGAGTACATGGTCAGCAGTGGTGCTCAGGTGGAGCAGGCTGGTTACAGAGGAGAGTACATGGTCAGCAGTGGTGCTCAGGTGGATCAGGCTGGTTATAGAGGAGAGTACATGGTCAGCAGTGGTGCGCAGGTGGACCAGGCTGGTTATAGAGGAGAGTGCATGGTCAGCAGTGGTGCTCAGGTGGAGCAGGCTGGTTACAGAGGAGAGCGCATGGTCAGCAGTGGTGCTCAGGTGGACCAGGTTGGTTATAGAGGAGAGTACATGGTCAGCAGTGGTGCTCAGGTGGACCAGGCTGGTTATAGAGGAGAGTACATGGTCAGCAGTGGTGCTGAGGTAGATCAGGCTGGTTACAGAGGAGAGTACATGGTCAGCAGTGGTGCGCAGGTGGACCAGGCTGGTTACAGAGGAGAGTACATGGTCAGCAGTGGTGCTCAGGTGGAGCAGGCTGGTTACAGAGGAGAGTACATGGTCAGCAGTGGTGCTCAGGTGGACCAGGCTGGTTATAGAGGAGAGCACATGGTCAGCAGTGGTGCTCAGGTGGAGCAGGCTGGTTACAGAGGAGAGTACATGGTCAGCAGTGGTGCTCAGGTGGAGCAGGCTGGTTATAGAGGAGAGCACATGGTCAGCAGTGGTGCTCAGGTGGAGCAGGCTGGTTACAGAGGAGAGTACATGGTCAACAGTGGTGCTGAGGTGGATCAGGCTGGTTACAGAGGAGAGTACATGGTCAGCAGTGGTGCGCAGGTGGACCAGGCTGGTTACAGAGGAGAGTACATGGTCAGCAGTGGTGCTCAGGTGGAGCAGGCTGGTTACAGAGGAGAGTACATGGTCAGCAGTGGTGCTCAGGTGGAGCAGGCTGGTTACAGAGGAGAGTACATGGTCAGCAGTGGTGCTCAGGTGGACCAGGCTGGTTACAGAGGAGAGTACATGGTCAGCAGTGGTGCTCAGGTGGACCAGGCTGGTTACAGAGGAGAGTACATGGTCAGCAGTGGTGCTCAGGTGGACCAGGCTGGTTATAGAGGAGAGCACATGGTCAGCAGTGGTGCTCAGGCGGACCAGGCTGGTTACAGAGGAGAGCACATGGTCAGCAGTGGTGCTCAGGTGGAGCAGGCTGGTTATAGAGGAGAGTACATGGTCAGCAGTGGTGCGCAGGTGGACCAGGCTGGTTACAGAGGAGAGTACATGGTCAGCAGTGGTGCTCAGGTGGACCAGGTTGGTTACAGAGGAGAGTACATGGTCAGCAGTGGTGCTCAGGTGGAGCAGGCTGGTTACAGAGGAGAGTACATGGTCAGCAGTGGTGCTGAGGTGGAGCAGGCTGGTTACAGAGGAGAGTACATGGTCAGCAGTGGTGCTGAGGTGGATCAGGCTGGTTATAGAGGAGAGCGCATGGTCAGCAGTGGTGCTCAGGTGGAGCAGGCTGGTTATAGAGGAGAGTACATGGTCAGCAGTGGTGCTCAGGTGGAGCAGGCTGGTTACAGAGGAGAGTACATGGTCAGCAGTGGTGCTCAGGTGGAGCAGGCTGGTTACAGAGGAGAGTACATGGTCAGCAGTGGTGCTCAGGTGGACCAGGCTGGTTATAATAATAATAATAGTCCTTTAATAGTCCCACAATGGGGAAATTCAGTGTGTTACAGCAGCAAAGATAAGATAAGCAGATACAAATACAACATGTACAGGAAAGTTCCAAGGTGAGAGGCATTACATTAATAGCAGACAGACAGATAGGACGTAGCAGGGGGGGGGGGGGGTATTTAACAGGCAGAGAGATATTTCAGTTCTCTGTATGGAGTGATCTCCGCTTAGGTCGGTGTTGGTTGTACAGCCTAACCGCGGTGGGGAGGAAAGACTTCCGATAGCGCTCCTTCTCACACCTAGGGTGGAGCAGTCGGTCACTGACAGTACTGCTCAGCGCGATCACAGTCTCATGCATGGGATGGGACTTCTTCTTCTGCATGGAGCTCACCATGGACAGTATCCTTCTGTCACCCACCACCTGCACTGGGTCCAGTGGGCTCCCCAGGACAGAGCTGGCCTTTCTAATCAGCTTGTCGAGTCTATTCCTATCCCTGGTTGATATACTGCTCCCCCAGCAGACCACTCCAAAGAAGATGGCTGATGCCACTACCGAGTTGAAGAAAGTCCTAAGAAGTGCCCCCCGGATTCCAAAGGCTCTCAGCTTCCTAAGCAGGTAGAGCCTGCTGTGGCCCTTCCTGTACAGGGCCTCCATATGATCTGCCCAGTCCAGCTTATTATTAAGGAGCAAACCCAGGTACTTATAGGTGTTCACAATCTCGATGCCCGTCCCCAGGATGTCCACTGGTTTAGGAGGGCTTCTACCTTTGCGGAAGTCCACCACCATCTCCTTGGTCTTCCCCGCGTTAATCTTCAGGTGGTTCCGGTGGCACCAGTCCACAAAATCCTGGTTCAGTTCTCTGTACTCCCTGTCATCATCGTCTGTGATGAGACCCACTATTGCAGAGTCGTCAGAATACTTCTGTAGGTAGCAGCTAGATGAGAGCACCTAAAGTCTGCAGCGTACAGTGTGAAGAGGAAAGGGGCGAGAACCGTACCCTGAGGTGCCCCCCGTATTACAGATCACGGTACCTGACACACAGTCTTGGGCTCTCACGTATTGAGGTCGATTTGTGAGGTAGTCTAGGATCCAGTTGGAGAGGTGGTGGTCCACTCCAGCAAGGCCCAGCTTGTCTCTCAGTAACCTGGGCTGTATGGTGTTAAAAGCACTGGAGAAGTCAAAACATTATTCTCACTGTGTTCCCTGGTTTCTCCAGGTGAGACAGAGCCCTGTGCAGAAGATGGATGATGGCATCATCTACCCCAATGCCCGGCCGATAAGCAAACTGGAGGGGGTCCATAGCGGGGCTCACTAGAGGGCGGAGATGTGTGAGAACCAATCTCTCCAAGATCTTCATCAGGTGGGATGTCAGTGCTACAGGTCTGTAGTCGTTGAGGTCCATAGGGTGGGGTTTCTTTGGAACTGGTACCACACAAGAAGATTTCCATAATTCAGGGACTATTTCCTGCCTCAGGCTCATATTATACATATATGTAATTATACCACACAGCTGGTCCCCACAAGTCTTAATTAGCCTTGCACTGATGTCATCTGGCCCTGCGGCTTTCCTCGCCTTGATCTTTTTCATCTCCTTCCTCACCTGGGCCCGTGTGAAGGTCAGACTGTGGCCAGATAAAGACGGATTTCTGGATTTACTGGTCTGTTGGGAAGTACATGGTCAGCAGTGGTGCTCAGGTGGAGCAGGCTGGTTACAGAGGAGAGCGCATGGTCAGCAGTGGTGCTCAGGTGGACCAGGCTGGTTACAGAGGAGAGTACATGGTCAGCAGTGGTGCTGAGGTGGATCAGGCTGGTTACAGAGGAGAGTACATGGTCAGCAGTGGTGCTGAGGTGGATCAGGCTGGTTACAGAGGAGAGTACATGGTCAGCAGTGGTGCTCAGGTGGACCAGGCTGGTTATAGAGGAGAGCGCATGGTCAGCAGTGGTGCTCAGGTGGAGCAGGCTGGTCTGTAACTTTACTAAACTGTGTGAGTTGCTATGTGAATCTTGCATTTTTTTGAGGACTACATTTATTTACCAGGATCAGTTTTTACAAAGGCTTTTGGGATTGCCTTGTGGAGAGATGATGATGATGATGATGATGATGATGAGGATGAGAGTTGTTACACCTACATGTTAAAGGTGACGCTGCAATGCTGTTCTTGTGGTTTTCTTTCTGGAGCTGTGGGGGCTTTTTACATGGTTTTGGCCTTCACTATCCTCTCCTGGGTAAGTTGGCCATAAATATGACATTTGTGCTGGGATGTGTAGTTCATGTCTCTTTGTCTTCAATGTTGGTGCACTTACGTTTATGCTGCTGACTGTATATTTGACCAGTAGCATTAGAAACCTTTACAAGTTTGCGCAGACTTTTCACGGAGTTGGAAGATTGAGTGAGAGCTTTTTATCATAAACTTGAGATTTGGATGGAGTTTCTGCCGAATTGATCATGTCCTGATCTCTGTCCTTTCTCGTCTTGGCTTCGTCTCCTTGAGTTGTGCTTAGGACACGTGACGGAGAATGAGACGAGTGCTTTACTGCTCCCTCTCTCCAGGCGTCTATCCTCTGGTCAGTATTTACAGAGAACGCTTCTCTTGTGTTCACGTAGCGGCCGATTGTTCCAGGCGACGTTTATCAGAGCAGTAATGGAAGGGGACAATGTCTTACTTGGCCTGAGCCGTAAGTGCTTTGCTGATGAATGGGCAGTATTGACAGGAGCTTCCAGCAGTGTCTGCCCTGAATTAGGTAAAAGCTGGGTTTCATTAGCCGAGGAGCGCACTTGCGTTCCGCTCTAATAGATTTTCCTAATTCACATTGACAATGCGATTAAAGCGATTTTTTTTTTTTTTAAATTTATATATATTTTTTTTTAATACAAAGTGCAGATATTATAATTGTTGCCAAAGGGTTTATCTCCATAAAGGACCTCACAAAAAAACCTGACAAAAGACCTTGTTCCCCATTCTAGAGGTGTCTTCTAATTCCTGCTGCCTGGTCAGTGGGGGAGGGGGGGGGGCGATGGCGATGGGGGAGATTGGTGGACCTAGTCACATTTGTAGCCAACTTTAGTACACATTAAGCTTTGAAATGTTACACTGAGGCTGCTCCACTGAGACATTCTGACCCAGACGCTGAGGCTGCACCACTGAGACATTCTGACCCAGACGCTGAGGCTGCTGTACTGAGGCATTCTGACCCAGACACTGAGGCTGCTCCACTGAGGCATTCTGACCCAGACCCTGAGGCTGCACCACTGAGACATTCTGACCCAGACGCTGAGGCTGCACCACTGAGACATTCTGACCCAGACGCTGAGGCTGCACCACTAAGACATTCTGACCCAGACGCTGAGGCTGCTCCACTGAGGCATTCTGACCCAGACGCTGAGGCTGCTCCACTGAGGCATTCTGACCCAGACGCTGAGGCTGCTCCACTGAGACATTCTGACGCAGATGCTGAGGCTGCTCCACTGAGGCATTCTGACCCAGACCCTGAGGCTGCTGTACTGAGGCATTCTGACCCAGACCCTGAGGCTGCTCCACTGAGGCATTTTGACGCTGAGGCTGCTCCACCGAGGCATTATGACCCAGACGCTGAGGCTGCTCCACTGAGGCATTCAGACCCAGACGCTGAGGCTGCTCCACCGAGGTATTCTGACGCTGACGCTGCTCCACTGAGGCATTCTGACCCAGACGCTGAGGCTGCTCCACCGAGGCATTCTGACGCTGACGCTGCTCCACTGAGGCATTCAGACGCTGAGGCTGCTCCACTGAGACATTCTGACCCAGACCCTGAGGCTGCTCCACTGAGGCATTCTGATCCAGACGCTGAGGCTGCTCCACTGAGGCATTCTGATCCAGACGCTGAGGCTGCTCCACTGAGGCATTCTGACCCAGACGCTGAGGCTGCTCCACTGAGGCATTCTGACCCAGACGCTGAGGCTGCTCCACTGAGGCATTCTGACCCAGACGCTGAGGCTGCTCCACTGAGGCATTCTGATCCAGACGCTGAGGCTGCTCCACTGAGGCTTTCTGACCCAGACGCTGAGGCTGCTCCACTGAGACATTCTGACCCAGACCCTGAGGCTGTTCCACTGAGGCATTCTGACCCAGACGCTGAGGCTGCTCCACTGAGGCATTCAGACCCAGACGCTGAGGTTGCTCCACTGAGGCATTCAGACCCAGACGCTGAGGCTGCTCTACTGAGGCTTTCTGACCCAGACGCTGAGGCTGCTCCACTGAGGCATTCTGACCCAGACGCTGAGGCTGCTCCACCGAGGCATTCTGACGCTGAGGCTGCTCCACTGAGGCATTCAGACCCAGACGCTGAGGCTGCTCCACCGAGGCATTCTGACGCTGAGGCTGCTCCACTGAGACATTCTGACCCAGACCCTGAGGCTGCTCCACTGAGGCTTTTCTGACCCAGACACTGAGGCTGCTCCACTGAGACATTCTGACCCAGACGCTGAGGCTGCTCCACTGAGGCATTCAGACCCAGACGCTGAGGCTGCTCCACTGAGACATTCTGACCCAGACGCTGAGGCTGCTCCACTGAGGCATTCTGATCCAGACGCTGAGGCTGCTCCACTGAGGCATTCTGATCCAGACGCTGAGGCTGCTCCACTGAGGCATTCTGACCCAGACGCTGAGGCTGCTCCACTGAGGCATTCTGACCCAGACCCTGAGGCTGCTCCACTGAGGCATTCTGACCCAGACGCTGAGGCTGCTCCACTGAGGCATTCTGACCCAGACGCTGAGGCTGCTCCACTGAGGCATTCTGACCCACACCCTGAGGCTGCTCCACTGAGGCATTCTGACCCAGACCCTGAGGCTGTTCCACTGAGGCATTCTGACCCAGACGCTGAGGCTGCTCCACTGAGACATTCTGACCCAGACCCTGAGGCTACTCCACTGAGGCATTCTGACCCAGACCCTGAGGCTGCTCCACTGAGGCATTCTGACCCAGACGCTGAGGCTGCTGTACTGAGGCATTCTGACCCAGACCCTGAGGCTGCACCACTGAGGCATTCTGACCCACACCCTGAGGCTGCTCCACTGAGACATTCTGACCCACACCTTGAGGCTGCTCCACTGGTGGCCACAAGTCACCAGTGTTACATTTGCAATAAGGATTAACCCTATTGGGGTTTCCAGTTCACGTCCATCAGGTTTCTATAAGCAATACCCATCAGAGAATTCTTTCCTTTCTTTCTATCTCCGCTCCTCCCAGGAGTAAGGACTACCACACTACTATTCATCCATGGCTACAACCATTATTATTTGATACTGGACCAACCATATCCACTCTTTGTCAGAATGGCATTAAGATATGTCCAACTTTGCCACATGGAGAAAGTCTACAGAGACTAAGTGGGTGAGACCTCTAAATTCTGTTCCATTTGGTAGACCTGGATCCTCTTCCAGGGTCTCCTCTAGCTCGGAGTGCCTGAGAGGTTTCTCTTTTTCTCTCTTTTCCCCTCCTTTTCTTCCTTCGCTCCTCTCTTCCCTCTAGTTCCAGTGCTGTCTTCTGCCAGTTGACCACTGTCTCTTCTCCTCAGGCCACTTCATTTTTTGCAGCTATTGGGTTCATAGTACTTCAGGCTGGTCCCACTACTTGGCAATCACCTGTCATTTTGGATGCTTGATCTCTGTCAACTTTTGTGTCTGTATTTTAGAGTGGCCATTGTGTAAATTTTTAAACCAGCTTTACCCTGCGGCACTTGTAGCTCACTACAAGACTCAACCAACCTCCATTAAACATAAATCATACATGTCGGATTATGGAGTTACAGCATTGCTCTGCGATCAGTGACATGGAGCCATAGGGCAGAGCATGACGGGTCTACAGCTCTGGTGCACTCACCTTTAGCCAACATTCAGACTTGTGTACAAGACAGGTTATTTACTGCTGGGTTACATCTTGTCAGGACAAAGGACACATTTATCGAACCTTACCCTAAGGCATCGTTCACATGGCTACTTTCTGGCAGTTTTTCAATCGTGTCTTTTTTTTTTTTTTTTTTTTGTTTCCATGTTTTAATGCAACAATATGCAGAAACAAAGCTTGAGAAAGCTGCCCTGATATCAAAACCTCACAAGCCAAAATACCGTGGTTGGTGGATATTGCTGTAGCTTCCCTGCCCTCACTAACCGCAACAGTTGTAGCCCAAAAAACTCAGCAGCAATTCTGCTCTGTGTGTAAATCTCACCCTGCTGATCCCAGCCTAACCCTCAGTATCCCACATGGGGCTGTATTCTAGCCATCTGAATGTTGCCAACCAGCATTTTACCCCAGCTTAGGGTTCATTATGACTCTCTGCCCTGATGTTGACGCTAAGTGACCATTTTGCCGCTGATGCTTGGAGATTTTCGTTGCTTTTAGTAGTTCCAACATTAGACCTCTGAATTATGGGATGTTCTTGTAACACCTGTGGTGCAGTCTCAGGTCCAGTAGGGCGCTGGATGCCGGTCACAGTTGGTTTTCATCAGGCCCATGGTTCTACTTTAGACTCTGATAGCTCATGTTTAGTCTCCCTGTGCAGGTCGGAGGCTTCTACACATCTGCGTCTTACTGTTTGCTGCTTTTGGAGTGAATCAGTCCTTGCTTTCTTCCACACGTGAGGGCTTTGGATGCCTATATGCCGATTGCTGACACAATTTCTAACTGAAGTTGGGCAGTCCATTGCTTTCACAATACCAAGGTTCTTCTTCTGGATAGTCAGTTGCTTTCTTCGTTGAAGTAGATAACAATAGAAAATATCTTCTGCCTTCTGCAGATTCACATCTGTAGTCGTCTGACTGTAGATTGGCAGAGGGCCCGTCACCCAGCGTGGTGCCCTCACACATCTATGGAAGCAACAGGCACATTCAGCCATTTTGCCATGGATTATAGTGATATGCCAGATCATCAGTGTGTATGTTAAGTGTGACTATAACGCTTCTCTCCACGTTGGTACCTTGCCTATGTATTGCCAGATCAGTTTCGCTCAATGATCAATACCCCACCTCTGCTGTGAATCAAGCCTCTGCTGTAAGTCCCGCCTCTTGTAAGTCCCACCTCTCTTGTAAATCCCTCCTTCATTGAAAGTCCTACCTCCCGTGTAAGCCCCACCTCCCCTGTTGCCCTGCCTCCCCACTCTCTCTTCTCTGAGCTGTTTCAGTTCATCCTGCAGTTGGGCCCCGGACCTACCACTGATAGGACCAATAATCCTGGAAAGGTCTGAGTCACTTATATCCGGGATAGTCTGTTCTCCTCACCAGTCCAGCTAGACCAGGTGATGTCATCCGGTCAACATGCATTGCACCTCCCTGGTGGCGGATGGTGGAGGCGTCCCTCCGGATCAAAGCGGGGGCAGCCAGAAAATCTGTAGAGTCTGGCTCAGAACTTGGCATGTCCAACACTAACATTAGGTAAATATAGTAAAGAATAGGTTCTCCGACCACGTGGTCAGGATGGTCAGTCATTGACCTCGATGCACTCACTTTCACCTTGAGCCCGGAGATAAACAGTCATTTTGGAGGCTGTTTTACCACTCCCCATCCTTGGGGGTCTCAGTAGGACTCCATTTACTTTAGTGATGACACGGTGATCTTTGGTAGTGCGATAGGAGTCACGTAGACATTGCTGCAGACATTCCTGTGGATCTTCTATCCCTCTAAATCCCTGCTACACAAGCAGCCCCATTCACATGGCAGATGATGGGTGTATTCTATGGCTCATAAGTCGTGAAATATGACAATTAGAGTTGGGTGATCCTCACAAGATTTGCTTTGTTGGATTTTCGTGTGGTTCAGCCCATTATGGGCCAAACTTGTTCAGCGCAAACTGGAAGTGCTTTGATAGTACTCTAGGGATTCTTCAAACCCCATACTATAATAAGTGGAGGCCCAGAGCAGGTGAGTAAAGTGTTACGATGTCATTGACCACTGAGGCCAAATCACAGGCCACAGCATTGACCCTAGGTCATGTGACACCAGCTAGAGGCCTGAAGAGGACGCCAGGGAACCACCAGATGTCCAGGAGAGGTGAGGCAAGGAGAGTATAGCAGATTTTTATTTTTCCTCACCTACTCTGGGCCTCCACTTCTTATTCTTTGGGCTCTGGGAAGATTCCAGAGTATTAGAGTTTTGTGAGAGATGAACCCCAAACTTTTGGTAGATTCAGGTTGAATCGGGTTCTATCTGAACCAGTTCGCTTAATGATAATCCATGGGAAATAGCCAAGTGAGATCATTACTTCGAGATAATGAGCTTGACCCAGAGACTTTGTGTTCATGACCTGGAATGGTGCGGAGACTTGTCCTAAATTCTTCTCCATTCTGTGCAAAGACATTTCACTCACTCCCCTTTAAGCAAAGTGAATGGTGTGCTATAAATACACTCTGACTGTTCTCCCTGGCAGCGTAGCCTCAGCGTGACAATCAGCTGCTATTGTAGGGACAACGACCCTCCGCACGTCTACGCACAAGCAGAATCATTTCACAATTGTTGTACTCTCAGCAGGCTCATTGTGCAGAGTGGGTGGCATGATGGGAGTTGTACTGATACCAGAAGGGAAACTTGTGTGATCTTTCAAGTGTGTAAGTAGCAAGTTTTAACCCCTTAAATTTTTTTTCTTAGTTAATACTTTGTAGCGCCCCCTTTTGCTGCGATTACAGCTGCAAGTCGCTTGGGGTATGTCTCTATCAGTTCTTGCCCATTCTTCCTTGGAAAACAGCCGGAGCTCAGTGAGGTTGGATGGAGAGCGTTTGTGAACAGCAGTTTTCAGCTCTTTCCACAGATTCTCGATTGGATTCAGGTCTGGACTTTGACTTGGCCATTCTAATACCTGGATACGTTTATTTGTGAACCATTCCATTGTAGATTTGGCTTTATGTTTGGGATCATTGTCTTGTTGGAAGATAAATCTCCGTCCCAGTCTCAGGTCTTTTGCAGACTCCAACAGGTTTTCTTCCAGAATGGTCCTGTATTTGGCTCCATCCATCTTCCCATCAATTTTAACCATCTTCCCTATCCCTGCTGAAGAAAAGCAGGCCCAAACCATGATGCTGCCCCCACCATGTGTGACAGTGGGGATGGTGTGTTCAGGGGGATGAGCTGTGTTGCTTTTACGCCAAACATATCGTTTTGCATTGTGGCCAAAAAATTGGATTTTGGTTTCCTCTGAGCAGAGCACCTTCTTCCACATGTTTGGTGTCTCCCAGGTGACTTTTTATGGATATCTTTGAGAAATGGCTTTCTTCTTGCCACTCTTCCATAAAGGCCAGATTTGTGCAGGGTACGACTGATTGTTGTCCTATGGACAGACTCTCCCACCTCAGCTGTAGATCTCTGCAGTTCATCCAGAGTGATCATGGGCCTCTTGGCTGCATCTCTGATCATTCTTCTCCTTGTTTGAGATGAAAGTTTAGAGGGACGGTCGGGTCTTGGTAGATTTGCAGTGGTCTGATACTCCTTCCATTTCAATATCATCGCTTGCACAGTGCTCCTTGGGATGTTTAAAGTTTGGGAAATCTTTTTTGTATCCAAATCCGGCTTTAAACTTCTCCACAACAGTATCCCGGACCTGCCTGGTGTGTTCCTTGGTCTTCATGATGCTCTCTGCGCTTTAAACAGAACCCTGAGACTATCACAGAGCAGGTGCATTTATACGGAGACTTGATTACACACAGGTGGATTATATTTATCATCATCAGTCATTTAGGACAACATTGGATCATTCAGAGATCCTCACTGAACTTCTGGAGTGAGTTTGCTGCACTGAAAGTAAAGGGGCCGAATAATATTGCACGCCCCACTTTTCAGTTTTTTATTTTTTACAAAAGTTTAAAATATCCAATAAATTTCGTTCCACTTCCCGATTGTGTCCCACTTGTTGTTGATTCTTCATCAAAAAATTTAAATTTTATATCCTTATGTTTGAAGCCTGAAATGTGGCAAAAGGTTGAAAAGTTCAAGGGTGCCGAATACTTTCGCAAGTCACTGTATATATATTTACTGGTGTGTGTATATAATATAATAATAATTACTGGTGTGTGTGTGTATGTATGTATATATATATATATATATATATATAAGTGCTGGCCAAAAGTATTGGCACCCCTGCAATTCTGTCAGATAATACTCCATTTCTTCCAGAAAATGATTGCAATCACAAATGCTTTGGTACTAATATCTTCATTTATTTTGCTTGCAATGAAAAAACACAAAAGAGAATGAAAAAAAAAGTCAAATCATTGATCATTTTACACAAAACTCCAAAAATGGGCCGGACAAAAGTATTGGCACCCTCAGCCTAATACTTGGCAGCACAACCTTTAGACAAAATAGCTGCGAACAACCGCTTCCGGTAACCATCAATGAGTTTCTTCCAATGCTCTGCTGGAATTTCTCCAGGTCCCTGAGATGTGAAGGGCGCCTTCTCCAAACTGCCATTGTGAGATCTCTCCTTGGGTGTTCTATGGGATTCAGGTCTGGACTCATTGCTGCCACTTTACAAGTCTCCAGTGCTTTCTCTCAAACCATTTTCTAGTGCTTTTTGAAGTGTGTTTTGGGTCATTGTCCTGCTGGAAGACCCATGACCTCTGAGGGAGACCCAGCTTTCTCACACTGGGCCCTACATTATGCTGCAGACTTCATAATGCCATGCACACGGTCAAGCAGTCCAGTGCCAGAGGCAGCAAAGCAACCCCAAAACATCAGGGAACCTCCGCCATGTCTGACTGTAGGGACCGTGTTCTTTTCTTTGAAGGCCTCTTTTTTTTTCCTGTAAACTCTATGTTGATGCCTTTTCCCAAAAAGCTCTACTTTTGTCTCATCTGACCAGAGAACATTCTTCCAAAAAGTTTTTGGCTTTCTCAGGTAAGTTTTGGCTTTTTTCTGTCTCTGGGTCAGAAGTGGGGTCTTCCTGGGTATCCTACCAGTCCCTTTTCATTCAGACGCCGACGGATAGTACGGGCTGACACTGTTGTACCCTCGGACTGCAGGGCAGCTAGAACTTGTTTGGATGTTAGTCGAGGTTCTTTAGCCACCATCCGCACAATCTTTCTTTTGCGTCCACATCTAGGGAGGTTAGCCACAGTGCCATGGGCTTTACACTTCTTGATGACACTGCGCACGGTAGACACAGGAACATTCAGGTCTTTGGGAATGGACTTGTAGCCTTGAGATTGCTCATGCTTCCTCACAATTTTGCTTCTCAAGTCCTCAGACAGTTCTTTGGTCTTCTTTCTTTTCTCCATGCTCAATGTGGTACACACAAGGACACAGGACAGAGGTTGAGTCAACTTTAATCCATTTCAACTGGCTGCAAGTGTGATTTAGTTATTGCCGCCACCTGTTATGTGCCACAGGGAAGTAACAGGTGCTGTTAATTACACAAATTAGAGAAGCATCACATGATTTTTCAAAGGGTGCCAATACTTTTGTCCACCCCCTTTTTTTATGTTTGGTGTGGAATTATATCCAATTTGGCTTTTTGACAATTCTTTTTGTGGTTTTCCATTGACGACAAATTAAATGAAGATATTATTACCAAAGCATTTGTGATTGCAATCATTTTCTGGAAGAAATTGAGTATTATCTGACAGAATTGCAGGGGTGCCAATACTTTTGGCCAGCACTGTATATGTTCTCATTCAGCAGTAGGATGTGAGTGGTTTTTGTTCCTTTGCTGTTGATATTCTGTTCTTCCATGTCGGCTTTTTCTTTTTTCCCTGTATTTTGCACCAGGGTTTTGATGTCATTTCTGGGTGGTTTTGGTTTTAAATAGTGGGTAGTAATGATGGGATTGAATACTATGAGTAAGAGGCGTTCAGCTTCAAAACACATAAGGAGAGTCCAGCGTGTGCTCTGGATATGTTTTTGATATCTATCTATCTATCTATCTATCTATCTATCTATCTATCTATCTCATATCTATCTATCTATCTCATATCTATCTATCTATCTCATATCTATCTATCTATCTATATCATATCTATCTATCTCATATCTATCTATCTATCTATCTATCCATCTATCTATCTATCCTATATATCTATCTATCTCATATCTATCTATCTATCTCATATCTATCTATCTATCTATATCATATCTATCTATCTCATATCTATCTATCTATATCTATCTATCTATCTATCTATCTATCTCATATCTATCTATCTATATCTATCTATCTATCTATCTATCTCATATCTATCTATCTCCTATCTATCTATCTATCTATCTATATCATATCTATCTATCTCATATCTATCTATCTATATCATATCTATCTATATCTATCTATCTATCTATCTCATATCTATCTATCTCCTATCTATCTATCTATCTATCTATCTATCTATCTATCTATCTATCTATATCATATCTATCTATCTCATATCTATCTATCTATATCTATCTATCTATCTATCTATCTATCTATCTATCTATCTATCTATCCATTTCGGTGCTGGATTCCACTTGTTGATCTGTTCATTTCACTGAATGAGGACAAACCACAAAACCGACTGTAATAGGTCATGTCCTGAGCTGATTTTCAGGGTTGCATTGTATATAGGTTAGGGCTAGAGTTTAGGTTTCTTACAGCTAATCTTAGACTTCGGTTAGGTGAAGTTTAGGTTACTATTAGGACATGTATAGGGTTAGGTGTAACAAGAGGTTTGTTTCTAATCATTATTTAGTGTCCATAAATTGCCCGATTCATCCTCTTCATGTCCGGTTTATGTGGATGATACCGGAGATTATTTCTTCTAGGCTGCCCGTCTACAGGTCTACGCTGCAGCTACGTCTATCTACACTTCGGCATGGCTTTGTTCAGCTATAGGAACAGGAAATCGGAATACAAGCTGCTACAAGAAGTAGATCACTAGAGCTGGACAGATCCCATTTATAATATCAGGATCCATTGGCTTTACTTTATGGTGTCAGTGATTTTACCAGATTAAAAAGCGCAGCTTTAAGCACATTTTCTTCTGGAATTTTTATGGAATCTGCAAAGAAGGCTCTTGCAGCAAAGATGTCTGACATTAGTTTTTAGGAGTAAGGGTTTGGTAAAGGTTAGATTAGGGTCATGTAAGGATTAGGTCTATGTGTGGGTTAGGCTAGGGTTACATTACGATTAGGCTTAGTTATGGGGATAGGTAATTTCACTTAATGCCACAAGGGGCAGTAAAGCTCTAGATTCTCTTCCCAATGAGTGTCCCTTAGGGTTGATGACCACAGAACCAGCTGTCCGCGCCAACATACAAATGGCTCTCAATGCAGTAGATCTCCAACCAGTATCCTACAGAGAAGCTCCCCTGCTTAGCTCAGGCCATTAAATTCCTTGAGTAGTCTCTACCTGCCCCTCAGCAGACAAGTCAGAATTCATTAGGGTCACAGTAGGGAGTGACTCCAGCATTCAGATAATCAGATGAGAAAGTGTGAATTGTCCTCAATGTCCGGTCTCCATAGATGGCCACCAGGAGGTGACACTTAGCAGCCAATCAGATACTTCCCCACTTCTTGTGTTGGCGTCCGGGCTGTGACAGACAGTAATTGGGTAAGAAACATACACTGGGCATTAGGAGAACAAGTCAGAGTCCAGCAGAAATATCAGAATATCGCATCATACTGAGAAAAGCCTATATTAATCTACAATCCTCTAGAAATCTGCGGGGGAATCTGATACAATGAATCAAGTCCACACATTCAAGCAAAATAGGTCATGCAGAGAGGAGCGAATCTCCGGCTGGTGCCACTGGCACATATATTATTTATTGGCCGCTCTGCCTTTACATATACAGGGTTGAAATGGGTGATGGTGAGTGAGGCTGCACTTACCCAGCCCTGACGCCTGCAGATGCCTTCCACCGCCTGCTCCAGCCACCAGCACAAGGGCACCATTAGACTATGCTTAACATCACTGGCCGTAACAGGCACACAGCAGCTCACTGAAGCCCTTTGTGATGGGACATCTGGACATGATGGATTTATAGGGTTCAGTATCTGCCATAAACAGCACTAAAAAGAGCATCAATGACTATAAACTGAGCCATGAGGATGTGAGGCTGAGATCCATAATGAGGACACACAAGGCAAAAGACAGAAAACTACAACATAGATCTCTAAGCACTTCATCAAAAAAGGAAGGTAGAAATCTGGTGGGGACAACCTGGGTCAGGAGGTGCCGGCAGCTCATGGACCCTACTGCAAAAGATCCACCTGGACCGTGTCATAACATCTTGTATGGCTCAGTATTTGTGCATTGGGTGGTGTCTGGTCACATCATTACTGCATGGACATTAGATCCCTGAGTCTTGCCTTGTTGATGATCCAGCTTATAGTAGGGTCTCAGCACGATATGCTGCCAGTGTATGGATCCTGTAATGATAATCTGCAGATTCTTAACATTTCTGCCGCCTAATAACTTCATACCAGTGTCAGAAGGTGCTGAGTTGCTGACCTGCAATGTGGAATGGCCAGGGCTAAAAACCAACATCAAAGGATTTGTCTGTCTCCTCCCTTTCTAATAGCAGGCTGTAGGATTGTGCTGCTGAGGCACAATGGAAGGTGTAAAACTCGGCTCTTCCAGGGCTGATAAAGAATATCAGAACAAACTCTGCTCCATCTTGAAAGGTTACTCCTATGACTCCAGTTCTACAGTCACTCACCACAGAACTCAGGCAGGATTGTAGCCAGAGAGTATATAAAGTGCAGACATGGAAACAAGAAGATAAGAGCAGATATCAGCACCTTGTATCTGCTCGTACGCCACTGTTCTGTCCGGCGGAGAGCGTCTGCTCGTACGTCGCTGTTCTGTCCGGCGGAGAGCGTCTGCTCGTACGTCGCAGTTCTGTCCGGCGGAGAGCGTCTGCTCGTACGTCGCTGTTCTGTCCGGCGGAGAGCGTCTGCTCGTACGCCGCTGTTCTGTCCGGCGGAGAGCGTCTGCTCGTACGCCGCTGTTCTGTCCGGCGGAGAGCGTCTGCTCGTACGCCGCTGTTCTGTCCGGCGGAGAGCGTCTGCTCGTACGCCGCTGTTCTGTCCGGCGGAGAGCGTCTGCTCGTACGCCGCTGTTCTGTCCGGCGGAGAGCGTCTGCTCGTACGCCGCTGTTCTGTCCGGCGGAGAGCGTCTGCTCGTACGTCGCAGTTCTGTCCGGCGGAGAGCGTCTGCTCGTACGTCGCAGTTCTGTCCGGCGGAGAGCGTCTATTCTTGATGGTGATACCAAATTTACATAGTTTTTGGTACACTTTAAGCCCTTTTAAAAAAACAAAACAAAACATAAATACTTAAAGGGGTATTCCCACAAACATAACCATTTTTAAATTTGTAGCTAATTAAAAGTTTAATATTTTTGCAAATTATAAGTAAGTAAACATTTTCCAGAATTTAAAAAATTTTCTCTAAATATCTTGTGGTCACAGTTTGTTGTCTTGATCGGTTGCCAGTGGATACGACCATGAATGCAGGACCTTTCTACGCTCAGAAAATCAGCCATGATTTCCTTATTGTGGCCGGGATATCTTCTGATACCTGTAGTGTCCCTGCCTGATAACCAGCTACAATAAGAAAATCATGGCCGGGTTCCTGACAAGTCCCAGACCATAGAAAGTCTGCATTTGTGGTCGTATCCATTGGCAAAAGATCAAGACAACAGATGTCGCCACTAAGATAGTTAGAGGAAATCTTTAAAACTCTGCAGAATTTTTAACTACTTATATTTGCAAAAATGTTTAACTTTTAATTATCTACTAATACAGATATGGTTATGTTCATGGGAATACCCCTTTAACTGTAGAAAAAAATATTCTGACACCCGTAACTTGTTTTATAATTTAGTTCATGGGGCTGTAAGGAGTCGTTTTTTGCAGGGTCAGACTTAATTTTTATTTATACTGTTTTGAGGAATGTCTAAAGTATTGATCTTTTTTTTTTTTTATTATTCAAATTTTCATGGGCGGTGAAACAGCAAAAACAACAGTTCAGCTCTTTAGATTTATTCCCCACTATGGGGTCTTTAACTCCAGGGGCTATCACCAACTCTAATCCCAAAATGGCACCTCATGACTAGTAAAATAGTCTAGCTGAGCTGTACCCCACCCTTCCAACCAACACCCTTTTACCTTCTTTTGATCTCCAATAAGACACTGACACCAGGGCTGGAAGGAAAGGCCACAGCGACATTTATTAAACTTCACCTTTTAAATAACAACAAACTTAACCACATGACCATATCACATAATCCACATTTACATAACATTCAAAATAACATACCTATATAACAACCCTCATGAACCAATATATCTATTAATGTCCCCATCAATAACTACCAATTGCACCTAGAAGGAGGGGTCCCTGAAGGCACCAATCCCAGATCACGGCCCCACCCCTCCGATTTTTACCCCCAGCCGTAATCCACCTGGCCCAGGGGCACCAGCATCAGGGGGTATCTCCATCCTGGGTACCCTGACCGCAGGACGTATAAAACCAGTCTGGTTCCACAACCAGCATCCACCTTGTCATACTACCGATTGGGTGGAGATGAACCCCTGGTCCTCCATCCCCATTGCTGATTAAACTACCAGTTAAGCCTCCACAGACCCCTCCTTTTTATGCCACGACTAGCATGTGTGACCACTTTACACATGCTCGTCCCTCCACACCTGCAGTGCTCACTCCACACCCTCCTGAATTCCCAGCAGCCAAATGTCCAGACCGATAGCATTCAGGTGAACACCGTCCGGCCGAAAAAGGTCAGCAGAGACCACCTCCAACTCCTGATGCCACACCATAATGCCTCCATTACGGGCCACAAACCGGCCGACAACGTGATTGACCTTGACCTGCACCTTGTTCACACTCTGCACCGACCGGGCATGCCGCCAACGCAGCCGGGCCACGATGTCTGACCAGACAATCGCAACAAATCCAGCTTGATATCCCTCATCACCTCCCTGGATGCCCAGAGACCGAAGTCATTGCCCCCGGCATGAACCACTAACACATTGGGTGGGCGGTCCCTGGCCACATACCCGTGTAACTCCGGCAACAAGCGGGACCACATCAAGCCCCAGACCGATCAAAACCTAGCTGTCTTCCAGACGGTCGGATATCCGCTTGCACACAATAGACATAAGAATGTCCCTCGAAAATCAACACAAGTAGAATAACTAAACAAGACAAACCCATAAGAAACCCCCCTCGCCCCGGAAGAGGCCCCAACCCCAAATGAACACAACAGATGAGGCCGCACATAGAGCCAGTATCGCTCAGATTCCCACCTCCCAATCCGCCGGATGATCTCCGGTGGGAGACCCCACCGAACCGCCTCTGTGGCCGCCCCGATTCTAAAGAAATGGGAGCTATAGTCCTGGGGGGGAGAGACCCAGTACCTCCAACCTCCAACCAAGAATGGCAAAGGCTTGTAGCCAATTCGAGAACGTTCGAGGAATCAGGCGATAAAGCTGCCGTTCCTCCTTCTCCTTCTTACACTCATCAGGCTTCACCCGATCCAAATTAAATTTTTCCAGGGGCAATAGCAAAAAGATTTCCACGTATTCCCCATTCCAAATTTTTCCCACACCTCAGGCTTCAAATGGGCCCCCAAGGGCCCCTCAAAGCACACGTAAACCTCATTTTTAGCGGAGTCCACCATACGGACGTTCTCCTGAGGCTTAGCCATCCCCGCCACCACAGCTGGACTCTCAGGCACCACCCCGGCCACCCCCGGACCCACCGAACATGGGACAGCCACCGGAACAACAGGAACTGCCCGCAAGGGCCCCCACACCCCCGCCGGGAACCCCCCAGAGGCCAGACCCCTGCCTCCGAACAGCTGCTGCACCCCCTTAATAAACAACTTCAACCCCTCTAAAGACAGGCCCAAATCTCCCCCCCAGTGGAGCTGAGTCCACAGCGGTGAAGCTGTCACTGCCGGGGCCATCCGAGCCCGACTCCACTCCCGCCCCGCCGGTGTCATCAATCCAAGATGGCTGCCGGCCCAGTCACTTCCGGCTGGACCGCAGCGCTCTCCCTGGCATCCTGCGCCCGAGTCCCCGACCAGGCAACCGGGCCAGCAGAAGGACCAGGAGGCTCTGGACGTGACCCGGACCTCAGCTCTCGCCGGGCCCGCCCCCTGCTAGGCACATCAGTCATGACCGCCCCTGACTCTGTATAACACACTGACACTAGTACTGACAGTAATGACCGCCCCTGACCCTGTATAACACACTGACACTAGTACTGACAGTAATGGCCGCCCCTGACCCTGTATAACACACTGACACTAGTACTGACAGTAATGGCCGCCCTGACCCTGTATAACACACTGACACTAGTATTGACAGTAATGACCGCCCCTGACCCTGTATAACACACTGACACTAGTACTGACAGTAATGGCCGACCCTGACCCTGTATAACACAGTGACACTAGTACTGACAGTAATGACCACCCCTGACCCTGTATAACACACTGACACTAGTACTGACAGTAATGACCACCCCTGACCCTGTATAACACACTGACACTAGTACTGACAGTAATGACCGCCCCTGACCCTGTATAACACACTGACACTAGTACTGACAGTAATGGCCGCCCTGACCCTGTATAACACACTGACACTAGTATTGACAGTAATGGCCGCCCCTGACCCTGTATAACACACTACTAGTACTGACAGTAATGACCGCCCCTGACCCTGTATAACACACTGACACTAGTACTGACAGTAATGGCCGACCCTGACCCTGTATAACACAGTGACACTAGTACTGACAGTAATGACCACCCCTGACCCTGTATAACACACTGACACTAGTACTGACAGTAATGACCGCCCCTGACCCTGTATAACACACTGACACTAGTACTGACAGTAATGGCCGCCCTGACCCTGTATAACACACTGACACTAGTACTGACAGTAATGGCCGCCCCTGACCCTGTATAACACAGTGACACTAGTACTGACAGTAATGACCGCCCCTGACCCTGTATAACACACTGACACTAGTATTGACAGTAATGACTGCCCCTGACCCTGTATAACACACTGACACTAGTACTGACAGTAATGGCTGCCCCTGACCCTGTATAACACACTGACACTAGTACTGACAGTAATGACCGCCCCTGACCCTGTATAACGCACTGACACTAGTACTGACAGTAATGACCGCCCCTTACCCTGTATAACACACTGACACTAGTACTGACAGTAATGGCCGACCCTGACCCTGTATAACACGGTGACACTAGTACTGACAGTAATGGCCGCCCTGACCCTGTATAACACACTGACACTAGTACTGACAGTAATGGCCGACCCTGACCCTGTATAACACGGTGACACTAGTACAGACTCCTATCTAAGTTCTCTCTTCTCCTCACTGTATCCTCACTAATCCTCACTGTATACTCACTAATCCTCACTATATACTCCCTAATCCTCACAATATACTCACTAATTTTCACTATATGCTTACTAATCCTCACTATACTCACTATATACTGACTAATCTTTACTATATACTCTCTATTCCACACTATATACTCACTAATCCTTAGTATATACTCACTAATCTTTTCCATATACTCACTAATTCTCTCTTTCTACTCACTATATACTCACTAATCCTCACTGTATACTCAATAATTCTCACTATATACTCACAATATACTGACTAAACTTTACTATATACTCACTATTCCTCACTATACTCACTAATCCTTTCTACATACTCACTAGTTCTCACTATATGCTCACTAATTCTCACTATATGCTCACTATATACTCACTAATCCTCACTATATACGCATTTATTTTCATTATATGTTTACTAATCTTTATTTTATTCTCACTATTCCTCACTATATACTCATTAATCCTCTCTTTATGCTCACTTATCCTCAATAAATCCTCACTATATAATCATTATATTCTCACTACTTTTCACTATGAACTCACTAATCTTCACTATATACTCACTATATTCTGATTAATCCTCACAATATACTCACTAATCCTCACTATGCTCCCTATTTTCTCCCTAATCCTCACTATTCCTCACTATATGCTCACTAATCTTCAATATATACTCACTAATCTTCACTATATACTCACTATATGCTCACTAATCTTTACTATATACTCACTAATCTCCACTATATTTTCACTAATCCTTACTATATTCTTACTAATCTTCAGTATATACTCACTATATACTCACTAATCCTCACTATATTCTTATTTATCCTCACTATATACTCACTAATCTTCACTATATACTCACTAATCCCCACTATATTTTCACTAATTCTTACTATATTCTTACTAATCTTTAATATATACTCACTATATGCAAACTATATACTCACTAACCTTCACTATATATACTCAGTAATGTTCAATATATACTCACTATATGCTAACTATATACTCAGTAATCTTCAATATATACTCACTATATGCTAACTAAATACTCACTAATCTTCACTATATATATACTCACTAATCTTCAATATATACTCACTATATGCTCACTAATCCTCACTATTTACTCACTAATCTTCAATATATGCTCACTATAGTCTCACTAACCTTCACTATATATACTCATAATGTTCAATATATACTTACTATATGCTCAGTAATCCTCACTATATTTTGACTTTATACTCACTAATCTTCACTATATGCTCATTATATTTTCTCTAATCCTCACCATCTGTACTTTTTGGTTTTTACCTGCCAAGTGTCCCAGAGGTCGCAGCTGAAGATGAGTTCAGTGGTGCAGGTGTTGGGTCCGTCGACTTCCTTCTTCACCTCATGGCCCATATCCTGGGAACATTTAATGATGTCACTGTATAGCACTGCCGGCCAACAGATTTTTGCTTATTTCTGTATGCACATTTTTATTGTGGGGGGCCACAAGCAGAGAGCATTATTTAAATTGTTGGAAACACAATCAGGGGACCATCATAGTTTGTGAGGGTCACAATGAGGGGGCAATTATAGCGTGGGGAGCACAATAAGGGGGACTTTTATACTGTGTGCCGCAATGAGAAGGTCATTGTATTGTGAAGCCAACATAAGAGGGACATTATACTGTGGCTGCTACAAAAAGGGGGGGCGCATTAAACTGTGCTGGGGCCAGCCACTAAAGGGGCAGTACACTGCGTGGGGGTATGTAGGGATATGGGTAGTGAATGAACAGAGTCGAAGGGGGAATGGATGGGGTCGGAGGGCCAGCACCACAGATTTTGTCCCTCTTTCAGTCCTTTGAATGTTGAGAGGATATCTGATGGACTCTCTCTACAATCTCTACTTCCACAAAATGGGCTTTTTATAATGGCTGACTCTTCAGTCACCTCAGACCTGTAGCTCCTCTTGATTGGCTGACGTCTATCTGCGAGGCATTATGAGGCGGCTGCCATCTACGGACATGTCATCCGTCTTCTTTTCTGGCTTGTTGTGATCTGCTAAATGGTGGTCGTCAAGCGATTCAGCAGAAGAAAATCACGAATGTTTCAGATTAGTTGGAAGTTTTGTGAATTTCATACCAAATTTGATTTGTGTTGAATCGATTTGCTCATCTCGACTGTTTGGCCCTTTCATGACTGACGGTGTCTTGGGCCTTGGTGACCTGAGCAAAGTTTCCCCTTTTGGAGTGTTGCACTTTAAGAGGTGCATTTTTTCTTTCTGTTCCCTTTTCCCAGCCACCATTTTTTGTTTTCTTGTTTTCATTTTTTAATCCCCACACCCTATAACTTTTTTACTGTTCCATTTGCAGAGCCGTATGAGGGCTTATATTTTTTCGGGACAAATTGTACATCATCATTTGATATTTCATGTAATGTACTGGGAAGCTGAAGAAAAATCAAAAAAAGATCAAATTGGAAAAAAAAAAACAGTAAGGGTGCAGGTTGGCTCTCCAGTGGGTGCACGATCACTATAGGAACTGACCAAACTCTTAAATCAATAGTCATAAAAAAGATATGGGATGGCACTCCGAAAATCAATCTGCAGATGATTTATTGTGGATTGTCACATCACAGAAGTGGAAGAGTGAAGAAATCAGGCGATACCTTTTAGACGCTAACTGAGTATATTTATAAGTAAGATTTCAGGAGTACTGGCTTCCTTCATCAGACATGGTGATATACAAGAACTGAAAATTCACAGATTTTTATACACATGGTGTTCGAAGGATTTTAGAGTCCTTAAAAAACCCAAGACAAATTGCAATCTAAGTAGAGAAGTTATTTACAACAGGTCAAAAAACAATCTGGAAAGTTGTGCGTGACAAAGGGATCTGTTATCTGTTTGCTATCAGGAGGTGATTTGTGACCCTCACAGCTCATACATAGTGTGACATGAAGCTGGCAGGAATATTAAGTCCAAATTGCAGAGTTTGATATTTTTGCCTGGAGGAGGCAGCGGGGAGCAAGAAAAAGAAATGCAAGACGTTAGAACAGGTGAATCTGGTTTATGCCCCCCTTCCTGCGGCCCCCAAACCAGCTGCAGGAGGGTCCCACTGTATAAGCCCCTCTGCCCACCCCAGCCCGATCTCTGCTGTGAGCTTAGATTAGATTGCATTTTGTTGTTTTTTTTTTAAGGACTCTAAAATCCTTTGAAGACCATGTGTATAGAGTATAAAAAATCTGTGAATTTTCAGTTCTTGTATAACACCGTGTCTGATGAAGGAAGCTAGTACTCCTGAAAGCTTACTTATAAATATACTCAGTTAGCCTCTAAAAGGTATCGCCTGATTTCTTCACTCTTCCACTACTTTCAATGGCTAACACGGTACAACATTATACCACATCACAGAAGACAGAGTACAATTCAGTTATCCATTAATGCAATGTTTCGGGGAAAATCCCTTTATCAGGCATAGGAACTTATAGGGATGTGGCGTCTCAGATATATAGAGTTTCAGTAGATGAACTGTTGGCAGGTGGTGAGCAAAGTGTTGCATGACATTATAACCACAGCCCTCTGCCCCCTCTTTGGTTGGTAAACTACTTCCATTAGATGCTTAGGGGCGCAGGTCCCCTCTGATCTTTCCCGTTTGTATCATTTGAATTATCTTCCGCTGCTAAAGTCTACAGCAGGGGTCGGCATCCTTCGGCACTCCAGCTGTTGTAAAACTACAACTCCCAGCATGCATAGTAGCTCTGCTGTTCTTGGAACTCCCATGGAAGAGAATGGAGCATGTTGGGAGTTGTAGTTTCATAACAGCTGGAGTGCCGAAGGTTGCTGACCCCTGGTCTACAGTATCCAATCTGCGTAGATACAATGCACTAAAACTGTCCTGGTTCTGTCGTATCAATGCTCTTAAAATGGACATTGTCCTTCAACTCCTGTACATCTTCCAAGTCTTGTCTAATTGGCTACTATGCACTTTTACAGCTACTTTCACACATTTACAATTAGCTATTGGGAGGTATTTTGGGAGGTCTGGCCGCAGTAAACTCAAATTCAGGACCCTGATATGGCATAAGAGCAATGGCGGCATGGATCTTATGGACCTCAAACTGTGCCAAGCTGCCACAGTGTTGCTGAGATAACTGGCACTACCAAGGTCTTCTTCCTTCCTTTCTCTCTTACTTCCCCTTCCCTTCCCTTTCTTTTCCTCTCTGTCCTCCCCTTCTACCCCTTTTTTTAAATTCCCTTTCCCCTTCACCCCCCCATTCCGTATTGTTGGTGTATTTTTTTCTGTTGCCTTGTTTCATTGGACTCTCAGTATCAAAAGTGTGGCATGCCCTCACCCTCCTTCTTTTAGGACTACTGTATGTTCCAGGGATTCTTCCTCGGGATCCATTGCAGGGCAGTCTTACCCTGTAGATTTTTTTTTGGGCCTGTCCAGTTTGTGACCTGAAGCCCCAGGGAGCCGCCCAATTGTTTATACATTTGTGTTTCTAGCACTCGATTGTTATACCTATTCCTATGTCAATGAGAAACTACCTAACTATCTGAGGATTACACCTGGAACCAATGAGACTCTACCTTACTACCTGAGGATTACACCTGGAACCAATGAGAACCTACCTAACTATTTGAGGATTACACCTGGAACCAATGAGAAACTACCTAACTATCTGAGGATTACAGCTGGAGCCAATGAGACTCTACCTTACTATCTGAGGATTACACCTGGATCCAATGAGACTCTACCTTACTACCTGAGGATTACACCTGGAACCAATAAGAACCTACCTATCTGAGGATTACACCTGGAACCAATGAGAAACTACCTAACTATCTGAGGATTACAGCTGGAGCCAATGAGACTCTACCTTACTACCTGAGGATTACACCTGGAACCAATAAGAACCTACCTATCTGAGGATTACACCTGGAACCAATGAGAAACTACCTAACTATCTGAGGATTACAGCTGGAGCCAATGAGACTCTACCTTACTATCTAAGGATTACACCTGGAACCAATGAGAATCTACCTAACTATTTGAGGATTACACCTGGAACCAATAAGAACCTACCTATCTGAGGATTACACCTGAAACCAATGAGAAACTACCTAACTATCTGAGGATTACAGCTGGAGCCAATGAGACTCTACCTTACTATCTGAGGATTACACCTGGAGCCAATGAGACTCTACCTTACTACCTGTGGATTATACCTGGAGCCAATGAGACTCTACCTTACTACCTGAGGATTACACCTGGAACCAATGAGACTCTACCTAACTATCTGAGGATTACACCTGGAACCAATGAGACTCTACCTTACTATCTGAGGATTACACCTGGATCCAATGAGACTCTACCTTACTATCTAAGGATTACACCTGGGACCAATGAGACTCTACCTTACTACCTGAGGATTACACCTGGGACCAATGAGACTCTACCTAACTATCTGAGGATTACACCTGGAACCAATGAGACTCTACCTTACTACCTGAGGATTACACCTGGAACCAATGAGACTCTACCTTACTATCTGAGGATTACACCTGGAACCAATGAGACTCTACCTTACTATCTGAGGATTACACCTGGAGCAAATGAGACTCTACCTTACTACCTGAGGATTACACCTGGGACCAATGAGACTCTACCTAACTATCTGAGGATTACACCTGGAACCAATGAGACTCTACCTTACTATCTGAGGATTACACCTGGAGCCAATGAGACTCTACCTTACTACCTGAGGATTACACCTGGGACCAATGAGACTCTACCTAACTATCTGAGGATTACACCTGGAACCAATGAGAACCTACCTAACTATCTGAGGATTACACCTGGGACCAATGAGACTCTACCTAACTATCTGAGGATTACACCTGGATCCAATGAGACTCTACCTAACTATCTGAGGATTACACCTGGAGCCAATGAAACTCTACCTTACTATCTGAGGATTACACCTGGATCCAATGAGACTCTACCTTACTACCTGTGGATTACACCTGGAACCAATGAGACTCTACCTTACTATCTGAGGATTACACCTGGAGCCAATGAGACTCGACCTTACTACCTGAGGATTACACCTGGGACCAATGAGACTCTACCTAACTATCTGAGGATTACACCTGGAGCCAATGAGACTCTACCTTACTATCTGAGGATTACACCTGGAACCAATGAGAATCTACCTAACTATTTGAGGATTACACCTGGAACCAATAAGAACCTACCTATCTGAGGATTACACCTGAAACCAATGAGAAACTACCTAACTATCTGAGGATTACAGCTGGAGCCAATGAGACTCTACCTTACTATCTGAGGATTACACCTGGAGCCAATGAGACTCTACCTTACTACCTGTGGATTATACCTGGAGCCAATGAGACTCTACCTTACTACCTGAGGATTACACCTGGAACCAATGAGACTCTACCTAACTATCTGAGGATTACACCTGGAACCAATGAGAGCCTACCTATCTGAGGATTACACCTGGAGCCAATAAGAACCTACCTATCTGAGGATTACACATGGAACCAATGAGAAACTACCTTACTACCTGAGGATTACACCTGGAACCAATGAGACTCTACCTAACTATCTGAGGATTACAGCTGGAGCCAATGAGACTCTACCTTACTATCTGAGGATTACACCTGGAGCCAATGAAACTCTACCTTACTACCTGTGGATTACATCTGGAGCCAATGAGACTTTTCCTTACTACCTGAGGATTACACCTGGAGCCAATGGGACTCTACCTTACTACCTGTGGATTACACCTGGAACCAATGAGAGAGCCTACCTATCTGAGGATAACACCTGGAGCCAATGAGACTCTTCCTTACTATCTGAGGATTACACCTGGAACCAATGAGAACCTACCTAACTATCTGAGGATTACACCTGGAGCCAATGAGACTCTTCCTTACTACCTGTGGATTACACCTGGAGGCAATGAGACTCTACCTAACTATCTGAGGATTACACCTGGAACCAATGAGAGCCTACCTAACTATCTGAGGATTACACCTGGAACCAATGAGACTCTTCCTTACTACCTGAGGATTACACCTGGAACCATTGAGAACCTACCTATCTGAGGGTTACACCTGGGACCGATGAGACTCTTTCTTACTACCTGAGGATTACACCTGGATCCAATGAGACTCTACCTTACTACCTGAGGATTACACCTGGAACCAATGAGACTCTACCTTACTACCTGAGGATTACACCTGGAACCAATGAGACTCTACCTTACTACCTGAGGATTACACCTGGAACGAATGAGACTCTACCTAACTATCTGAGGATTACACCTGGATCCAATGAGACTCTACCTTACTACCTGAGGATTACACCTGGGACCAATGAGACTCTACCTAACTTTCTGAGGATTACACCTGGATCCAATGAGACTCTACCTAACTATCTGAGGATTACACCTGGAACCAATGAGAACCTACCTAACTATCTGAGGATTACACCTGGATCCAATGAGACTCTACCTTACTACCTGTGGATTACACCTGGAACCAATGAGACTCTACCTAACTATCTGAGGATTACACCTGGAACCAATGAGAGCCTACCTATCTGAGGATTACACCTGGAGCCAATAAGAACCTACCTATCTGAGGATTACACATGGAACCAATGAGAAACTACCTTACTACCTGAGGATTACACCTGGAACCAATGAGACTCTACCTAACTATCTGAGGATTACAGCTGGAGCCAATGAGACTCTACCTTACTATCTGAGGATTACACCTGGAGTCAATGAAACTCTACCTTACTACCTGTGGATTACATCTGGAGCCAATGAGACTTTTCCTTACTACCTGAGGATTACACCTGGAGCCAATGAGAGAGCCTACCTATCTGAGGATTACACCTGGAGCCAATGAGACTCTTCCTTACTATCTGAGGATTACACCTGGAACCAATGAGAACCTACCTAACTATCTGAGGATTACACCTGGAGCCAATGAGACTCTTCCTTACTACCTGTGGATTACACCTGGAGCCAATGAGACTACCTAACTATCTGAGGATTACACCTGGAACCAATGAGAGCCTACCTAACTATCTGAGGATTACACCTGGAACCAATGAGACTCTTCCTTACTACCTGAGGATTACACCTGGAACCAATGAGACTCTACCTTACTACCTGAGGATTACACCTGGAACCATTGAGAACCTACCTATCTGAGGGTTACACCTGGGACCAATGAGACTCTTCCTTACTACCTGAGGATTACACCTGGAACCAATGAGACTCTACCTTACTACCTGAGGATTACACCTGGAACCATTGAGAACCTACCTAACTATCTGAGGGTTACACCTGGGACCAATGAGACTCTTTCTTACTACCTGAGGATTACACCTGGATCCAATGAGACTCTACCTTACTACCTGAGAATTACACCTGGAACCAATGAGACTCTACCTTACTACCTGAGGATTACACCTGGAACCAATGAGACTCTACCTTACTACCTGAGGATTACACCTGGAACCAATGAGACTCTACCTTACTACCTGAGGATTACACCTGGAACGAATGAGACTCTACCTAACTATCTGAGGATTACACCTGGATCCAATGAGACTCTACCTTACTACCTGAGGATTACACCTGGATCCAATGAGAGCCTACCTAACTATCTGAGGATTACACCTGGAACCAATGAGACTCTACCTTACTACCTGAGGATTACACCTGGAACCAATGAGACTCTACCTTACTACCTGAGGATTACACCTGGAACCAATGAGAACCTACCTAACTATCTGAGGGTTACACCTGGGACCAATGAGACTCTTTCTTACTACCTGAGGATTACACCTGGATCCAATGAGACTCTACCTTACTACCTGAGGATTACACCTGGAACCAATGAGACTCTACCTTACTACCTGAGGATTACACCTGGAACCAATGAGACTCTACCTTACTACCTGAGGATTACACCTGGAACCAATGAGACTCTACCTAACTATCTGAGGATTACACCTGGATCCAATGAGACTCTACCTTACTACCTGAGGATTACACCTGGATCCAATGAGACTCTACCTTACTACCTGAGGATTACACCTGGATCCAATGAGACTCTACCTTACTACCTGAGGATTACACCTGGATCCAATGAGACTCTACCTTACTACCTGAGGATTACACCTGGATCCAATGAGACTCTACCTTACTACCTGAGGATTACACCTGGAGCCTATGAGACTCTTCCTTACTACCTGAGGATTACACCTGGAACCAATGAGACTCGACCTTACTACCTGAGGATTACACCTGGAACCAATGAGAGCCTACCTAACAACCCTTAACAAACAGAGATATTTCTGGCGACCATAGGCTGTGTCAGTGTTTTTGTCATTATTACGGAAGTTTCTATGTATTGATTAACAAAAAGTAGTAACGGCAAAAACTCTGACACAGCCTGTGCTTGTTAGAAATTTCTCCATTTATTAAGGAATGTTTTTTTTTCTTTTTAACCAATATATAATTTCCTAATTTTCTTCAACTAGAGTTTTTGTAAAGAAAACCAAAACAAATACACAGTGTCAGGACTCAGGATTTATGGGAAAGGAGCTGGGGAGCTCATGCGCCCTCTATTGGATGTAACAAATCCTCAATTTGCTTTTGACTCACCGGGCCAATCCCTTTTGCTGTCTCAAGGCTCGGTGAGTCAAAAGCAAATTGAGGATTTGTTACATCCAATAGAGGGCGCATGAGCTCCCCAGCTCCTTTCCCATAATGCCTTGTGATATGTAGATGCTAAGTAGAGGGCAAAAGGCAATTAAAATCTCTACACACCTTTACTGGTGCTCTCCTCAATGTGAGAGATTCTTGTCCCTAGGACTCAGGATTGTCGCCAATCACTATTTGTTCTCACCATTTACCCCCCAACTTCACCAGGACAAGCCATTGCTTACACTGCCCCTCCCACTGGCCCTGGGATCGAAGCCAAGAGGCTGGGGACGCTTTCGAAGGTCTCATGGTGCAAGTGCCTCTGGGGACGGTGACTCCAGAGGTGCCTATATTCACTGGGCTTGGGAAACCCACTGAATTTGGCACATTGCACAAGCACTTGAGCACACCTTAGAAGCACTCACCCTTATGCTTGGTTTATCCAGCATGGGTAATTTTTTATAGATCCGGCGGATAGACCGGGCCAGTACACTGGCACTCTATTCACTTATTTATTCTTTTTTGTCTATCACGTTTTGTCACCTGTTTTGTCACTGTTTTTGTGTGGATGTAGGGATGCGGAAACCCTTTTGGGTCCTACCCGAAGTCTAGGAGTTGGAGTGTGTGGCCTTCGGGTTCCCTCCTTCTTTGCCCTCCAGTGTCTGTCTCTGCTTTTGTGGAGACGGACAACAGTTGCAGGCTCAGCCGTACTCTTGGGGTGGCAGCCCTGGAGAGGACTGATGCAAGTAGCTGGCTTGGCGGTACTCCTGGTGGTGGCAGCCCATGGAGGAAACCAAGTAAGTCACTGACCCTCCTGTCTAGGCAGTTGGGTTGGTACAGTTACCCTTACTCTTGTGCCTTTTGGCTTTGAGTTTGGGGACAGTTTTCGGAGGACCCTTTCTCTTTTGAGGGGGGTTTTGCGATAGACAGCATCCTTTGCACGTTTTTTTTTCAGTGGCACCCGTCACTTTTTTGTCGTGCACTGGTGTTTTCGTTGGCACAGCTTTGAGACCTAAAAAAAAAAAAAAAAAAAAAAAAAAAAAAAAAAAAAAAATTGCTTACACTGCCCCTCCCTCCTGTCATGGCTGTAAGGTGCAGTGCACATGCTGGAGCATCAGAATATGGTGAATGATAACTGCATGCAGAAAACCACAGGGGCAATGGAGAGGAGAACTGTGAGATGTGAGAGGAAGAACAACAACATCTACCTCAGTCATTCTTGAGCTAGCAGGCCAGGCATGTTGATGGTGTGCCATAAAATTTTTTAGAAATTCTGTAAATAGTCATGCCTTGATGTTGCACGTGCTCCCATGCAGCAATAACCAAACCAGACAGGATCATCCAGGTTCTTTTCTGCCTACCAAGTGTTGTTCTCATGGTCATAGAATCCTTTGCATTTCAGAAGATGTTCTAGCTTTTTCAGCTGACTGGGTAGGCATGCCACATTTTTTCTAGAACATTGTCACACCTTGGTGCCACATGTGCAGCCTAGAGATGGGTGAACCTCCCAAGATTTGTTTAGTTTTGGGATCGGGTGGCTCTGGTATGTAGCCACATGGGCACACCAAGTGTCATGCGTCACTGAGGAGACCATGAGAGAGCCCCAAAAAGAAGTGAGGGAGGGTGAGTCTAAATGTTTTTTTTTTTTTTTACCTACCCTGGGCCTCCACCTATTAAACTCCGTGGCCTGCTTGCCACAATGCATGTCACAGCAGCCATTTTGGTTTGTCTAATCCCCAATTGTTTGTTAAAAAAGAACAATTTGGATTATTCGGTTCGAACCCAGTTTGGAACAAATCAGTTTGCCCATCTGTAGTGCTGCCATACAAGGATAACTTACAGGATCATCCAGGTTCTATTCTGGCTCCCAAGTGTTGTTCTCATGGTTCTTAGAATACTTTCCAATTCAGCAGATATTCTAGCTTTTTCAGCAGGCAGGACAGGCGTGCTGATAGTGTGCTGCAATTTTTTCTTTAAATTCTGTAAATTGTTACTCCTTGGTGCCTCATCTCCTGGCATAAAGGGATAATATTTGGTGGCCTTTTTATAAAGTCATTTCTTAATCACTTCACTTTTCAAGTGGCACTTTGAGTTTGTATCCTTTGCTTACCGTCTGTTTTTTCATAGACATACATGTCAGTGTCACAATGACATAACTTTGGCTGTGTTTCCCTTAGAGAGCTAGAAATTGGATAGGAAGGTTCCTAGGAGTCCTGACAGTGTCTTATACTATGTTTTATAGATATATAGTCCTAGGAGCCCTGACAGTGTCATACACTATGTATTATAGACATATAGTCCTAGCAGTTCTGACAGTGTCATACACTATGTATTATAGATATATAGTCCTAGGATTCCTGACAGTGTCATACACTATGTATTATAGATATATAGTCCTAGGAGCCCTGACAGGGTCATACACCATGTATTATAGATATATAGTCCTAGGAGCCCTGACAGTGTCATACACTATGTATTATAGATATATAGTCCTAGGAGCCCTGACAGTGTCATACACTATGTATTATATATATATATATATATATATATATATATATAAAGTGCTAGGAGCCCTGACAGTGTCATACACTATGTATTATAGATATATAGTTCTAGGAGCCCTGACAGTGTCATACACTATGTATTATAGATATATATTCCTAGGAGTCCTGACAGAGTCATACACTATGTAATATATATATATATATATATATATATATATATATATATATATAACAGTACAGACAAAAAGTTTGGACACGCCTTCTCCTTCCAAGAGTTTTCTGTATTTTCATGACTATAAAAATTGTGGATTCACACTGAAGGCATCAAAACTATGAATTAACACATGTGGAATTATATACTTAACAAAAAAGTGTGAAACAACTGAAAATATGTCTTATATTCTAGGTTCTTCAAAGTAGCCACCTTTTGCTTTGATTATTGCTTTGCACACTCTTGGCATTCTCTTGAGGAGCTTCAAGAGGTAGTCACCTGAAATGGTTTTCACTTCACAGGTGTGCCCTGTCAGGTTTAATAAGTGGGATTTCTTGCCTTATAAATGGGGTTGGGACCATCAGTTGTGTTGCTCAGAGGTCAGGTGGATACACAGCTGATAGTCCTACTGAATGGAGTGTTAGAATTTGTATTATGGCAAGAAAAAAGCAGCTAAGTAAAGAAAAACGAGTGGCCATCATTACTTTAAGAAATGAAGGTCAGTCAGTCCGAAAAATTGGGAAAACTTTAAAAGTGTCCCCAAGTGCAGTGGCCAAAACCATCAAGCGCTACAAAGAAACTGGCTCACATGAGGACCGCCCCAGGAAAGGAAGACCAAGAGTCACCTCTGCTGCGGAGGATAAGTTCATCCGAGTCACCAGCCTCAGAAATAGCAGGTTAACAGGAGCTCAGATTAGAGACCAGGTCAATGCCACACAGAGTTCTAGCAGCAGACACATCTCTACAACAACTGTTAAGAGGAGACTGTGTGCAGCAGGCCTTCATGGTAAAATAGCTGCTAGGAAACCACTGCTAAGGACAGGCAACAAGCACAAGAGACTTGTTTGGGCTAAAGAACACAAGGAATGGACATTAGACCTGTGGAAATCTGTGCTTTGGTCTAATGAGTCCAAATTTGAGATCTTTGGTTCCAACCACTGTGTCTTTGTGCGACGCAGAAAAGGTGAAGGAATGGACTCACATGCCTGGTTCCCACCGTGAAGCATGGAGGAGGAGGTGTGATGGTGTGGGGGGGCTTTGCTGGGGACACTGTTGGGGATTTATTCTGAACCAGCATGGTTACCACAGCATCTTGCAGCGGCATGCTATTCCATCCGCTTTGCGTTTAGTTGGACCAACAGGACAATGACCCCAAACACCTCCAGACTGTGTAAGGGCTATGTGACCAAGAAGGAGAGTGATGGGGTGCTACGCCAGATGACCTGGCCTCTACAGTCACCAGACCTGAACCCAATCGAGATGGTTTGGGGTGAGCTGGACCGCAGAGTGAAGGCAAAAGGCCCAACAAGTGCTAAGCATCTCTGGGAACTCCTTCAAGACTGTTGGAAGACCATTTCAGGTGACTACCTCTTGAAGTTCATCAAGAGAATGTCAAGAGTGTGCAAAGCAGTAATCAAAGCAAAAGGTGGCTACTTTGAAGAACCTAGAATATAAGACATATTTTCAGTTGTTTCACACTTTTTTGTTAAGTATATAATTCCACATGTGTTAATTCATAGTTTTGATGCCTTCAGTGTGAATCTACAATTTTTATAGTCATGAAAATACAGAAAACTCTTGGAATGAGAAGGTGTGTCCAAACTTTTGGTCTGTACTGTATATATATATATATATATATATATATATATATATATATATATATAGTGCTAGGAGCCCTGACAGTGTCATACACTATGTATTATAGATATATAGTCCTAGGAGCCCTGACAGTGTCATACACTATGTATTATAGATATATAGTCCTAGGAGCCCTGACAGTGTCATACACTATGTATTATAGATATATAGTCCTAGGAGCCCTGACACGGTCATACACTATGTATTATAGATATATAGTCCTAAGACTCCTGACATTTTCATACACTATGTATTATAGATATATAGTCCTAGGAGTCCTGACAGTGTCATACGCTATGTATTATAGATATATAGTCCTAGGAGTAGTCCTGACAGTGTCATACACTATGTATTATAGATATATAGTCCTAGGAGTAGTCCTGACAGTGTCATACACTATGTATTATAGATATATAGTCCTAGGAGCCCTGACAGTGTCATACACTATGTATTATAAATATATAGTCCTAGGAGCCCTGACAGTGTCATACACTATGTTTTATAGATATATAGTCCTAAGAGTCCTGACAGTGTCATACACTATTTTTTTTATAGATATATAGTCCTAGGAGAGCTGACAGTGTCATACACTATATATTATAGATATATAGTCCTAGGAGTCCTGACAGTGTCATACACTATGTATTATAGATATATAGTCCTAGGAGTCCTGACAGTGTCATACACTATTTATTATAGATATAGTCCTAAGAGTCCTGACAGTGTCATACACTATTTTTTTTATAGATATATAGTCCTAGGAGAGCTGACAGTGTCATACACTATGTATTATAGATATATAGTCCTAGGAGCCCTGACACGGTCCTACACTATGTATTATAGATATATAGTCCTAGGAGTCCTACAGTGTCATACACTATGTATTATAGATATATAGTGCTAGGAGCCCTGACAGTGTCATACAATATGTATTATAGATATATAGTCCTAAGAGTCCTGACAGTGTCATACACTATGTATTATAGACATATAGTCCTAGCAGTTCTGACAGTGTCATACACTATGTATTATAGATATATAGTCCTAGGAGCCCTGACAGTGTCATACAATATGTATTATAGACATATAGTCCTAGCAGTTCTGACAGTGTCATACACTATGTATTATAGATATATAGTCCTAGGAGCCCTGACAGTGTCATACACTATGTATTATAAATATATAGTCCTAGGAGCCCTGACAGTGTCATACACTATGTATTATAGATATATAGTCCTAGGAGTCCTGACAGTGTCATACACTATGTATTATAGATATATAGTCCTAGGAGCCCTGACAGTGTCATACACTATGTATTATAGATATATAGTCCTAGGAGTCCTGACAGTGTCATACACTATGTATTATACATATATAGTCCAAGGAGCCCTGACAGTGTCATACACTATGTATTATAGATATATAGTCCTAGGAGCCCTGACAGTGTCATACACTATGTATTATACATATATAGTCCTAGGAGTCCTGACAGTGTCATACACTATGTATTATACATATATAGTCCAAGGAGCCCTGACAGTGTCATACACTATGTATTATAGATATATAGTCCTAGGAGCCCTGACAGTGTCATACACTATGTATTATAGATATATAGTCCTAGGAGTCCTGACAGTGTCATACACTATGTATTATAGATAGATAGTCCTAGGAGCCCTGACAGTGTCATACACTATGTATTATAGATATAGTCCTAGGAGTCCTGACAGTGTCATACACTATGTATTATAGATATATAGTCCTAGGAGCCCTGACAGTGTCATACACTATGTATTATATATATATATATATATATATATATATATATATATATAGTGCTAGGAGTCCAGACAGTGTCATACACTATGTATTATAGATATATAGTCCTAGGAGCCCTGACAGTGTCATACACTATGTATTATAGATATATAGTTCTAGGAGCCCTGACAGTGTCATACACTATGTATTATAGACATATAGTCCTAGCAGTTCTGACAGTGTCATACACTATGTATTATAGATATATAGTCCTAGGAGCCCTGACAGTGTCATACAATATGTATTATAGACATATAGTCCTAGCAGTTCTGACAGTGTCATACACTATGTATTATAGATATATAGTCCTAGGAGCCCTGACAGTGTCATACACTATGTATTATAGATATATAGTCCTAGGAGCCCTGACAGAGTCATACACTATGTATTATAGATATAGTCCTAGGAGTCCTGACAGTGTCATACACTATGTATTATAGATATATAGTCCTAGGAGCCCTGACACGGTCCTACACTATGTATTATAGATATATAGTCCTAGGAGTCCTGACAGTGTCATACACTATGTATTATAGATATATAGTCCTAGGAGTCCTGACAGTGTCATACACTATGTAATATATATATATATATATATATATATATATATATATATATATAGTGCTAGGAGCCCTGACAGTGTCATACAATATGTATTATAGATATATAGTCCTAAGAGTCCTGACAGTTTCATACGCTATGTAATATAATAATAATAATAATAATAGTCCTTTAATAGTCCCACAGTGGGGAAATTCAGTGTGTTACAGCAGCAAAGATAAGATAAGCAGATACAAATACAAATACAACATGTACAGGAATGTTCCAAGGTGAGAGGCATTACATTAATAGCAGACAGACAGATAGGAAGTAGCAGGGGGGGGGGGGGATTTAATAGGCAGAGAGATATTTCAGTTCTCTGTATGTAATTATCTCCGCTTAGGTCGGTGTTGGTTGTACAGCCTAACCGCGGTGGGGAGGAAAGACTTCCGATAGCGCTCCTTCTCACACCTAGGGTGGAGCAGTCGGTCACTGACAGTACTGCCCAGCGCAATCACAGTCTCATGCATGGGATGGGAGTTATTCTCCCGCATGGAGCTCACTACGGACAGTATCCTTCTGTCACCCACCACCTGCACTGGGTCCAGTGGGCTCCCCAGGACAGAGCTGGCCCTTCTAATCAGCTTGTCAAGTTTATTTCTGTCCCTGGTTGATATACTGCTCCCCCAGCAGGCCACTCCAAAGAAGATGGCTGATGCCACTACCGAGTTGAAGAAAGTCCTAAGAAGTTCCCCCCGGATTCCAAAGGCTCTCAGCTTGTATTATAGATATATAGTCCTAGGAGTCCTGACAGTGTCATACGCTATGTATTATAGATATATAGTCCTAGGAGTAGTCCTGACAGTGTCATACACTATGTATTATAGATATATAGTCCTAGGAGTCCTACAGTGTCATACACTATGTATTATAGATATATAGTCCTAGGAGCCCTGACAGTGTCATACCCTATGTATTATAGATATAGTCCTAGGAGTCCTGACAGTGTCATACACTATGTACTATAGATATATAGTCCTAGGAGCCCTGACAGTGTCACACACTATGTATTATAGATATATAGTCCTAGGAGCCCTGACACAGTCCTACACTATGTATTATAGATATATAGTCCTAGGAGTCCTACAGTGTCATACACTATTTATTATAGATATATAGTCCTAGGAGTCCTGACAGCGTCATACACTATGTATTATAGATATATAGTCCTAGGAGCCCTGACAGTGTCATACAATATGTATTATAGCTATATAGTCCTAAGAGTCCTGACAGTTTAATACGCTATGTATTATAGATATATAGTCCTAGGAGTCCTGACAGTGTCATACGCTATGTATTATAGATATATAGTCCTAGGAGTTGTCCTGACAGTGTCATACGCTATGTATTACAGATATATAGTCCTAGGAGTCCTGACAGTGTCATACACTATGTATTATAGATATATAGTCCTAGGAGCCCTGACAGTGTCATACACTATGTATTATAGATATATAGTCCTAGGAGTCCTGACAGTGTCATACACTATGTATTATACATATATAGTCCAAGGAGCCCTGACAGTGTCATACACTATGTATTATAGATATATAGTCCTAGGAGCCCTGACAGCGTCATACACTATGTATTATAGATATATAGTCCTAGGAGTCCTGACAGTGTCATACACTATTGTTTTATAGATATATAGTCCTAGGAGTCCTGACAGTATCATACACTATGTTTTATAGATATATAGTCCTAGGAGCCCTGACAGTGTCATACACTATGTATTATAGATATAGTCTTAGCAGTCCTGACAGTGTCATACACTATGTATTATAGATATATAGTCCTAGGAGCCCTGACACGGTCCTACACTATGTATTATAGATATATAGTCCTAGGAGTCCTACATTGTCATACACTATGTATTATAGATATATAGTCCTAGGAGCCCTGACAGTGTCATACAATATGTATTATAGATATATAGTCCTAAGAGTCCTGACAGTTTCATACGCTATGTATTATAGATATATAGTCCTAGGAGTCCTGACAGTGTGATACGCTACGTATTATAGATATATAGTCCTAGGAGTAGTCCTGACAGTGTCATACACTATGTATTATAGATATATAGTCCTAGGAGTCCTGACAGTGTCATACACTATGTATTATAGATATATAGTCCTAGGAGCCCTGACAGTGTCATACACTATGTATTATAGATATATAGTCCTAGGAGTCCTGACAGTGTCATACACTATGTATTATACATATATAGTCCAAGGAGCCCTGACAGTGTCATACACTATGTATTATAGATATATAGTCCTAGGAGCCCTGACAGTGTCATACACTATGTATTATAGATATATAGTCCTAGGAGTCCTGACAGTGTCATACACTATGTATTATAGATATATAGTCCTAGGAGTCCTGACAGTGTCATACACTATGTATTATAGATATATAGTCCTAGGAGTCCTACAGTGTCATACACTATGTATTATAGATATATAGTCCTAGGGGCCCTGACAGTGTCATACACTATGTATTATAGATATATAGTCCTAGGAGCCATGACAGTGTCATACACTATGTATTATAGATATATAGTCCTAGGAGCCCTGACAGTGTCATACACTATGTTTTATAGATATATAGTCCTAGGAGTCCTGACAGTGTCATACACTATTTTTTTATAGATATATAGTCCTAGGAGCCCTGACAGTGTCATACACTATGTATTATAGATATATAGTCCTAGGAGTCCTGACAGTGTCATACACTATGTATTATAGATATAGTCCTAGGAGTCCTGACAGTGTCATACACTATGTATTATAGATATATAGTCCTAGGAGCCCTGACAGTGTCATACACTATGTATTATATATATATATATATATATATATATATATATATATATATATATAAGTGCTAGGAGCCCTGACAGTGTCATACAATATGTATTATAGATATATAGTCCTAGGAGTCCTGACAGTTTCATACTCTATGTATTATAGATATATAGTCCTAGGAGTCCAGACAGTGTCATACACTATGTATTATAGATATATAGTCCTAGGAGCCCTGACAGTGTCATACACTATGTATTATAGATATATAGTTCTAGGAGCCCTGACAGTGTCATACACTATGTATTATAGACATATAGTCCTAGCAGTTCTGACAGTGTCATACACTATGTATTATAGATATATAGTCCTAGGAGCCCTGACAGTGTCATACAATATGTATTATAGACATATAGTCCTAGCAGTTCTGACAGTGTCATACACTATGTATTATAGATATATAGTCCTAGGAGCCCTGACAGTGTCATACACTATGTATTATAGATATATAATCCTAGGAGCCCTGACAGTGTCATACACTATGTATTATAGATATATAGTCCTAGGAGTTCTGACAGTGTCATACACTATGTATTATAGATATATAGTCCTAGGAGCCCTGACAGTGTCATACACTATGTATTATAGATATATAGTCCTAGGAGTCCTGACAGTGTCATACACTATGTATTATACATATATAGTCCAAGGAGCCCTGACAGTGTCATACACTATGTATTATAGATATATAGTCCTAGGAGCCCTGACAGTGTCATACACTATGTATTATACATATATAGTCCTAGGAGTCCTGACAGTGTCATACACTATGTATTATACATATATAGTCCAAGGAGCCCTGACAGTGTCATACACTATGTATTATAGCTATATAGTCCTAGGAGCCCTGACAGTGTCATACACTATGTTTTATAGATATATAATCCTAAGAGTCCTGACAGTGTCATACTCTATGTATTATAGATATATAGTCCTAGGAGTCCAGACAGTGTCATACTCTATGTATTATAGATATATAGTCCTAGGAGTCCTGACAGTATCATACACTATGTTTTATATATATATAGTCCTCGGAGCCCTGACAATGTCATACACTATGTATTATAGATATAGTCCTGGGAGTCCTGACAGTGTCATACACTATGTATTATAGATATATAGTCCTAGGAGTCCTGACAGTGTCATACACTATGTATTATAGATATATAGTCCTAGGAGTCCTGACAGTATCATACACTATGTATTATAGATATATAGTCCTAGGAGCCCTGACAGTGTCATAAACTATGTATTATAGATACATAGTCCTAGGAGCCCTGACAGTGTCATACACTATGTATTATAGATATATAGTCCTAGGAGTCCTGACAGTGTCATACACTATGTATTATAGATATATAGTCCTAGGAGTCCTGACAGTGTCATACACTATGTATTATAGATATATAGTCCTAGGAGCCCTGACAGTGTCATACACTATGTATTATAGATATATAGTCCTAGGAGTCCTGACATTGTCATACACTATGTATTATATATATATATATATATATATATATATATATATATATATATAGTGCTAGGAGCCCTGACAGTGTCATACAATATGTATTATAGATATATAGTCCTAAGAGTCCTGACAGTTTCATACGCTATGTATTATAGATATATCGTCCTAGGAGTCCTGACAGTGTCATACGCTATGTATTATAGATATATAGTCCTAGGAGTAGTCCTGACAGTGTCATACACTATGTATTATAGATATATAGTCCTAGGAGTCCTACAGTGTCATACTCTATGTATTATAGATATATAGTCCTAGGAGCCCTGACAGTGTCATACACTATGTATTATAGATTTATAGTCCTAGGAGCCCTGACAGTGTCATACACTATGTATTATAGATATATAGTCCTAGGAGCCCTGACAGTGTCATACACTATGTTTTATAGATATATAGTCCTAGGAGTCCTGACAGTGTCATACACTATGTATTATAGATATAGTCCTAGGAGTCCTGACAGTGTCATACACTATGTATTATATATATATAGTCCTAGGAGCCCTGACAGTGTCATACACTATGTATTATAGATATAGTCCTAGGAGTCCTGACAGTGTAATACACTATGTATTATAGATATATAGTCCTAGGAGCCCTGACAGTGTCATACACTATGTATTATAGATATAGTCCTAGGAGTCCTGACAGTGTCATACACTATGTATTATAGATATATAGTCCTAGGAGCCCTGTCAGTGTCATACACTATGTATTATAGATATATATTCCTAGGAGTCCTGACAGTGTCATACACTATGTATTATAGATATAGTCCTAGGAGTCCTGACAGTGTCTTACACTATGTATTATAGATATATAGTCCTAGGAGCCCTGACAGTGTCATACACCATGTATTATAGATATATAGTCCTAGGAGCCCTGACAGTGTCAAACATTATGTTTGAAGCCAATTTAAGCTTTGGTTCAACCTGAAACAATTCATTGGATCAAATCACCCAAACCTAAAGTGACACAAATCTTCAGAGTTTTGCTCATCTCTGCAGACTACCTAACAACACTTAACAAACAGATTTTTCTGAACACCACTTGTTGTGTCAGGTGAGCCCCTCCATCTAGTCTATGAGAGCAGGTGAGCCTCTCCATCTAGTCTATCGAGCCAGGTGAGCCCCTCCATCTAGTCTATGGGGCCAGGTGAGCCCTTCCATCTAGTCTATGGGGCCAGGTGAGCCCCTCCATCTAGTCTATGAGACCAGGTGAGCCCCTCCTTCTAGTCTATGCAACCAGGTGAGCCCCTCCTTCTAGTCTATGCAACCAGGTGAGCCCTTCCATCTAGTCTATGGGGCCAGGTGAGCCCCTCCATCTAGTCTATGGGGACAGGTGAGCCTCTCCATCTAGCTTATGGGGCAGGTGAGCCCTTCCATCTAGTCTATGAGAACAGGTGAGCCTATCAATTTAGTCTATGGGACCAGGTGAGCCCCTACATCTAGTCTATGGGGCCAGGTGTGCCCTTCCATCTAATCTATGGGGCCAGGTGAGCCCTTTCATCTAGTCTATGGGACCAGGTGAGCCCCTCCATCTAGTCTATGGGGCCAGGTGAGCCTCTCCATCTAGTCTATGGGGACAGGTGAGCCTCTCCATCTAGTGTATGGGGCCAGATGAGCCCTTCCATCTAGTCTATGAGAACAGGTGAGCCTATCAATCTAGTCTATGGGACAAGATGAGCCCCTACATCTAGTCTATGAGGCCAGGTGTGCCCTTCCATCTAGTCTATGGGGCCAGGTGAGCCCTTCCTTCTAGTCTATAGGACCAGGTGAGCCCCTCCTTCTAGTCTATGCGCCAGGTGAGCCCCTCCTTCTAGTCTTTGGGGCCAGGTGAGCCCTTCCATCTATTCTATGAGAACAGGTGAACCCTTCCATCTAGTGTATGGGGCCAGGTGACCCCTTCCATCTAGTTTATGGGGCCAGGTGACCCCCTCCATCTAGTCTATGGGGCCAGGTGAGCCCCTACATCTAGTCTATGGGGCCAGATGAGGCCTTCCATCTAGTCTATGGAGCCAGGTGAGCTCTTCCATCTAGTCTATGGGGCCAGGTGAACCCTTCCATCTAGTGTATGGGGCCAGGTGACCACCTCCATCTAGTGTATGGGGCCAGGTGACCCCCTCCATCTAGTTTATGGGACTAGGTGAGGCCTTCCATCTAGTCTATGGGGCCAGGTGAGCCCCTCCATCTAGTCTATGGGGCCAGGTGAGCCCTTCCATCTAGTCTATGGGCTAGGTGTGCCCTTCCATCTAGTCTATGAGACCAGGTGAGCCCCTCCTTCTAGTCTATGGGCCAGGTGAGCCCTTCCATCTAGTCTATGGGGCCAGGTTTGCCTCTCCATCTAGTCTATGGGACCAGGTGAGCCTCTCCATCTCGTTTATGGGACCAGGCGAGCCTCTCCATCTAGTCTATGGGGCCAGGTGTGCCCTTCCATCTAGTGTATGGGCCAGGTGTGCCCTTCCATCTAGTCTATAAGACCAGGTGAGCCCCTCCATCTAGTCTATGGTGCCAGGTGAGCCCCTCCATCTAGTCTATGGGGCCAGGTGAGCCCTTCCATCTAGTCTATGGGCCAAGTGTGCCCTTCCATCTAGTCTATGAGACCAGGTGAGCCTCTCCATCTAGTCTATGGGGCCAGGTGATCCTCTCCATCTAGTCTATATGGCCAGGTGAGCCTCTCCATCTAGTCTATGGGGCCAGGTGAGCCTCTCCATCTAGTCTATGGGACCAGGCGAGCCTCTCCATCTAGTCTATGGGGCCAGGTGAGCCTCTCCATCTAGTCTATGGGCCAGGTGTGCCCTTCCATCTAGTCTATGAGACCAGGTGAGCCTCTCCATCTAGTCTATGGGACCAGGCGAGCCCTTCCATCTAGTCTATGGGCCAGGTGAGCCCTTCCTTCTAGTCTATGGGCCAGGTGTGCCCTTCCATCTAGTCTATGAGACCAGGTGAGCTCCTCCATCTAGTCTATGGGGCCAGGTGAGCCTCTCCATCTAGTCTATGGGGCCAGGTGAGCCCTTCCATCTAGTCTATGGGCCAGGTGTGCCCTTCCATCTAGTCTATGAGACCAGGTGAGCCTCTCCATCTAGTCTATGGGGCCAGGTGAGCCTCTCCATCTAGTCTATGGGGCCAGGTGAGCCCTTCCATCTAGTCTATGGGCCAGGTGTGCCCTTCCATCTAGTCTATGAGACCAGGTGAGCTCCTCCATCTAGTCTATGGGGCCAGGTGAGCCTCTCTATCTAGTCTATGGGGCCAGGTGAGCCGTTCCATCTAGTCTATGGGCCAGGTGTGCCCTTCCATCTAGTCTATGAGACCAGGTGAGCCTCTCTATCTAGTCTATGGGACCAGGCGAGCCCTTCCATCTAGTCTATGGGCCAGGTGTGCCCTTCCACCTAGTCTATGGGGCCAGGTGACCCCTTCCATCTAGTCTATGAGACCAGGTGAGCTCTTCCATCTAGTCTGTGGGGCCAGGTGAGCCCCTCCATCTAGTTTATTTATTTATGATGAGGTGAAGGTATTATTTGTGAGTATATAATATTGTGAATTTATATGTTAGTGTTAGAATATTTTTAATAGTATATACAGATATATATGTGTAGTGAGACAGAGAGCTTTTATTTACAGTTGCTGAAATTCCTGGTGTTACAAAAAACGTTATATAAAATCAGTTTATTTGCCATGGACTTTTGATGAAGTGATATCAAATTATTTAAGATTTTTTAATGTCTTAATACTTTTAACATAATTAATGAAAAATATATATTTCCCCATAGGGACATTTTCTGGTTATCCGGTGATGATCCATTTCCCCATTTCTGGAAAGGGATCATCAGTACTACTCCCCCCATCCACTCCATCATACTTACCTTCCAGCCTTCTTCCTGCGGGACGGCTTCTCCTTCTTTTCTAACTGCTACGGCTTCTCCCAGCGCTGCTCTGCGCACTGCTGCCGATAATCCACCTCTACTGCGCAGCTCTCACGGGAAGGACTAGTAGTGGGCGGGAGAGCTAGAGAGACAGGGAGGGGGTGTGTGGGAGGGAGAGAGGAGGGGGAGGGAGTGAGGCGAGAGGGGTTAGTGTGGAAGTTACATAGCAGGAAGCTGAACCATGTAAACAAATGCAGAAGATGCCAGGAGCTCCCAGAGACCCCCAGAAATCACTCAAAACACTGCTAAAGGTATATGGGTGCATTTATTAACCCATTAATAGCACTAGCAGACATTAAAAAAAAAAGAAATTTGGAAAACCCCCCTAAATATTCTACCCAGCTTATTATGTGAGAACATAGACTGTGTCAGGTATAGTAAGCTGCCTCTCTGAATGTAGTGTAGTCAGTGTGCTGTGCAGTGCAACACCCATGCAAGGGTCAGGGATCTAGGACTCAACCATGCCTATTAATAGGTAGGGGTCCACTGGCAGATTCACTTGTTCCCCTGTGGGGCAGTCTGAGGCTGCTGTGATGTCATTACTGAAAGAGTTTATATAATTTAAGTAGAGGACTAGTCTGGAGCACGGTATATAGAATTATAGGAGAGGACTAGTCTGGAGCACAGTATATAGAATTATAGGAATGGACTAGTCTGGAGCACAGTATATAGAATTATAGGAGGACTAGTCTGGGGCACAGTATATAGAATTATAGGAGAGGACTAGTCTGGAGCACAGTATATAGAATTATAGGAGGACTAGTCTGGAGCACAGTATATAGAATTATAGGAGAGCACTAGTTTTGAGCACAGTATATAGTATTATAGGAGAGGACTAGTCTGGAGCACAGTATATAGAATTATAGGAGATGACTAGTCTGGAGCACAGTATATAGAATTATAGGAGAACTAGTCTGGAGCACAGTATATAGAATTATAGGAGGACTAGTCTGGAGCACGGTATATAGAATTATAGGAGAGGACTAGTCTGGAGCACAGTATATAGAATTATAGGAGAGGACTAGTCTGGAGCACAGTATAAAGAATTATAGGAATGGACTAGTCTGGAGCACAGTATATAGAATTATAGGAGAGGACTAGTCTGGAGCACGGTATATAGAATTATAGGAGGACTAGTCTGGAGCACGGTATATAGAATTATAGGAGGACTAGTCTGGAGCACAGTATATAGAATTATAGGAGAGGACTAGTCTGGAGCACAGTATATAGAATTATAGGAGAGGACTAGTCTGGAGCACAGTATATAGAATTATAGGAATGGACTAGTCTGGAGCACAGTATATAGAATTATAGGAGAGGACTAGTCTGGAGCACGGTATATAGAATTATAGGAGGACTAGTCTGGAGCACGGTATATAGAATTATAGGAGGACTAGTCTGGAGCACAGTATATAGAATTATAGGAGAGGACTAGTCTGGAGCACAGTATATAGAATTATAGGAGAGGACTAGTCTGGAGCACAGTATATAGAATTATAGGAGATGACTAGTCTGGAGCACAGTATATAGTATTATAGGAGAGGACTAGTCTGGAGCACAGTATATAGAATTATAGGAGATGACTAGTCTGGAGCACAGTATATAGAATTATAGGAGAGGACTAGTCTGGAGCACAGTATATAGAATTATAGGAGGACTAGTCTGGAGCACAGTATATAGAATTATAGGAGGACTAGTCTGGAGCACAGTATATAGAATTATAGGAGAGGACTAGTCTGGAGCACAGTATATAGAATTATAGGAGAGGACTAGTCTGGAGCACAGTTTATAGAATTATAGGAGGACTAGTCTGGAGCACATTATATAGAATTATAGGAGGACTAGTCTGGAGCACAGTATATAGAATTATAGGAGAGGACTAGTCTGGAGCACAGTATATAGAATTATAGGAGAGGACTAGTCTGGAGCACAGTATATAGAATTATAGGAGGACTAGTCTGGAGCACAGTATATAGAATTATAGGAGAGCACTAGTTTTGAGCACAGTATATAGTATTATAGGAGAGGACTAGTCTGGAGCACAGTATATAGAATTATAGGAGATGACTAGTCTGGAGCACAGTATATAGAATTATAGGAGGACTAGTCTGGAGCACAGTATATAGAATTATAGGAGATGACTAGTCTGGAGCACAGTATATAGAATTATAGGAGGACTAGTCTGGAGCACAGTATATAGAATTATAGGAGAGGACGAGTCTGGAGCACAGTATATAGTATTATAGGAGAGGACTAGTCTGGAGCACAGTATATAGAATTATAGGAGAGGACTAGTCTGGAGCACAGTATAAAGAATTATAGGAATGGACTAGTCTGGAGCACAGTATATAGAATTATAGGAGAGGACTAGTCTGGAGCATGGTATATAGAATTATAGGAGGACTAGTCTGGAGCACGGTATATAGAATTATAGGAGGACTAGTCTGGAGCACAGTATATAGAATTATAGGAGAGGACTAGTCTGGAGCACAGTATATAGAATTATAGGAGAGGACTAGTCTGGAGCACAGTATATAGTATTATAGGAGGACTAGCCTGGAGCACAGTATATAGTATTATAGGAGAGGACTAGTCTGGAGCACAGTATATAGAATTATAGGAGATGACTAGTCTGGAGCACAGTATATAGTATTATAGGAGAGGACTAGTCTGGAGCACAGTATATAGAATTATAGGAGATGACTAGTCTGGAGCACAGTATATAGAATTATAGGAGATGACTAGTCTGGAGCAAAGTATATAGAATTATAGGAGGACTAGTCTGGAGCACAGTATATAGAATTATAGGAGAGGACTAGTCTGGAGCACAGTATATAGTATTATAGGAGAGGACTAGTCTGGAGCACAGTATATAGAATTATAGGAGATGACTAGTCTGGAGCACAGTATATAGAATTATAGGAGGACTAGTCTGGAGCACAGTATATAGAATTATAGGAGAGGACTAGTCTGGAGCACAGTATATAGAATTATAGGAGGACTAGTCTGGAGCACAGTATATAGAATTATAGGAGAGGACTAGTCTGGAGCACAGTATATAGAATTATAGGAATGGACTATTCTGGACCACAGTATATAGAATTATAGGAGAGGACTAGTCTGGAGCACAGTATATAGAATTATAGGAGAGGACTAGTCTGGAGCACGGTATATAGAATTATAGGAGATGACTAGTCTGGAGCACAGTATATAGAATTATAGGAGAGGACTAGTCTGGAGAACAGTATATAGAATTATAGGAGGACTAGTCTGGAGCACAGTATATAGAATTATAGGAGAGGACTAGTCTGGAGCACAGTATATAGAATTATAGGAGAGGACTAGTCTGGAGCACAGTATATAGAATTATAGGAGATGACTAGTCTGGAGCACAGTATATAGAATTATAGGAATGGACTAGTCTGGAGCACAGTATATAGAATTATAGGAGAGGACTAGTCTGGAGCACGGTATATAGAATTATAGGAATGGACTAGTCTGGAGCACGGTATATAGAATTGTAGAAGAGGACTAGTCTGGAGCACAGTATAAAGAATTATAGGAATGGACTAGTCTGGAGCACGGTATATAGAATTATAGGAATGGACTAGTCTGGAGCACAGTATATAGAATTATAGGAGAGGACTAGTCTGGAGCACAGTATATAGAATTATAGGAGAGGACTAGTCTGGAGCACAGTATATAGAATTATAGGAGAGGACTAGTCTGGAGCACAGTATATAGAATTATAGGAGAGGACTAGTCTGGAGCACGGTATATAGAATTATATGAATGGACTAGTCTGGAACACAGTATATAGAATTATAGGAGAGGACTAGTCTGGAGCACAGTATATAGAATTATAGGAGAGGACTAGTCTGGAGCACAGTATATAGAATTATAGGAATGGACTAGTCTGGAGCACAGTATATAGAATTATAGGAGAGGACTAGTCTGGAGCACAGTATATAGAATTATAGGAGAGGACTAGTCTGGAGCACAGTATATAGAATTATAGGAGAGGACTAGTCTGGAGCACAGTATATAGAATTATAGGAGAGGACTAGTCTGGAGCACGGTATATAGAATTATATGAATGGACTAGTCTGGAACACAGTATATAGAATTATAGGAGAGGACTAGTCTGGAGCACAGTATATAGAGTTATAGGAGAGGACTAGTCTGGAGCATAGTATATAGAATTATAGGAGGACTAGTCTGGAGCACAGTATATAGAATTATAGGAGGACTAGTCTGGAGCACAGTATATAGAATTATAGGAGAGGACTAGTCTGGAGCAGAGTATATAGTATTATAGGAGATGACTAGTCTGGAGCACAGTATATAGAATTATAGGAGGACTAGTCTGGAGCACAGTATATAGAATTATAGGAGAGGACAAGTATAAAGCGTAATAGGAGAGGACTAGTCTGGAGCACAGTATATAGAATTATAGGAGAGGACTAGTCTGGAGCACGGTATATAGAATTATAGGAATGGACTAGTCTGGAGCACAGTATATAGAATTATAGGAGAGGACTAATCTGGAGCACAGTATATAGAATTATAGGAGAGGACTAGTCTGGAGCACAGTATATAGAATTATAGGAATGGACTAGTCTGGAGCACGGTATATAGAATTATAGGAGAGGACTAGTCTGGAGCACGGTATATAGAATTATAGGAATGGACTAGTCTGGAGCACAGTATATAGAATTATAGGAGAGGACTAGTCTGGAGCACAGTATATAGAATTATAGGAGAGGACTAGTCTGGAGCACAGTATATAGAATTATAGGAGAGGACTAGTCTGGAGCACAGTATATAGAATTATAGGAGAGGACTAGTCTGGAGCACAGTATATAGAATTATAGGAGAGGACTAGTCTGGAGCACAGTATATAGAATTATAGGAGAGGACTAGTCTGGAGCACGGTATATAGAATTATATGAATGGACTAGTCTGGAACACAGTATATAGAATTATAGGAGAGGACTAGTCTGGAGCACAGTATATAGAGTTATAGGAGAGGACTAGTCTGGAGCATAGTATATAGAATTATAGGAGGACTAGTCTGGAGCACAGTATATAGAATTATAGGAGGACTAGTCTGGAGCACAGTATATAGAATTATAGGAGAGGACTAGTCTGGAGCACAGTATATAGTATTATAGGAGATGACTAGTCTGGAGCACAGTATATAGAATTATAGGAGGACTAGTCTGGAGCACAGTATATAGAATTATAGGAGAGGACTAGTCTGGGGCATGGTATATAGAATTATAGGAATGGACTAGTCTGGAGCACAGTATATAGAATTATAGGAGAGGACTCATCTGGAGCACAGTATATAGAATTATAGGAGGACTAGTCTGGAGCACAGTATATAGAATTATAGGAGGACTAGTTTGGAGCACAGTATATAGAATTATAGGAGGACTAGTCTGGAGCACAGTATATAGAATTATAGGAGGACTAGTCTGGAGCACAGTATATAGAATTATAGGAGGACTAGTCTGGAGCACAGTATATAGAATTATAGGAGAGGACTAGTATATAGCGTAATAGGAGAGGACTAGTCTGGAGCACAGTATATAGAATTATAGGAGAGGACTAGTCTGGAGCACGGTATATAGAATTATAGGAATGGACTAGTCTGGAGCACAGTATATAGAATTATAGGAGAGGACTAGTCTGGAGCACAGTATATAGAATTATAGGAATGGACTAGTCTGGAGCACAGTATATAGAATTATAGGAGAGGACTAGTCTGGAGCACAGTATATAGAATTATAGGAGAAGACTAGTCTGGAGCACAGTATATAGAATTATAGGAGGACTAGTCTGGAGCACAGTATATAGAATTATAGGAGGACTAGTCTGGAGCACAGTATATAGAATTATAGGAGGACTAGTCTGGAGCACAGTATATAGAATTATAGGAGGACTAGTCTGGAGCACAGTATATAGAATTATAGGAGAGGACTAGTATATAGCGTAATAGGAGAGGACTAGTCTGGAGCACAGTATATAGAATTATAGGAGAGGACTAGTCTGGAGCACGGTATATAGAATTATAGGAATGGACTAGTCTGGAGCACAGTATATAGAATTATAGGAGGACTAGTCTGGAGCACAGTATATAGAATTATAGGAGGACTAGTCTGGAGCACAGTTTATAGAATTATAGGAGAAGACTAGTCTGGAGCACAGTATATAGAGTTATAGGAGAAGACTAGTCTGGAGCACAGTATATAGAGTTATAGGAGAGGACTAGTCTGGAGCATAGTATATAGAATTATAGGAATGGACTAGTCTGGTGCACAGTATATAGAATTATAGGAGGACTAGTCTGGAGCACAGTATATAGCGTAATAGGAGAGGACTAGTCTGGAGCACAGTATATAGTATTATAGGAGGACTAGTCTGGAGCACAGTATATAGCGTAATAGGAGAGGACTAGTCTGGAGCATAGTATATAGAATTATAGGAGGACTAGTCTGGAGCACAGTATATAGAATTATAGGAGGACTAGTCTGGAGCACAGTATATAGAATTATAGGAGGACTAGTCTGGAGCACAGTATATAGAATTATAGGAGGACTAGTCTGGAGCACAGTATATAGAATTATAGGAGGACTAGTCTGGAGCACAGTATATAGAATTATAGGAGGACTAGTCTGGAGCACAGTATATAGAATTATAGGAGGACTAGTCTGGAGCACAGTATATAGAATTATAGGAGGACTAGTCTGGAGCACAGTATATAGAATTATAGGAGAGGACTAGTCTGGAGCACGGTATATAGAATTATAGGAGAGGACTAGTCTGGAGCACAGTATATAGAATTATAGGAATGGACTAGTCTGGAGCACAGTATATAGAATTATAGGAGAGGACTAGTCTGGAGCACGGTATATAGAATTATAGGAGAAGACTAGTCTGGAGCACAGTATATAGAATTATAGGAGGACTAGTCTGGAGCACAGTATATAGAATTATAGGAGAAGACTAGTCTGGAGCACAGTATATAGAGTTATAGGAGAAGACTAGTCTGGAGCACAGTATATAGAGTTATAGAAGACTAGTCTGGAGCATAGTATATAGAATTATAGGAATGGACTAGTCTGGAGCACAGTATATAGAATTATAGGAGGACTAGTCTGGAGCACAGTATATAGCGTAATAGGAGAGGAGGGCCAGTGCCGTACAGTTTTGTTAGGCAGGGTTCACATTACCGTTGAGGTCCGTTCTGATAGTGTTCGTTAAAAAAAGAAAAACAAATAAAAACAGACACCTATCATAACAGACATTAACGGACAGTAACTGATGTTAATGTGTCCGTTTTTTTAACTGATCCAAACAATGGATTAGTTAAAAAAAAAACGGACACATTAGCATCAGTTAGTGTCCATTTTTTAACACTCCGTTTTTTTTTTTTCTGTTTTTTGAACATGCGCAGAAACAAGACAGACATAAAATAACGGACAGTAACTGATGGCTATCATGGCTATCAGTTACTGTCCATTATAAGTCCGTTACCTATAGACTTCAATGTTAAAAAAATAACGGACACGCTGTCCGTGAAGAATTCGTTATTTCAAACGGACAAAAAAGTCCTGCATGTAGGATTTTTTGTCCGCAAAAAAAAACAAACCAATTTCTGACGGATTGGGTGTAAACGGACACAAGTGGACACAATATAAAAACCCATTGAAATGAATGGAAATTTTATCGGATTTCTGACGGTTCAGCGAGTGTCCGATGCGAAAATCTTGTAACAGACAATAACAACGGACACTACTGACGGTCACCAACGGTAGTGTGAACGCCCCCTTAGATATCATTAATTTTAGGCAGGCATAAATATCTTAGGAGTAGGGGGAGGGACAATTTCTTGACTCTGTGGTGTGTGAATGCCGCTTTCCTTGTGTTACACATATACTGGACAGTTTACCCTTTCATTGTCAATAATCTCATTTTTTTGTCATACAGTGTTATATTTGCCATTTCCCCTTACTAACAATGGGGTCTTAGGGTGTATTCACACCCCATTAACGCATTCTGTCTGACAGATTCGCTTTTATAAACAAAACGGCTATAAAATGTATCCGTCAGAAGACATTTAGACTCTGCTACCTCTGACTCCGTTTGGTCAAGTGTTCATCCCCGACCACTCTTTCCAATGTAGAAAGAAGTGTATGCTACCATGCCTTGAATACAGAGCCATGACAAAATAAGGTTTTTTTTTAACATTAGTGTGAATGTAAAATGAGTGCAAAAGGATTGTTCATGGATTTGCAATAGTTTTTTTTTTTTTTTTTACACTCAAAACACCAATTCACTCTGGGGTCTCCTCATAGTATAATAAGTGGAGGCCAAGGGGGGTGAGTAAAAATAAGACACAGTTCTACTCACCTCTCTTAGGTGTCCGTCACCCCCCGGCATCCTCTTTTGGCCTCTTCTAGCCCCTGGATGCCGTCCCACTCCCTGCGGTCACTGCTGGAGGGAAGTGGAAGAGCGAACATCTCTACAAACCAGTATTTATCAAGGCACAGAAGGGTCGCCCTGGTTGTTCATAAAAAACAATCTGATTTTTATTTTGTTTAAATGGATTCATTTTTGTATCTCTTTTTACTATTAAAAAAAAAAAAGTTCCATTAAACAGATCTGTTGACAAGACTGAAGAAATGTGATGAGACAGGAGTGTAACTTGAGTGGGTGCAGCAGGGGCCCGGGAGACATACAGGGCCCCTTAAGGTGCCTTTTCTAATATGAGGAGACCAGTCCTTTAAATGATATATTGTAGTTGGAGGGCCTGGTACAGATTTTATACTTGGACCCAAGGACCTCAGGTTACGCCTTTGAATGGAGGGAGTCAGTCCTTTTCTTGAAAAATCTCATTTTGTTAAGGGTTTTTTATGGCAATAGTAGTTTTTGTTTAACCAATGCAGAAAAAGTGTCGTTTAAAAAAAGAAAAGACAAAGCTTGCGCAGAGTGTTCTAGTTGTAACGTCTCTGCCTGTTCGGGTCTCTGCACCACCCTCCGCTTGCATGCTGCGGCGCAGGAGGCGCCTTCAGTTTGATTCCTTGCATAGGCTTCTTGTTGCTCAGTCTGAACACTGTCCTAGTACCTCTTGTCTGTAATTTAATTTCTGCCACACCCGTCTCCTGCACCTTTGTTTTCCTCTGCTCCACTAATAGTTAGTCTCAGCCTTACCTGTGTGATTGACAGCCTATCGTCCTACCAAGTCTGGGGCGGGTTCTTCCTATTTATAGTTTGCTCACATTCACATTGACGTTTGCTATTGCCTTGTGCGTACTGGCTATTGCTCCTTGCTGTTGTGTTACCTGTATTCTTATTCCTGATTATTTGATTATTTGATTATTCTCTTGGATTGTGATTTTGTACTGCATTGCTCGTCTGTTACTGACCCCTTGGCTAGCTGACCTCCCTTTTTGGTGTTGCCACATATATTAAGAAGGGACTGTTGACCAGTTGCTGCTGTCGCCTAGGACAGATCAGGCAAGTTAGCCAGGGACAGTGGGGGGGAGGGGGGCGTTCAGCTTTAGGGCTCACTGACTTGTTGTTCCCCTCCCCCCAGGGTTCTGTATCAGCACTGTGGAAATTTCTCAACTGGCAATTCCCTTACACTAGTCTAATACTAGCAGGGTTACCGTAGCCTTAAGGCTACATCTAATTTTATTCACTAATTTTCTTCAACTAGAGTTTTTTTGTAAAAAACAAACAAACAAAAAACCAAAAAAAACAAATACACACATGTCTGAAATGTCACTGGAGATGGGCAAACCTCTGAGGATTCCTTTCAGGTTTGGGACCAAAATATGTTTTGGGTCAAACAGGTTTGGTATGAGCCCCAACTTACGGTAGATTCACACTAGCATTCGGTTACACACAGAAACCTGCAGACCCCATAGACTATAATGGGGCAGAGTCTCTGCCCTCCTCTGTCTCTGCTCTCTCCTGTCTCTGCTCTCCTGTCTCTGCCCTCCTCTGTCTCTGCTCTCCTCCCTCTGCTCTCTCCTCTCTCCCCCCTCTCCTCCTGTGCTCTCCTGTCTCTGCTCTCCTGTCTCTGCTCTTTCCTGTCTCTGCTCTCCTGTCTCTGCTGTCTCTGCTCTCCTGTCTCTGCTCTCTCCTGTCTCTCCTATCTCTGCTCTCCTGTCTCTCCTGTCTCTGCTCTCCTGTCTCTGCTCTCCTCTGTCTCTGCCCTCCTCTGTCCCTCCTGTCTCTCCTCCCTCTGCTCTCTCCTGTGCTCTCCTGTCTCTGCTCTCCTCCCTCTGCTCTCTCCTGTCTCTGCCCTCCTCTGTCTCTGCTCTCCTCCCTCTGCTCTCTCCTCCCTCCCCCCTCTCCTCCTGTGCTCTCCTGTCTCTGCTCTCCTGTCTCTGCTCTCCTGTCTCTGCTCTCTCCTGTCTCTGCTCTCCTGTCTCTGCTCTCTCCGGTCTCTCCTGTCTTTGCTCTCCTGTCTCTCCTCCCTCTGCTCTCTCCTGTCTCTGCCCTCCTCTGTCTCTCCTCCCTCTGCTCTCTCCTGTGCTCTCCTGTCTCTGCTCTCCTCCCTCTGCTCTCTCCTGTCTCTGCCCTCCTCTGTCTCTGCTCTCCTCCCTCCCCCCTCTCCTCCTGTGCTCTCCTGTCTCTGCTCTCTCCTGTGCTCTCCTGTCTCTGCTCTCTCCTCTGTCTCTGCTCTCCGGTCTCTGCTCTCTGCTGTCTCTGCTCTCCTCCCTCTCCTCCTGTGCTCTCCTGTCTCTGCTCTTCTGTCTCTGCCTTCCTCTGTCTCTGCTCTCCTCCCTCCCCGCTCTCCTCCTGTGCTCTCCTCCCTCTGCTCTCCTGTCTCTGCTCTCCTCCCTCTGCTCCTTCCTCCCTCTGCTCTCCTATCTCTGCTCTCTCCTGTCTCTCCTGTCTCTGCTCTCCTGTGCTCTCCTGTCTCTGCTCTCTCCTGTCTCTGCTCTCCTGTCTCTGCTCTCCTCTGTCTCTGCCCTCCTCTGTCTCTCCTCCCTCTGCTCTCTCCTGTCTCTGCTCTCTCCTGTCTCTGCTCTCCTGTCTCTGCTGTCTCTGCTCTCCTGTCTCTGCTATCTCTGCTCTCTCCTGTCTCTCCTCCCTCTGCTCTCTCCTGTCTCTGCCCTCCTCTGTCTCTCCTGTCTCTCCTCCCTCTGCTCTCTCCTGTCTCTGCCCTCCTCTGTCTCTCCTGTCTCTCCTCCCTCTGCTCTCTCCTGTGCTCTCCTGTCTCTGCTCTCCTCCCTCTGCTCTCTCCTGTCTCTGCCCTCCTCTGTCTCTGCTCTCCTCCCTCTGCTCTCTCCTCCCTCCCCCTCTCCTCCTGTGCTCTCCTGTCTCTGCTCTCTCCTGTGCTCTCCTGTCTCTGCTCTCCTCTGTCTCTGCCCTCCTCTGTCCCTCCTGTCTCTCCTCCCTCTGCTCTCTCCTGTCTCTGCTCTCCTCCCTCTGCTCTCTCCTGTCTCTGCCCTCCTCTGTCTCTGCTCTCCTCCCTGTGCTCTCTCCTCCCTCCCCCTCTCCTCCTGTGCTCTCCTGTCTCTGCTCTCCTGTCTCTGCTCTCCTGTCTCTGCTCTCCTGTCTCTGCTGTCTCTGCTCTCTCCGGTCTCTCCTGTCTCTGCTCTCCTGTCTCTCCTCCCTCTGCTCTCTCCTGTCTCTGCTGTCTCTGCCCTCCTCTGTCTCTCCTCCCTCTGCTCTCTCCTGTCTCTCCTGTGCTCTCCTGTCTCTCCTGTTCTCTCCTGTCTCTGCTCTCCTCCCTCTGCTCTCTCCTGTCTCTGCCCTCCTCTGTCTCTGCTCTCCTCCCTCTGCTCTCTCCTCCCTCCCCCCTCTCCTCCTGTGCTCTCCCTGTCTCTGCTCTCTCCTGTGCTCTCCTGTCTCTGCTCTCTCCTGTCTCTGCTCTCCTCCCTCTCCTCCTGTGCTCTCCTGTCTCTGCTCTCCTGTCTCTGCCTTCCTCTGTCTCTGCTCTCCTCTGTATCTGCTCTCCTCCCTCCCCGCTCTCCTCCTGTGCTCTCCTGTCTCTGCTCTCCTGTCTCTGCTCTCCTGTCTCTGCTCTCCTCCCTCTGCTCTCCTATCTCTGCGCTCTCCTGTCTCTCCTGTCTCTGCTCTCTCCTGTCTCTGCTCTCCTGTCTCTGCTGTCTCTGCTCTCCTCTGTCTCTGCCCTCCTCTGTCTCTCCTCCCTCTGCTCTCTCCTGTCTCTACTCTCTCCTGTCTCTGCTCTCCTGTCTCCTCTGTCTCTGCTCTCCTTTCTCTGCTATCTCTGCTCTCCTGTCTCTCCTCCCTCTGCTCTCTCCTGTCTCTGCCCTCCTCTGTCTCTCCTGTCTCTCCTCCCTCTGCTCTCTCCTGTCTCTGCCCTCCTCTGTCTCTCCTGTCTCTCCTCCCTCTGCTCTCTCCTGTGCTCTGCTCTCCTCCCTCTGCTCTCTCCTGTCTCTGCTCTCCTCCCTCCCCCCTCTCCTCCTGTGCTCTCCTGTCTCTGCTCTCCTGTCTCTGCTCTCTCCTGTCTCTGCTCTCCTGTCTCTGCTGTCTCTGCTCTCTCCTGTCTCTCCTCCCTCTGCTCTCTCCTGTCTCTCCTGTGCTCTCCTGTCTCTGCTCTCCTCCCTCTGCTCTCTCCTGTCTCTGCCCTCCTCTGTCTCTGCTCTCCTCCCTCTGCTCTCTCCCCCCTCCCCCCTCTCCTCCTGTGCTCTCCTGTCTATGCTCTCTCCTGTGCTCTCCTGTCTCTGCTCTCTCCTGTCTCTGCTCTCCTCCCTCTCCTCCTGTGCTCTCCTGTCTCTGCTCTCCTGTCTCTGCCTTCCTCTGTCTCTGCTCTCCTCTGTCTCTGCTCTCCTCCCTCCCCGCTCTCCTCCCTCTGCTCTCCTCCCTCTGCTCTCCTCCCTCTGCTCTCCTGTCTCTGCTCTCTGCTGTCTCTGCTCTCTGCTGTCTCTGCTCTCCTCCCTCCTCCCTCTCCTCCTGTGCTCTCCTCCCTCTGCTCTCCTATCTCTGCTCTCTCCCTGTCTCTGCTCTCCTGTCTCTGCTCTTCTGTCTCTCCTGTCTCTGCTCTCTCCTGTCTCTGCTCTCCTGTCTCTCCTGTCTCTGCTCTCTCCCTGTCTATGCTCTCCTGTCTCTGCTCTCTCCTGTCTCTGCTCTCCTGTCTCTGCTGTCTCTGCTCTCCTCCCTCTCCTCCTGTGCTCTCCTGTCTCTGCTCTTCTGTCTCTGCTCTCCTGTCTCTGCTCTCTCTCCTGTCTCTGCTCTCTCCTTTCTCTGCTCTCCTGTCTCTGCTCTCCTGTTTCTGCTCTCTGCTGTCTCTGCTCTCCTCCCTCTCCTCCTGTGCTCTCCTGTCTCTGCTCTTCTGTCTCTCCTGTCTCTGCTCTCCTGTCTCTGCTCTCCTGTCTCTGCTCTCTCCTGTCTCTGCTCTGCTGTCTCTGCTCTCCTGTCTCTGCTCTCTCCTGTCTCTGCTCTCCTATCTCTGCTGTCTCTGCTCTTCTGTCTCTCCTGTCTCTGCTCTTCTGTCTCTCCTGAATCTGTTCTCCTGTCTCTGCTCTCTCCTCTGTCTCTCCTCCCTCTGCTCTCTCCTGTCTCTGCCCTCCTCTGTCTCTCCTGTCTCTCCTCCCTCTGCTCTCTCCTGTGCTCTCCTGTCTCTGCTCTCCTCCCTCTCCTCCTGTGCTCTCCTGTCTCTGCTCTTCTGTCTCTGCTCTCTCCTCTGTCTCTGCTCTCCTGTCTCTGCTCTCTGCTGTCTCTGCTCTCCTCCCTCTCCTCCTGTGCTCTCCTGTCTCTGCTCTTCTGTCTCTCCTGTCTCTGCTCTCCTGTCTCTGCTCTCTCCTCTGTCTCTGCTCTCCTGTCTCTGCTCTCTCCTGTCTCTGCTCTCCTCCCTCTCCTCCTGTGCTCTCCTGTCTCTGCTCTCCTGTCTCTGCCTTCCTCTGTCTCTGCTCTCCTCTGTATCTGCTCTCCTCCCTCCCCGCTCTCCTCCTGTGCTCTCCTGTCTCTGCTCTCCTGTCTCTGCTCTCCTGTCTCTGCTCTCCTCCCTCTGCTCCCTCCTCCCTCTGCTCTCCTATCTCTGCGCTCTCCTGTCTCTGCTCTCTCCTGTCTCTGCTCTCCTGTCTCTGCTGTCTCTGCTCTCCTCTGTCTCTGCCCTCCTCTGTCTCTCCTCCCTCTGCTCTCTCCTGTCTCTACTCTCTCCTGTCTCTGCTCTCCTGTCTCCTCTGTCTCTGCTCTCCTTTCTCTGCTATCTCTGCTCTCCTGTCTCTCCTCCCTCTGCTCTCTCCCTGTCTCTGCCCTCCTCTGTCTCTCCTGTCTCTCCTCCCTCTGCTCTCTCCTGTCTCTGCCCTCCTCTGTCTCTCCTGTCTCTCCTCCCTCTGCTCTCTCCTGTGCTCTGCTCTCCTCCCTCTGCTCTCTCCTGTCTCTGCTCTCCTCCCTCCCCCTCTCCTCCTGTGCTCTCCTGTCTCTGCTCTCCTGTCTCTGCTCTCTCCCTGTCTCTGCTCTCCTGTCTCTGCTGTCTCTGCTCTCTCCTGTCTCTCCTCCCTCTGCTCTCTCCTGTCTCTCCTGTGCTCTCCTGTCTCTGCTCTCCTCCCTCTGCTCTCTCCTGTCTCTGCCCTCCTCTGTCTCTGCTCTCCTCCCTCTGCTCTCTCCCCCCTCCCCCCTCTCCTCCTGTGCTCTCCTGTCTATGCTCTCTCCTGTGCTCTCCTGTCTCTGCTCTCTCCTGTCTCTGCTGTCTCTGCTCTCCTCCCTCTCCTCCTGTGCTCTCCTGTCTCTGCTCTCCTGTCTCTGCCTTCCTCTGTCTCTGCTCTCCTCTGTCTCTGCTCTCCTCCCTCCCCGCTCTCCTCCCTCTGCTCTCCTCCCTCTGCTCTCCTCCCTCTGCTCTCCTGTCTCTGCTCTCTGCTGTCTCTGCTCTCTGCTGTCTCTGCTCTCCTCCCTCCTCCCTCTCCTCCTGTGCTCTCCTCCCTCTGCTCTCCTATCTCTGCTCTCTCCTGTCTCTGCTCTCCTGTCTCTGCTCTTCTGTCTCTCCTGTCTCTGCTCTCTCCCTGTCTCTGCTCTCCTGTCTCTCCTGTCTCTGCTCTCTCCTGTCTATGCTCTCCTGTCTCTGCTCTCTCCTGTCTCTGCTCTCCTGTCTCTGCTCTCCTCCCTCTCCTCCTGTGCTCTCCTGTCTCTGCTCTTCTGTCTCTGCTCTCCTGTCTCTGCTCTCTCTCCTGTCTCTGCTCTCTCCTTTCTCTGCTCTCCTGTCTCTGCTCTCCTGTTTCTGCTCTCTGCTGTCTCTGCTCTCCTCCTGTGCTCTCCTGTCTCTGCTCTTCTGTCTCTCCTGTCTCTGCTCTCCTGTCTCTGCTCTCCTGTCTCTGCTCTCTCCTGTCTCTGCTCTGCTGTCTCTGCTCTCCTGTCTCTGCTCTCTCCTGTCTCTGCTCTCCTATCTCTGCTGTCTCTGCTCTTCTGTCTCTCCTGTCTCTGCTCTTCTGTCTCTCCTGAATCTGTTCTCCTGTCTCTGCTCTCTCCTCTGTCTCTCCTCCCTCTGCTCTCTCCCTGTCTCTGCCCTCCTCTGTCTCTCCTGTCTCTCCTCCCTCTGCTCTCTCCTGTGCTCTCCTGTCTCTGCTCTCCTCCCTCTCCTCCTGTGCTCTCCTGTCTCTGCTCTTCTGTCTCTGCTCTCTCCTCTGTCTCTGCTCTCCTGTCTCTGCTCTCTGCTGTCTCTGCTCTCCTCCCTCTCCTCCTGTGCTCTCCTGTCTCTGCTCTTCTGTCTCTCCTGTCTCTGCTCTCCTGTCTCTGCTCTCTCCTCTGTCTCTGCTCTCCTCCCTCTCCTCCTGTGCTCTCCTGTCTCTGCTCTTCTGTCTCTGCTCTCTCCTCTGTCTCTGCTCTCCTGTCTCTGCTCTCCTCCCTCTCCTCCTGTGCTCTCCTGTCTCTGCTCTTCTGTCTCTCCTGTCTCTGCTCTCTGCTGTCTCTGCTCTCCTCCCTCTCCTCCTGTGCTCTCCTGTCTCTGCTCTCCTGTCTCTGCTCTTCTGTCTCTCCTGTCTCTGTTCTCCTGTCTCTGCTCTCTCCTCTGTCTCTCCTGTCTCTCCTCCCTCTGCTCTCTCCTGTCTCTGCCCTCCTCTGTCTCTCCTGTCTCTGCCCTCCTCTGTCTCTCCTCCCTCTGCTCTCTCCTGTGCTCTCCTGTCTCTGCTCTCTGCTGTCTCTGCTCTCCTCCTGTGCTCTCCTGTCTCTGCTCTCCTCCCTCTCCTCCTGTGCTCTCCTGTCTCTGTTCTTCTGTCTCTCCTGTCTCTGCTCTCTCCTCCCTCTGCTCCCTCCTCCCTCCCCGCTCTCCTCCTGTGCATTCCTCATCCTCCAGCCAGTAAACCTCCCTCCATGCATGTGGTGTGATCTCACTGCAGCACTGGGATGCTGTGACAGTCCACCTCACTGGCTGCTCTCCCCCTACCTGCTGCCTCTGATGGTACGGTCTGCAGAGGGACTCCTCTAATGCATTGTGCTCCAGTCCAGATGCTGAGGAGCCACTGCATTGAAGTCCTGATGATGAGGATGAGGATGATGATGATGAGGTTGTAGACAAGTAAGTGGCGAGCTCTGCAGCATGCTGGGCGCTCCCCCCTCCATCCTGCATGTAGTGTGCATTGGCTGCTGAGGGGGACCCGTGCGTCTCTACAGCAAGGTGACTCATTCCTATAGAGCTGGGCCTGTGCACCAGGTGGCTCCTGGCAGAGGGGGGCAGCGCTGGGCTTTTGCTTCTGCCATTGGATGCTGCTGCCACTGCTGCTGACATTGTTGGATGGCCTGAAGACAGGCGGCTGTGATTGATAGGAACCTGCAGCTTGTCCTTCTCCACGGTGATGTAAGTACTGCATGTAGTAGAGCTGTAGTCAGGCAGAGATTTGGGGGCCAAGAGTTGTGCAGCCTATGCGGCTACGTGAGGTGATCAGCTCGGCCTCTGCATCATTTCTTTTGCACATTTGCTCAGGTTTGACACAGGAATCTGCCATCACGGTTGGCTGCTTGGCGATGCCATTGATTCTCGTGGTGTCCGCGTGTGTCAGGCAGTTCTGTTACATTGTAGCTGTGCTCTTACATGCTAGTTGTACCCAGATGTTACATTGTAGCTGTGCTGTTATTTTCTAGTGGAGCCCTGATGCTACATTGTAGCTGAGCCTTGACATTACATTGTTGCTTTGCTGTTACACTTTGACTCTACCCTCCCGTTACTTGTAGCTGTACTGTCACATGGTTGCTGTGCCATTGACATGATAGCTGGGTCTTGACGTTACATTGTAGCTGTATCCTGATATTACTTTGTAGCTGTGCCTGACATTACATTGTAGTTGTTCCCTGATCTTTCATTGTAGCTGTATCGTGATATTACATTGTAGCTGTGCTGTTACAAGGTAGCTTCAACTTGACATTACATTGTAGTTATGCTGTTACATTGTAGATGAGACTTGACATTACATTGTAGTTATGCTGTTACATTGTAGCTGAGCCTTGACATTACATTGTAGTTATGCTGTTACATTGTAGCTGAGCCTTGACATTACATTGTAGTTATGCTGTTACATTGTAGCTTTGACTTGACATTACATTGTAGTTGTGCTGTTACATTGTAGCTTCGACTTGACATTACATTGTAGTTGTGCTGTTACATTGTAGCTTCGACTTGACATTACATTGTAGTTGTGCTGTTACATTGTAGCTTCGACTTGACATTACATTGTAGTTATGCGGTTACATTGTAGCTGAGCCTTGACATTACATTGTAGTTATGCTGTTACATTGTAGCTGAGCCTTGACATTACATTGTAGTTATGCTGTTACATTGTAGCTGAGCCTTGACATTACATTGTTGCTGTGCTGTTACATTGTAGCTGAGCCTTGACATTACATTGTAGTTGTGCTGTTACATTGTAGCTTTGACTTGACATTACATTGTAGTTATGCTGTTACATTGTAGCTGAGCCTTGACATTACATTGTAGTTATGCTGTTACATTGTAGCTGAGCCTTGACATTACATTGTAGTTATGCTGTTACATTGTAGCTGAGCCTTGACATTACATTGTAGTTGTGCTGTTACATTGTAGCTTCGACTTGACATTACATTGTAGTTATGCTGTTACATTGTAGCTGAGCCTTGACATTACATTGTAGTTATGCTGTTACATTGTAGCTTTGACTTGACATTACATTGTAGTTGTGCTGTTACATTGTAGCTTTGACTTGACATTACATTGTTGCTGTGCTGTTACATTGTAGCTGAGCCTTGACATTACATTGTAGTTGTGCTGTTACATTGTAGCTGAGCCTTGACATTACATTGTAGTTGTGCTGTTACATTGTAGCTGAGCCTTGACATTACATTGTAGTTGTGCTGTTACAGTGTAGCTGAGCCTTGACATTACATTGTAGTTGTGCTGTTATGTTCTGGCTGCGCCTGGACGCTACATTGTAGCTGTTCTGTTAACCTGTAGCTATACTTTTACATTGTAGCTGAGCTTGACATTACATTGTAGTTATGATGTTACATTGTAGCTGTTCTGTTAACCTGTCGCTATGCTGTTACCTTGAAGCTGTGCCATGCTGTTACGTTGTAGCTGCTGTCATAGCGACTGATGATGATTGATCTCAGCCCATCCTGGTGTCCCGGTCTTCTTTCTCTCCTCACTTGTTGTGTTTTGAGCTGGTGCCCAGGTGGCATCAGACAAGCTCTGGAGCCAGGGAGGTTTGGGGATTGCGAGGTTGGATTTGAAGCAGGAAGAGGAGTGAACTATCCAAGGTGACTTTGAGCAGAGATGTGCGGTACATTGCAGCTGCACTTCAGGGACTGCTCTGCTTGTGCAGATATATGGCTGATTGTATAGAATCAGTTTGGGCAGGCTCATGGTGAGGGTGTCCCCATCTGTATGCCCCACCTTCACTGGCTCATCTTGCCGTAGTAAACAGGGTGACCTGGGGAGTGTAGAGAAACCACCTCCCTCCTGGTGCGGGTCCTCCTAGGCTGCCAGACTGAGTCATCCTCACAGGGGTGAGTGATGGGACTGCACACCCAAGGTGACACTACTCACATCCTGCAGTCCCTGGTACACGCTGCAGCCTCTCCCTGCTCTGTATACCTATGGGCCCCTGGACCAGTGACTGTCCCCCAAATACCCACAGAAGATGCTGACAAGGTCACCGGCACCAGCCAACATCTGTCCAGCTCCATGCCCTGCCAAAGACTGTGATACCAGTGGAGATGCATCTTATGGGAATCTGAATAGATGCTGAAAATCTAAACCTCTAGATCTATCTCATATCTATCTATTTAATATCTATCTATCTATCTATCTATCTCATATCTATCTCATATCTATCTATCTATCTCCTATCTATCTATCTCCTATCTATCTATCTATTTAATATCTATCTATCTATCTCCTATCTATCTATCTATCTCATATCTATCTATCTCATATCTATCTATCTATCTATCTATCTATCTATCTATCTATCTATCTATCTCCTATCTATCCCATATCTATCTCTCATATCTATCTATCTCATATCTATCTATCTATCTCATATCTATCTATTTAATATCTATCTATCTATCTATCTATCTCATATCTATCTATCTATTTAATATCTATCTATCTATCTATCTATCTATCTATCTATCTATCTATCTCATATCTATCTATCTATCTCATATCTATCTCATATCTATCTATCTCCTTTCTATCTATCTCATATCTATCTATCTATTTATTTAATATCTATCTATCTCACATCTATCTCATATCTATCTATCTATCTATCTCATATCTATCTAGCTATCTATCTATCTATCTCATATCTATCTCATATCTATCTATCTCATATCTATCTATCTCATATCTATCTATCTCATATCTATCTATCTATCTCATATCTATCTATCTCATATCTATCTATCTATCTCATATCTATCTATCTATCTATCTATCTATCTCATATCTATCTATCTCATATCTATCTATCTATCTCATATCTATCTATCTATCTATCTCATATATATCTATCTCATATCTATCTATCTATCTCATATCTATCTATCTATCTATCTCATATCTATCTATCTCATATCTATCTATCTATCTCATATCTATCTCATATCTATCTATCTCCTATCTATCTATCTCATATCTATCTATCTATTTATTTAATATCTATCTATCTCATATCTATCTCATATCTATCTAGCTATCTATCTATCTCATATCTATCTATCTATCTATCTATCTCATATCTATCTATCTCATATCTATCTATCTCATATCTATCTTTCTATCTATCTATCTCATATCTATCTATCTATCTATCTATCTCATATCTATCTATCTATCTATCTCATATCTATCTATCTCATATCTATCTATCTATCTATCTATCTATCTCATATCTATCTATCTATCTCATATCTATCTCATATCTATCTATCTATCATATCATATCTATCTATCTATCTCATATCTATCTATCTCATATCTATCTATCTATCTCATATCTATCTATCTATTTATCTATCTATCTATCTATCTCATATCTATCTATCTATCTCATATCTATCTTTCTATCTATCTATCTCATATCTATCTATCTATCTATCTCATATCTATCTATCTATCTATCTCATATCTATCTATAGATCTATCTATCTCATATCTATCTATCTATCTCATATCTATCTATCTATTTATCTATCTATCTATCTATCTCATATCTATCTATCTATCTCATATCTATCTTTCTATCTATCTATCTCATATCTATCTATCTATCTATCTCATATCTATCTATCTATCTATCTCATATCTATCTATAGATCTATCTATCTCATATCTATCTATCTATCTCATATCTATCTATCTCATATCTATCTATCTATCCCATATCTATCTATCTAGCTATCTATCTATTTCATATCTATCTATCTATCTATCTATCTATCTCATATCTATCTATCTCATATCTATCTATCTATCTCATATCTATCTATCTCATATCTATCTACCTATCTATCTCATATCTATCTATCTATCTATCTATCTCATATCTATCTATCTATCTCATATCTATCTATCTATCTATCTCATATCTATCTATCTCATATCTATCTATCTCATATCTATCTATCTATCTCATATCTATCTATCTATCTCATATCTATCTGTCATATCTATCTATCTATCTATCTATCTATCTCATATCTATCTATCTATCTCCTATCTATCTATCTATCTATCTATCTATCTATCTATCCCTCCCATATCTATCTCTCTCTCTCTCTCTCTCTCACTCTCATATCTATCTATCTATCTCATATCTATCTATCTATCTATCTATCTATCTATCTCATATCTATCTATCTCATATATATCTACCTCATATCTATCTATCTATCTATCTGATATCTATTTATCTATTTAATATCTATCTATCTATCATATCTATCTGTCATATCTATCTATCTATCTCATATCTATCTGTCATATTTATCTATCTATCTATCTATCTATCTATCTATCTATCTCATATCTATCTATCTATCTCATATCTATCTATCTATCTCATATCTATCTATCTCATATCTATCTGTCATATCTATCTATCTATCTCATATCTATCTCTATCTATCTCATATCTATCTATCTATCTATCGCATATCTATCTATCTCACATCTATCTATCTCATATCTATCTATCTCATATCTATCTATCTATCTATCTATCTATCTATCTATCTATCTATCTATCTATCCCCTCCCATATCTATCTATCTATCTCTCTCTCTCTCATATCTATCTATCTATCTATCTATCTATCTATCTATCTCATATCTATCTATCTATATCATATCTATCTATCTCATATCTATCTATCTATCTATCTCATATCTATCTATCTATCTCATATCTATCTATCTCATATCTATCTATCTCTCTCTCTCTCATATCTATCTATCTATCTCATATCTATCTATCTCATATATATCTACCTCATATCTATCTATCTGATATCTATCTATCTATTTAATATCTATCTATCTATCTGTCATATCTATCTATCTATCTATCTCATATCTATCTATCTCATATCTATCTATCTATCTATCTATCTCATATCTATCTATCTCATATATATCTACCTCATATCTATCTATCTATCTATCTGATATCTATCTATCTATTTAATATCTATCTATCTATCTGTCATATCGATCTATCTATCTATCTATCTATCTATCTCATATCTATCTATCTATCTCATATCTATCTATCTATAATATATCTATCTATCTATCTATCTCATATCTATCTATCTCATATCTATCTGTCATATCTATCTCTCATATCTATCTATCTATCTATCTCATATCTATCTGTCATATCTATCTATCTCATATCTATCTATCTATCTATCTATCTCATATCTATCTCATATCTATTTATCTATCTCATATCTATCTATCTATCTCATATCTATCTATCTATCTATCTCATATCGATCTGTCATGTCTATCTTTCTATCTCATATCTATCTATCTATCTATCTCATATCTATCTATCTATCTCATATCTATCTATCTATCTCATATCTATCTACCTCATATCTATCTATCTATCTATCTATCTCATATCTATCTATCTCATATCTATCTATCTATCTCATATCTATCTATCTATCTATCCCATATCTATCTATCTAGCTATCTATCTGTCTCATATCTATCTATCTATCTATCTATCTATCTATCTATCTATTTATCTATCTCATATCTATCTACCTCATATCTATCTATCTATCTCATATCTATATATCTCATATCTATCTCATATCTATCTATCTATCTCATATCTATCTATCTATCTCATATCTATCTATCTATCTATCTATCTCATATCTATCTATCTCATATCTATCTATCTATCTATCTATCTATCTATCTATCTATCTATCCATCCCATATCTATCTATCTATCTATCTATCTATCTATCTATCTATCTATCTCTCTCCATATCTATCTATCTATCTCATATCTATCTACCTCATATCTATCTATCTCATATCTATTTACCTCATATCTATCTCATATCTATCTATCTCATATCTATCTATCTATCTCATATCTATCTATCTATCCCATATCTATCTATCTATCTCATATCTATCTATCTATCTATCTATCTCATATCTATTTATCTCATATCTATCTATCTCATATCTATCTATCTATCTATCTATCTATCTATCTATCTCATATCTATCTATCTAGCTATCTATCTATCTATCTATCTCTCATATCTATCTATCTCATATCTATCTATTTATCTATCTCATATCTATCTATCTCATATTTATCTCATATCTATCTATCTATCTATCTATCTATCTATCTATCTATCTATCTCATATCTATCTATTTATCTATCTCATATCTATCTATCTATCTATCTATCTATCTCATATCTATCTATCTCATATTTATCTCATATCTATCTATCTATCTATCTATCTCATATCTATCTATCTCATATCCATCTATCTATCTATCTATCTCATATCTATCTATCTATCTCATATCTATATATCCATCTATCTCATATCTATCTGTCATATCTATCTATCTGGGGTTCGGTGTCAATCTTCTATGTTTCTATGATGTCATGTTGTTGTGTATTCTACCTTATGTATATAAGACCATGTCATCTGGACTGTCCTATCACAGAGTCCCATGTTTATGATGTCATAATTTTGCACCTATAGCACATATTTGGTTGAGAAAGGTTGGTGATAGGGCCGAAACACATCACAGCTCTGCTCTTATAAATAAACCACAGGACTTCTTGCAACAAAAAAGTGAGCGCTACTGAAAAGAGTCCTTGGTGTAGCGGTTATTTCCTTCTATTCCATGCTTATGAAGTTTGAGCAACAGGTCCAAGAGCCAAAGGTCTTATCAATCTACAGATAAAGCACATATCTTTCCATGCTTCATATGTGGCTCTAGATGAGGCTGTGAAGGGCAGGGATGTGGTCAGCGGGATGGTGGTTTGGTGTAGATGTAGTCAGTGGCACAGTGCTTTGATGTCAATAAGGACAGTAGTGCTGTGGTTTGGTGTAAATCACTGGTGTGGTCACTGGAATTGTTTGATGTCAGTGTAGTCATTGGTGCGGTGGTTTGTGATATACAGGTGATATCTAGTGTGTGGTCCTGGTGCTATCCTGGTGAGAGGACACAAGAGGAGTGAGGGCCCTGCTCACAAGAGCTTACAATCTATGAGGAGATAGAGAGGACACAAGAGGAGTGAGGACCCCGCTCACAAGAGCTTACAATCTATGAGGAGGACACAAGAGGAGTGAGGACCCCGCTCACAAGAGCTTACAATCTATGAGGAGAAAGGAGGAGGACACAAGAGGAGCGAGGGCCCCGCTCACAAGAGCTTACAGTCTATGAGGAGATAGAGAGGACACAAGAGGAGTGAGGGCCCCACTCACAAGAGCTTACAATCTATGAGGAGATAGGAGGAGGACACAAGAGGAGTGAGGGTCCCGCTCACAAGAGCTTACAATCTATGAGGAGATAGGAGGAGGACACAAGAGGAGTGAGGGTCCCGCTCACAAGAGCTTACAATCTATGAGGAGATAGAGAGGACACAAGAGGAGTGAGGGCCCCCCTCACAAGAGCTTTCAATCTATGAGGAGATAGAGAGGACACAAGAGTAGTGAGAGCCCCGCTCACAAGAGCTTACAATCTATGAGGAGATAGATAGGACACAAGAGGAGTGAGTGCCCCGCTCACAAGAGCTTACAATCTATGAGGAGATAGAGAGGAGGAGACAAGAGGAGTGAGGACCCCGCTCACAAGAGCTTACAATCTATGAGGAGATAGAGAGGACACAAGAGGACTGAGGACCTCGCTCACAAGAGCTTACAATCTATGAGGAGATAGAGGAGGACACAAGAGGAGTGAGGACCCCGCTCACAAGAGCTTACAATCCATGAGGAGATAGGAGGACACAAGAGGAGTGAGGACCCCGCTCACAAGAGATTACAATCTGTGAGGAGATAGGAGGAGGACACAAGAGGAATGAGGACCCCGCTCACAAGAGCTTACAATCTATGAGGAGATAGGAGGAGGACACAAGAGGAATGAGGGCCCCGCTCACACGAGCTTACAGTCTATGAGGAGATAGAGAGGAGGACACAAGAGGAGTGAGGACCCTGCTCACAAGAGCATACTATCTATGAGGAGATAGGAGGACACAAAAGAAGTGAGGACCCCCAACCCCCCCCCCCCCCCCCCGCTCACAAGAGATTACAATCTATGAGGAGATAGGAGGAGGACACAAGAGGAGTGAGGACCCCGCTCACAAGAGCTTACAATCTATGAGGAGATAGGAGGAGGACACAAGAGGAGTGAGGACCCCGCTCACAAGAGCTTACAATTTATGAGGAGATAGAGAGGAGGACACAAGAGGAGTGAGGACCTCGCTCACAAGAGCTTACAATCTATGAGGAGATAGGAGGAGGACACAAGAGGAGTGAGGACCCCGCTCACAAGAGCTTAAAATCTATGAGAAGATAGGAGGACACAAAAGGAGTGAGGACCCCGCTCACAAGAGATTACAATCTATGAGGAGATAGGAGGACACAAGAGGAGTGAGGACCCCGCTCACAAGAGCTTACAGTCTATGAGGAGATAGGAGGACACAAGAGGAGTGAGGACCCCGCTCACAAGAGCTTACAATCTATGAGGAGATAGGAGGAGGACACAAGAGGAATGAGGGCCCCGCTCACAAGAGCTTACAATCTATGAGGAGATAGAGAGGAGGACACAAGAGGAGTGAGGACCCTGCTCACAAGAGCATACTATCTATGAGGAGATAGGAGGACACAAGAGGAGGGAGGACCCTGCTCACAAGAGCTTACAATCTATGAGGAGATAGGAGGACACAAGAGGAGTGAGGGCCCCGCTCACAAGAGATTACAATCTATGAGGAGATAGGAGGAGGACACAAGAGGAGTGAGGGCCCCGCTCACAAGAGCTTACAATCTATGAGGAGATAGGAGGAGGACACAAGAGGAGTGAGGACCCCGCTCACAAGAGCTTACAATCTATGAGGAGATAGGAGGAGGACACAAGAGGAGTGAGGACCCCGCTCACAAGAGCTTACAATCTATGAGGAGATAGGACACAAGAGGAGTGAGGGCCCTGCTCACAAGAGCTTACAATCTATGAGGAGATAGGAGGAGAACACAAGAGGAGTGAGGACCCCGCTCACAAGAGTTTACAATCTATGAGGAGATAGAGAGGACACAAGAGGAGTGAGGGCCCCGCTCACAAGAGCTTACAATCTATGAGGAGATAGGAGGAGAACACAAGAGGAGTGAGGACCCCGCTCACAAGAGCTTACAATCTATGCGGAGATAGAGAGGAGGACACAAGAGGAGGGAGGGCCCCGCTCACAAGAGCTTACAATCTATGAGGAGATAGAGAGGACACAAGAGGAGTGAGGACCCCGCTCACAAGAGCTTACAATCTATGAGGTGATAGAGAGGAAACAAGAGGAGTGAGGACCCCGCTCACAAGAGCTTACAATCTATAAGGAGATAGAGGAGGACACAAGAGGAGTGAGGGCCCCGCTCACAAGAGCGTACAGTCTATGAGGAGATAGGAGAAGGACACAAAAGAAGTGAGGGCCCCGCTCACAAGAGCTTACAATCTATGAGGAGATAGAGGAGGACACAAGAGGAGTGAGGGCCCCGCTCACAAGAGCTTACAGTCTATGAGGAGATAGGAGGAGGACACAAGAGGTGTGAGGACCTTGCTCACAAAAGCTTACAATCTATGAGGAGATAGAAAGGAGGACCCAAGAGGAATGAGGACCCCGCTCACAAGAGCTTTCAGTCTGTGAGGAGATAGAGAGGAGGACACAAGAGGAATGAGGACCCCGCTCACAAGAGATTACAATCTATGAGGAGATAGAGAGGGCACAAGAAGAGTGAGGACCCCGCTCACAAGAGCTTACAATCTATGAGGAGATAGGAGGAGGACACAAGAGGAATGAGGGCCCCGCTCACAAGAGATTACAATCTATGAGGAGATAGGAGGAGGACACAAGAGGAGTGAGGGCCCCGCTCACAAGAGCTTACAATCTATGAGGAGATAGGAGGAGGACACAAGAGGAGTGAGGACCCCGCTCACAAGAGCTTACAATCTATGAGGAGATAGATAGGACACAAGAGGAGTGAGTGCCCCGCTCACAAGAGCTTACAATCTATGAGGAGATAGAGAGGAGGAGACAAGAGGAGTGAGGACCCCGCTCACAAGAGCTTACAATCTATGAGGAGATAGAGAGGACACAAGAGGACTGAGGACCTCGCTCACAAGAGCTTACAATCTATGAGGAGATAGAGGAGGACACAAGAGGAGTGAGGACCCCGCTCACAAGAGCTTACAATCTATGAGGAGATAGGAGGACACAAGAGGAGTGAGGACCCCGCTCACAAGAGATTACAATCTGTGAGGAGATAGGAGGAGGACACAAGAGGAATGAGGACCCCGCTCACAAGAGCTTACAATCTATGAGGAGATAGGAGGAGGACACAAGAGGAGCGAGGGCCCCGCTCACAAGAGCTTACAGTCTATGAGGAGATAGAGAGGACACAAGAGGAGTGAGGGCCCCACTCACAAGAGCTTACAATCTATGAGGAGATAGAGAGGACACAAGAGGAGTGAGGGCCCCACTCACAAGAGCTTACAATCTATGAGGAGATAGAGAGGACACAAGAGGAGTGAGGGCCCCACTCACAAGAGCTTACAGTCTATGAGGAGATAGGAGGAGGACACAAGAGGAATGAGGGCCCCGCTCACACGAGCTTACAGTCTATGAGGAGATAGGAGGAGGACACAAGAGGAGTGAGGGCCCCGCTCACAAGAGCTTACAATCTATGAGGAGATAGGAGGAGGACACAAGAGGAGTGAGGACCCCGCTCACAAGAGCTTACAATCTATGAGGAGATAGGAGGAGGACACAAGAGGAGTGAGGGCCCCGCTCACAAGAGCTTACAATCTATGAGGAGATAGAGAGGACACAAGAGGAGTGAGAGCCCCGCTCACAAGAGCTTACAATCTATAAGGAGATAGGAGGAGAACACAAGAGGAGTGAGGACCCGCTCACAAGAGCTTACAATCTATGAGGAGATAGGAGGAGAACACAAGAGGAGTGAGGACCCCGCTCACAAGAGCTTACAATCTATGAGGAGATAGAGAGGACACAAGAGGAGTGAGGGCCCCACTCAGAAGAGCTTACAATCTATGAGGAGATAGATAGGACACAAGAGGAATGAGGGCCCCGCTCACAAGAGATTACAGTCTATGAGGAGATAGAGAGGAGGACACAAGAGGAGTGAGGACCCCGCTCACAAGAGCTTACAATCTATGAGGAGATAGAGAGGACACAAGAGGAGTGAGGGCCCTGCTCACAAGAGCTTACAATCTATGAGGAGATAGGAGGAGGACACAAGAGGAGCGAGGGCCCCGCTCACAAGAGCTTACAGTCTATGAGGAGATAGAGAGGACACAAGAGGAGTGAGGGCCCCACTCACAAGAGCTTACAATCTATGAGGAGATAGGAGGAGGACACAAGAGGAGTGAGGACCCCGCTCACAAGAGCTTACAGTTTATGAGGAGCTAGGAGGACACAAGAGGAGTGAGGACCTCGCTCACAAGAGCTTACAGTCTATGAGGAGATAGAGAGGACACAAGAGGAGTGAGGGCCCCGCTCACAAGAGTTTACAATCTATGAGGAGATAGGAGGAGAACACAAGAGGAGTGAGGACCCCGCTCACAAGAGCTTACAGTTTATGAGGAGCTAGGAGGACACAAGAGGAGTGAGGACCTCGCTCACAAGAGCTTACAATCTATGAGGAGATAGAAAGGAGGACCCAAGAGGAATGAGGACCCTGCTCACAAGAGGTTACAGTCTGTGAGGAGATAGAGAGGAGGACACAAGAGGAATGAGGACCCCGCTCACAAGAGCTTACAATCTATGAGGAGATAGAGAGGGCACAAGAAGAGTGAGGACCCCGCTCACAAGAGCTTACAGTCTATGAGGAGATAGAGAGGACACAAGAGGAGTGAGGGCCCCGCTCACAAGAGCTTACAATCTATGAGGAGATAGAGAGGACACAAGAGGAGTGAGGACCCCGCTCACAAGAGCTTACAATCTATGATTATGTAGCCCTATTTGGGGGGGGTATGAGTATTATCCCTCCCGCAACAGACTCTGGCGCTGACCTGTGTGTATAATGGGACCTGAAGCCTTCGCTGAAGGGAAGAGTGGGAACATATATGAAATATATCAGTGCCTCCACCCAGGATAGAGCCTCTGTATTACAGGGAGGATCTCTTCCTGGGACTTACCCATGAGGTACAGTTAGTAGCCTTAACAAGGATCACTGTACTAATCTCACAGTCTGAAGAATACATACAGATACCACATAAGGTTATAACAGTAGCTTTATAAGAATCAACAGGGTAATAATACATACATAAAATATACTCAGAACACAGCAATACTACAACAACCAGCAAGTCCTCAACCGTCTTAGGTTATATACCCGGGTATATATATAGATATATAGCAAGAGTCCAGTGCACAATACCTCCAGGCAACAGAAGAGATGCAGGGGCCCCTGTGGATGACTGTGGATCCTCGGATTCTTCCAGGAGATGACAGACAGCCGATCAGGAGATGATGATGATGATGGTGAGATTCTTCACAGGCAGCAAACAGGGCGACGGTGACGGCAGTAGATGCAGGCCTGACTACCCTAACACTGAGTCCTTAACCTGCCAGCTAAACTACTAGTGCCACCGGGCCTCTAACTAGCTAGTTGGCCTTCGGAAGCCTAACCTATCACTGCCCTGAACTATATATATATATGGATCCCTAACTACGGTTACTAGCTAGGTCCTGTGAGTATATAGGGGGTAACACATACCTAACTATATACTGTGAAGTAAAGAGGAACAAGTGGCTCTTAGACTCCCCCAGACATAACATGTCTGTCTCAGCAGCTCTGCTCACATCTCTCCCCCCAGCAGCTCTGCCTCACATGTGTCTGACTCACTGTATTTACAAAACAAAACTTGCACTGAATGCCTGGGGTCTCTGAAGCCAAACTGCAGGGGCAAAGAAGCCAGATACATTATATACTAGTAGAAATGGCAGTTCCCTACACTCTCCCTCTGGTGAAATCTTTACGTCACGTCAAAGACATACAAAGTCATAGTATACAGTCAACATTACCAATGACAATGTCAATATGGTTGCTTTTGCATTTACAGAGTCACAACAGGTTAATAGGTATACATGCCAGCAGGAGCGAAAATTGGTAACATATTGACCAAAGTGGACACTGCACCCACCCAAGCATGGTATAAATGAGGCTGAGTAGTAAATCTGGGGTCCCCCAAACTATCATATGTCAGCATAGGTGGAGGGTGTCTAATTCTCTCTCCTCTCCGTACCTCTCTCTGAGGTAAACTAGCATGTCCAGGCCCTAAACTAGGGTTGTCTGCCATGGGAGGGGATGGTGCTGGTGGCGTAGGAGAGCTAGATCCCTGCTCATCTGTAGACACAGATCTAGGTACGAATTCTGGAGTTTGAGGGTTCATAGGTCTCCCTGAAGGAGAAGATACTGGTGATCTAGGAACTTCAGGAGCCACAGTCCAATCACTCTCAGGAGTTTCAGGAAGGTCAGGTGGAATATCGGCTAAGGACTGTGGAGAATCGCAGGCCGAGCCATCATTGGAGATATCCATACCATCAATCTGAGGTACAGGCAACAAATGATTTCTATGCCAAGTCCTGATCCTCCCGTCCCGTCCTTTTATCTTGTAGACTGGTATTCCAGGCAACCGATCTACCACTGTAAAGAGTTCACTCCGCCATCGATCAGCCAGCTTATGTTTTGCAGATGCTCCCAAATTCCGTAGCAGAACATGGTCCCCAGGGTTCAATTCTCGGTATCTTACTCGAAGATCAAATCTCCTTTTATTTCCTTCATTCACTTTGGCTGCATTTTCCTCAGCCAGCTGATAAGCACTCTTAAGCGTTTCTTTCAAACGTGCCACGTATCGGTAATGATCTCGATGACTGATACCATCGGTAGAGACTCCCAACAAGATGTCAATAGGTAGCCTAGGCTCTCTTCCAAACATCAGAAAGTATGGTGAATATCCTGTGCTCTCGTGCCTTGTACTATTATAGGCATGCACCATAGCCTCCACTTTTCGACTCCAGGATCGCTTATCCTCAATTCGTAAGGTACCAAGCATATCAAGTAAAGTCCTGTTAAATCTTTCAGGAAGGGCATCTCCCTCTGGATGGTAAGGCGTCGTCCGACTTTTGCGGATGTTCAACAACTGAAGTAACTCTTTGATCAGGTTACTCTCAAAATCCCGGCCTTGATCAGAATGCAACCGGTGTGGTAAGCCATAATGGATAAAATACTTTTCCCAAAGCACTCTTGCAACAGTGACTGCTTTTTGATCCTTAGTCGGAAAGGCTTGAGCATATCGTGTGAAGTGATCAGTCACCACCAATACATTTCCAAATCCTCTGGAGTCGTTGTCAATACAAAGGAAGTCTATGCAGACAAGATCCATGGGGCCCGAACTCTTCAAGTGTCCCATGAAGGCCGCTCGAACAGGGACAGTCTTCCTCTGCAAACATCTGCGACAGCACCTACACAGACGAGTCACGGTATCTCTCATTTTGGGCCAGTAGAATCGGTCTTGTATTAGGCCATAAGTCTTCTCAGGTCCCAAATGACCATGATAATCATGCAGACTTCGGAAAATCATCTTCTGAAAGCAGCTTGGAATAACTAGTTGGCGCCTTCCAGGGTGATCATGATACAGCACCACACGATAAAGTAGGCCATTGTCTATTTCAAACTTCTCCCAATCTCGTAGAAGTTGACTGCATTCAGAGGGTAGGGATGTCTTTAACATTTCTCTGTCTTGAGAACTCACTGCTTGATAAAGAGGTCCAATTAAAGGATCAGTCTTTTGACTCCAGATCATTCGCTTTGAAGATATAGAACAACTCTCAAAGGATCCTAAAGCGGCAGGGTAGGCAAACATGTCTGGTACAGCTTCGGGACCTCCCCCAATAGAGTCAATAAGCCGAGTTTCAGAAAAGGCTACTCGGTCTTCAACTACAGCAGCCATGGCACACAAAGCTCCTACTCCAGGACTTGGCACTTCTTCCCATTCATCCACTACTTCCGGACTAGGTAATCCAGGCCGTCTTGATAGAGCATCTGCCCCAATGTTCTTAGGCCCCGATTTATACTTGAGTGTGAATTGGTAGTTGGATAAAGCTGCCAACCAGCGATGTCCTGTAGCATCGAGTTTAGCGGTTGACAAAACGTAGGTCAGTGGATTGTTGTCTGTTCTTACTTCAAACGTGGCTCCGTATAAATAGTCATGTAATTTATCAACAATGGCCCACTTGAGCGCCAAAAACTCCAATTTATGTACTGGATAATTTTTCTCGCTGGGAGAAAGACTTCGACTTATGAAAGCTATGGGCCGTAACCCGGCCGGGTATTCTTGGTGCAGCACGCCACCTAATCCTTCAAAGCTGGCATCTACATGTAGCACATATGGCTTCTGTGCATCAGCATAAGCCAGAACGGGAGCTTCTGTCAATTTCTTCTTCAACAACTTAAATGCTTCTTCACAATCCGCAGTCCACCTATCGCCAAAAAGGCTTTTGGAAGACCCTTTCTTCTTTCCCGGATCTCCTGCATCACTCTTCAACAGGTCGAGGAGGGCTCGAGCAATTTTTGAATATCCTTCCACAAATCGTCGATAGAATCCACAAAACCCCAAGAAAGATTGCAACTCCGTAATATTTTGCGGTCGGGGCCAATTCACCACAGCTTCAATCTTACCAGGATCGGTAGCAACTCCTTCAGCAGAAACAATATGACCTACATAAGTGACCGAAGATCTACAAAATTTGCATTTGTCAGCCGACAACTTCTGCCCCTCTTCTTTTAAGCGTTGGAGTACTCTCATGAGTCGTTCTTCATGTTCTTCCAGCGTCTTTCCAAACACAATAATGTCATCAAGATATACAAGGCATTCCCGGGGCACTAAATCACCTAACACTCTTTCCATCAACCTTTGGAACGTTGCTGGCGCACCTTTTGTACCTTGCGGCATACGAGTGAACTGAAAGAAACCCAAGGGGCATATGAAGGCTGTCTTTTCCTGATCCTCAGGTGCCATTGGGACTTGATAGTATCCCGATCTTAGGTCCAGCACTGTGAACCAACAGTTTCCATTCAGAGCTTCCAGAGCTTCTTCAATTCTCGGCAGTGTATACTGATCAGGTAAGGTTCTCCGGTTCAGAGTTCTGTAATCCACACATAGGCGAATTGCTCCAGATTTTTTTCTTACCACCACAATAGGTGAGGCATAGGGGCTCTTACTGTCCACAATGATCCCCCGACCTTTCATTTGCTGTAGAGTCTGTCTTAACTCATCAACATCCTTTGGAGCAACTCTCCGTGGTCGCTCCCGGAAGGGAGTAGAATCGGTCAATCGGAAAGTGTGTTGAGCACTTTTAGCACAACCTACATCCATATCATCCATGGAGAACACTTCCGATAATTCAGACAACTTCTGTGTCAGTCGCTGATTCCAGGCCTCTGGTAAATGTGGATCACTCAAGTCAAGATTGAGATTAGGGATTGCATCTCGGATTTGAATCCTGCACACTTCAGCGTATGGATTTACTCCAAGCACAGGGTAGCAGTGGGCCACATTCTGGTATGGTCCAATTACAATCGGATGCGGTGAACAGTTCCTCACTGTCACACAGGTAGATAACTCCACTTTATTTCTCCAGTCCTTTCTCTCTGGGATCACCATCCAGCCATTCTGGTTAATCATTTCTTCAGGGGTTTCCATAAGGACATAACTCCCCCCTTCAAGCAAATCGGGAGCAATGCTGGAGGCTACTCTCAGGACTCTCTCCCCGCCGGCAGGAACTTCCACGGTTCTCTCACCGATATGATATACCATTCCATGTCGATAGCCAGTAGACAGGGCATCACAGAGTTCTCTAAGATCAGAAGATATATTCACCGGCTGAGCTGCAGGGTTCCAATCTCTTCCAAGAAACTTCTGAAAAGCATAATGCACTGCGGGACAATTAGAGCCAAGTATCACAGGAGCTGCACAAGAATCCCCTGTATCAGGACAGACAAGAGCCGTAATCTTCATGGGAGCGACACTCTGATCTTCTAATTCAGGGACAGCTATAACTACTTGTAGGCTGCCATCTACAGGATATGATCCTGAATTAAGCCCCCACAATTTCATTTGTCCTGTAGACTGAAGAGGTATATCCCTCAGATACTTTTGGTAGAACGAGCGATAAATCAGGGTCACTTGAGATCCTGTATCAAACAGGGCAGGAGCGGCATGACCATTGACAGTGACTTTGACAACGGACCTGGAGCCCGCGATAGCGCCTCTGGTCTTTACTCGGCCCGCCTTCCTTCGGTGTCTTTGATTCTGAATAGAGAAGACAGCACTGTGTCCCAATCCCTCACTGTCCTCCGTACACTGTCTGGCAGTATGGCCCGTCTGACCACATTTATAACAGGTTCTAGCATCCTTCCTCCGTTGAGTGGCAGTGGGTGGAGTGGCGGACTGTCTAAGTTCTGACCGCTCCGCTGGTTTGTCCTTGTTTGAATTAGGAACAACATCTTCTTTAGAGATGCTTTTCGCTTTCTTAGGGGTACTAAAACTAATGTCAGCTTCTTGTTTCTTCACTAACTTCATTAAGTCAGGAAATGGAAGGACTCTATCAGATAGTAAGACCTTGAGTACTTGAGCAAGAGGATGATGAGGTTGTAACCCTCTCACCAACTGACTGGTTCTCATAGCGTCTACCTCTGAAGTAGATATAGCTGCGTGGTACACCAGACGTGAAAGAAGTAGCTGTAAACGGTTAATAAAAGTAGAGACATTTTCCCCTTCTTTTTGACGAACCATTCGGTAATCAGCAACCATCTGGGCAAGGTCATAGTATGGCTCAAAGTGATCAGACCGTACTTGTATATAGTCCAATGCATTCACTCCTTCATGAGAGTCTCTGTACAAGCGGATCAATTCTGCAGCAGGAGACCGCAAACTTTCACTGATACGCTGCCGCTTGCCTTCTTCAGAGCAAGACCATTCCTTCAGGCATTGGAGAGTATGTTCTTTCCATATCTCAAAGTTTTCCTCCCCTTGTGGTACTGGGACATTACCAGAGAATACTTTTAGTTTCTTGTAGTGAGTGGCCTGCAGGCCCTGAGCTAACATTTCAGTCAGCCTGGCTAAAGTGCTAATAGCACTGTCACTAGAGGAACTGCTAGCGACGGCCATACTGGGGGGGTAACTGGCTGAGCGGGGTTCTTCCTTTACCTGAACCAGGGGGGGAACAGGCGGTCGGTAATCCCATGTAGTAGCTAGTGGGAGGTTCCCCTCTGAGCTATATCGCTTCTCCATATCAATGACTATTCCCACTTCTAAATCTCAGCAGTGCCTCCAAATGTAGCCCTATTTGGGGGGGGTATGAGTATTATCCCTCCCGCAACAGACTCTGGCGCTGACCTGTGTGTATAATGGGACCTGAAGCCTTCGCTGAAGGGAAGAGTGGGAACATATATGAAATATATCAGTGCCTCCACCCAGGATAGAGCCTCTGTATTACAGGGAGGATCTCTTCCTGGGACTTACCCATGAAGTACAGTTAGTAGCCTTAACAAGGATCACTGTACTAATCTCACAGTCTGAAGAATACATACAGATACCACATAAGGTTATAACAGTAGCTTTATAAGAATCAACAGGGTAATAATACATACATACAATATACTCAGAACACAGCAGTACTACAACAACCAGCAAGTCCTCAACCGTCTTAGGTTATATACCCGGGTATATATATAGATATATAGCAAGAGTCCAGTGCACAATACCTCCAGGCAACAGAAGAGATGCAGGGGCCCCTGTGGATGACTGTGGATCCTCGGATTCTTCCAGGAGATGACAGACAGCCGATCAGGAGATGATGATGATGATGGTGAGATTCTTCACAGGCAGCAAACAGGGCGACGGTGACGGCAGTAGATGCAGGCCTGACTACCCTAACACTGAGTCCTTAACCTGCCAGCTAAACTACTAGTGCCACCGGGCCTCTAACTAGCTAGTTGGCCTTCGGAAGCCTAACCTATCACTGCCCTGAACTGTATATATATATATGGATCCCTAACTACGGTTACTAGCTAGGTCCTGTGAGTATATAGGGGGTAACACATACCTAACTATATACTGTGAAGTAAAGAGGAACAAGTGGCTCTTAGACTCCCCCAGACATAACAAGTCTGTCTCAGCAGCTCTGCTCACATCTCTCCCCCCAGCAGCTCTGCCTCACATGTGTCTGACTCACTGTATTTACAAAACAAAACTTGCACTGAATGCCTGGGGTCTCCGAAGCCAAACTGCAGGGGCAAAGAAGCCAGATACATTATATACTAGTAGAAATGGCAGTTCCCTACAATTAGATAGGAGGACACAAGAGGAGTGAGGTCCCCGCTCACAAGAGCTCACAATCTATGAGGAGATAAATTAGGACACAAGAGGAGTGAGGACCCCGCTCACAAGAGCTTACAATCTATGAGGAGATAGAGAGGAGGACACAAGAGGAGTGAGGGCCCCGCTCACAAGAGCTTACAATCTATGAGGAGATAGAGAGGGCACAAGAGGAGTGAGGACCCCGCTCACAAGAGCTTACAATCTATGAGGAGATAGGAGGAGGACACAAGAGGAGTGAGGGCCCCGCTCACAAGAGCTTACAATATATGAGGAGATAGAGAGGAGGACACAAGAGGAGTGAGGACCCCGCTCACAAGAGCTTACAGTCTATGAGGAGATAGAGAGGAGGACACAATAGGAGTGAGGACCCCGCTCACAAGAGCTTACAGTCTATGAGGAGATAGAGAGGAGGACACAATAGGAGTGAGGACCCCACTCACAAGAGCTTACAATCTATGAGGAGATAGAGAGGAGGACACAATAGGAGTGAGGACCCCGCTCACAAGAGCTTACAATCTATGAGGAGATAGAGAGGAGGACACAAGAAGAGTGAGGGCCCCGCTCACAAAAGCTTACAATCTATGAGGAGATAGAGAGGGCACAAGAGGAGTGAGGACCCCGCTCACAAGAGCTTACAATCTATCAGGAGATAGGAGGAGGACACAAGAGGAGTGAGGACCCCGCTCACAAGAGCTTACAATATATGAGGAGATGGAGAGGACACAAGAGGAGTGAGGACCTCGCTCACAAGAGCTTACAATCTATGAAGAGATAGGAGGACACAAGAGGAGTGAGGACCCCGCTCACAAGAGCTTACAATATATGAGGAGATAGGAGGAGGACACAAGAGGACTGAGAACCCCGCTCACAAGAGCTTACAATCTATGAGGTGATAGAGAGGAGGACCCAAGAGGAGTGAGGACCCCGCTCACAGGAGCTTACAATCTATGAGGAGATAGGAGAAGGACACAAAAGAAGTGAGGGCCCCGCTCACAGGAGCTTACAATCTATGAGGAGATAGAGGGGGACACAAGAGGAGTGAGGGCCCCGCTCACAAGAGCTTACAGTCTATCAGGAGATAGGAGGAGGACACAAGAGGAGTGAGGACCTTGCTCACAAGAGCTTACAATCTATGAGGAGATAGAGAGGAGGACCCAAGAGGAATGAGGACCCCGCTCACAAGAGCTTGCAGTCTGTGAGGAGATAGAGAGGAGGACACAAGAGGAATGAGGGTCCCGCTCACAAGAGCTTACAATCTATGAGGAGATAGGAGGACACAAGAGGAGTGAGGACCCTGCTCACAAGAGCTCACAATCTATGAGGAGATAAATTAGGACACAAGAGGAGTGAGGACCCCGCTCACAAGAGTTTACAATCTATGAGGAGATAGAGAGGACACAAGAGGAGTGAGGGCCCCGCTCACAAGAGCTTACAATCTATGAGGAGATAGGAGGAGAACACAAGAGGAGTGAGGACCCCGCTCACAAGAGCTTACAGTCTATGAGGAGATAGGAGGACACCAGAGGAGTGAGGACCCCGCTCACAAGAGCTTACAGTCTATGAGGAGATAGGAGGAGAACACAAGAGGAGTGACGACCCGCTCACAAGAGCTTACAATCTATGAGGAGATAGGAGGAGAACACAAGAGGAGTGAGGACCCCGCACACAAGAGCTTACAATCTATGAGGTGATAGAGAGGAGGACCCAAGAGGAGTGAGGACCCCGCTCACAGGAGCTTACAATCTATGAGGAGATAGGAGGAGAACACAAGAGGAGAGAGGACCCCGCACACAAGAGCTTACAATCTATGAGGAGATAGAGAGGAGGACACAAGAGGAATGAGGGCCCTGCTCACAAGAGCTCACAATCTATGAGGAGATAGGAGGAAGACACAAGAGTAGTGAGGGCCCTGCTCACAAGAGCTTACAATCTATGAGGAAATAGGAGGAGGACACAAGAGGAGCGAGGACCCTGCTCACAAGAGCTTACAATCTATGAGGAGATAGAGAGGAGGACAGAAGAGGAGTAAGGACCCCGCTCACAAGAGCTTACAATCTACGAGGAGATAGAGAGGAGGACCCAAGAGGAGTGAGGGCCCCGCTCACAAGAGCTTACAATCTACGAGAAGATAGAGAGGAGGACCCAAGAGGAGTGAGGACCCCGATCACAAGAGCTTACAATCTATGAGGAGATAGAGAGGACATTAGAGGAGTGAGGACCCCGCTCACAAGAGTTTACAATCTATGAGGAGATAGAGAGGAGGACACAAGAGGAATGAGGGTCCCACTCACAAGAGCTTACAATCTATGAGGAGATAGAGAGGAGGACACAAGAGGAATGAGGGTCCCACTCACAAGAGCTTACAATCTATGAGGAGATAGAGAGGACACAAGAGGAGTGAGGGCCCCGCTCACAGGAGCTTACAATCTATGAGGAAATAGGAGGAGGACACAAGAGGAGCGAGGACCCTGCTCACAAGAGCTTACAATCTATGAGGAGATAGAGAGGAGGACAGAAGAGGAGTAAGGACCCCGCTCACAAGAGCTTATAATCTACGAGGAGATAGAGAGGAGGACCCAAGAGGAGTGAGGACCCCGCTCACAAGAGCTTACAATATATGAGGAGATGGAGAGGACACAAGAGGAGTGAGGACCTCGCTCACAAGAGCTTACAATCTATGAAGAGATAGGAGGACACAAGAGGAGTGAGGACCCCGCTCACAAGAGCTTACAATATATGAGGAGATAGGAGGAGGACACAAGAGGACTGAGAACCCCGCTCACAAGAGCTTACAATCTATGAGGTGATAGAGAGGAGGACCCAAGAGGAGTGAGGACCCCGCTCACAGGAGCTTACACTCTATGAGGAGATAGAGAGGAGGACACAAGTGGAGTGAGGGCCCCGCTCACAAGAGCTTACAATCTATGAGGAGATAGGAGAAGGACACAAAAGAAGTGAGGGCCCCGCTCACAGGAGCTTACAATCTATGAGGAGATAGAGGGGGACACAAGAGGAGTGAGGGCCCCGCTCACAAGAGCTTACAGTCTATCAGGAGATAGGAGGAGGACACAAGAGGAGTGAGGACCTTGCTCACAAGAGCTTACAATCTATGAGGAGATAGAGAGGAGGACCCAAGAGGAATGAGGACCCCGCTCACAAGAGCTTGCAGTCTGTGAGGAGATAGAGAGGAGGACACAAGAGGAATGAGGGTCCCGCTCACAAGAGCTTACAATCTATGAGGAGATAGGAGGACACAAGAGGAGTGAGGACCCTGCTCACAAGAGCTCACAATCTATGAGGAGATAAATTAGGACACAAGAGGAGTGAGGACCCCGCTCACAAGAGTTTACAATCTATGAGGAGATAGAGAGGACACAAGAGGAGTGAGGGCCCCGCTCACAAGAGCTTACAATCTATGAGGAGATAGGAGGAGAACACAAGAGGAGTGAGGACCCCGCTCACAAGAGCTTACAGTCTATGAGGAGATAGGAGGACACCAGAGGAGTGAGGACCCCGCTCACAAGAGCTTACAATCTATGAGGAGATAGGAGGAGAACACAAGAGGAGTGACGACCCGCTCACAAGAGCTTACAATCTATGAGGAGATAGGAGGAGAACACAAGAGGAGTGAGGACCCCGCACACAAGAGCTTACAATCTATGAGGTGATAGAGAGGAGGACCCAAGAGGAGTGAGGACCCCGCTCACAGGAGCTTACAATCTATGAGGAGATAGGAGGAGAACACAAGAGGAGAGAGGACCCCGCACACAAGAGCTTACAATCTATGAGGAGATAGAGAGGAGGACACAAGAGGAATGAGGGCCCTGCTCACAAGAGCTCACAATCTATGAGGAGATAGGAGGAAGACACAAGAGTAGTGAGGGCCCTGCTCACAAGAGCTTACAATCTATGAGGAAATAGGAGGAGGACACAAGAGGAGCGAGGACCCTGCTCACAAGAGCTTACAATCTATGAGGAGATAGAGAGGAGGACAGAAGAGGAGTAAGGACCCCGCTCACAAGAGCTTACAATCTACGAGGAGATAGAGAGGAGGACCCAAGAGGAGTGAGGGCCCCGCTCACAAGAGCTTACAATCTACGAGAAGATAGAGAGGAGGACCCAAGAGGAGTGAGGACCCCGATCACAAGAGCTTACAATCTATGAGGAGATAGAGAGGACATTAGAGGAGTGAGGACCCCGCTCACAAGAGTTTACAATCTATGAGGAGATAGAGAGGAGGACACAAGAGGAATGAGGGTCCCACTCACAAGAGCTTACAATCTATGAGGAGATAGAGAGGAGGACACAAGAGGAATGAGGGTCCCACTCACAAGAGCTTACAATCTATGAGGAGATAGAGAGGACACAAGAGGAGTGAGGGCCCCGCTCACAGGAGCTTACAATCTATGAGGAAATAGGAGGAGGACACAAGAGGAGCGAGGACCCTGCTCACAAGAGCTTACAATCTATGAGGAGATAGAGAGGAGGACAGAAGAGGAGTAAGGACCCCGCTCACAAGAGCTTATAATCTACGAGGAGATAGAGAGGAGGACCCAAGAGGAGTGAGGACCCCGATCACAAGAGCTTACAATCTATGAGGAGATAGAGAGGACATTAGAGGAGTGAGGACCCCGCTCACAAGAGTTTACAATCTATGAGGAGATAGAGAGGAGGACAGAAGAGGAGTGAGGACCCCGCTCACAAGAGCTTACAATCTATGAGGAGATAGAGAGGAGGACACAAGAGGAATGAGGGTCCCACTCACAAGAGCTTACAATCTATGAGGAGATAGAGAGGACACAAGAGGAGTGAGGGCCCCGCTCACAGGAGCTTACAATCTATGAGGAGATAGAGGAGGACACAAGAGGAGTGAGGGCCCCGCTCACAAGAGCTTACAGTCTATGAGGAGATAGGAGGATGACACAAGAGGAGTGAGGACCTTGCTCACAAGAGCTTAAAATCTATGAGGAGATAGAGAGGAGGACCCAAGAGGAATGAGGACCCCGCTCACAAGAGCTTGCAGTCTGTGAGGAGATAGAGAGGAGGACACAAGAGGAATGAGGGTCCCGCTCACAAGAGCTTACAATCTATGAGGAGATAGGAGGACACAAGAGGAGTGAGGACCCTGCTCACAAGAGCTCACAATCTATGAGGAGATAAATTAGGACACAAGAGGAGTAAGGACCCCGCTCACAAGAGCTTACAATCTATGAGGAGATAGGAGGAGAACACAAGAGGAGTGAGGACCCGCTCACAAGAGCTTACAATCTATGAGGAGATAGGAGCACACAAGACGAGTGAGGACCCCGCTCACAAGAGCTTACAATCTATGAGGAGATAGAGAGGAGGACACAAGAGGAGTGAGGACCCTGCTCACAAGAGCTCACAATCTATGAGGAGATAGGAGGAAGACACAAGAGTAGTGAGGGCCCCGCTCACAAGAGCTTACAATCTATGAGGAAATAGGAGGAGGACACAAGAGGAGCGAGGACCCTGCTCACAAGAGCTTACAATCTATGAGGAGATAGAGAGGAGGACACAAGAGGAGTAAGGACCCCGCTCACAAGAGCTTACAATGTACGAGGAGATAGAGAGGAGGACCCAAGAGGAGTGAGGGCCCTGCTCACAAGAGCTTACAATCTACGAGGAGATAGAGAGGAGGACCCAAGAGGAGTGAGGACCCCGATCACAAGAGCTTGCAATCTATGAGGAGATAGAGAGAAGGACACAAGAAGAGTGAGGGCCCCGCTCACAAGAGCTTACAATCTATGAGGGGATAGGAGGAGGACACAAGAGGAGTGAGGACCCCGCTCACAAGAGCTTACAACCTATGAGGAGATAGAGAGGACACAAGAGGAGTGAGGACCCCGCTCACAAGAGCTTACAATCTATGAGGAGATAGAGGAGGACACAAGAGGAGTGAGGACCCCGCTCACAAGAGCTTACAATCTATGAGGAGATAGAGAGGAGGACACAAGAGGAGTGAAGACCCTGCTCACAAGAGCATACTATCTATGAGGAGATAGGAGGACACAAAAGAAGTGAGGGCCCCGCTCACAAGAGATTACAATCTATGAGGAGATAGGAGGAGGACACAAGGGGAGTGAGGACCCCGCTCACAAGAGCTTACAATCTATGAGGAGATAGGACACAAGAGGAGTGAGAGCCCTGCTCACAAGAGCTTACAATCTATGAGGAGATAGGAGGAGAACACAAGAGGAGTGAGGACCCCGCTCACAAGAGTTTACAATCTATGAGGAGATAGAGAGGACACAAGAGGAGTGAGGGCCCCGCTCACAAGAGCTTACAATCTATGAGGAGATAGGAGGAGAACACAAGAGGAGTGAGGACCCCGCTCACAAGAGCTTACAATCTATGCGGAGATAGAGAGGAGGACACAAGAGGAGTGAGGGCCCCGCTCACAAGAGCTTACAATCTATGAGGAGATAGAGAGGACACAAGAGGAGTGAGGACCCCGCTGACAAGAGCTTACAATCTATGAGGTGATAGAGAGGAAACAAGAGGAGTGAGGACCCCGCTCACAAGAGCTTCCAATATATAAGGAGATAGAGGAGGACACAAGAGGAGTGAGGGCCCCGCTCACAAGAGCGTACAGTCTATGAGGAGATAGGAGAAGGACACAAAAGAAGTGAGGGCCCCGCTCACAAGAGCTTACAATCTATGAGGAGATAGAGGAGGACACAAGAGGAGTGAGGGCCCCGCTCACAAGAGCTTACAGTCTATGAGGAGATAGAAAGGAGGACCCAAGAGGAATGAGGACCCCGCTCACAAGAGCTTACAGTCTGTGAGGAGATAGAGAGGAGGACACATAGGAATGAGGACCCCGCTCACAAGAGCTTACAATCTATGAGGAGATAGAGAGGGCACAAGAAGAGTGAGGACCCCGCTCACAAGAGCTTACAATCTATGAGGAGATAGAGAGGAGGAAACAAGAGGAATGAGGGTCCCGCTCACAAGATCTTACAATCTATGAGGAGATAGGAGGACACAAGAGGAGTGAGGACCCCGCTCACAAGAGCTCACAATCTATGAGGAGATAAATTAGGACACAAGAGGAGTGAGGACCCCGCTCACAAGAGCTTACAATCTATGAGGAGATAGGAGGAGAACACAAGAGGAGTGAGGACCCGCTCACAAGAGCTTACAATCTATGAGGAGATAGAGAGGACAGAAGAGGAGTGAGGACCCCGCTCACAAGAGCTTACAATATATGAGGAAATAGGAGGAGGACACAAGAGGAGCGAGGACCCTGCTCACAAGAGCTTACAATCTATGAGGAGATAGAGAGGAGGACACAAGAGGAGTGAGGGCCCCGCTCACAAAAGCTTACAATCTATGAGGAGATAGAGAGGGCACAAGAGGAGTGAGGACCCCGCTCACAAGAGCTTACAATCTATGAGGAGATAGGAGGAGAACACAAGAGGAGTGAGGACCCCGCTCACAAGAGTTTACAATCTATGAGGAGATAGAGAGGACACAAGAGGAGTGAGGGCCCCGCTCACAAGAGCTTACAATCTATGAGGAGATAGGAGGAGAACACAAGAGGAGTGAGGACCCCGCTCACAAGAGCTTACAATCTATGCGGAGATAGAGAGGAGGACACAAGAGGAGTGAGGGCCCCGCTCACAAGAGCTTACAATCTATGAGGAGATAGAGAGGACACAAGAGGAGTGAGGGCCCCGCTCACAAGAGCTTACAATCTATGAGGAGATAGAGAGGAGGACACAAGAGGAGTGAGGACCCCGCTGACAAGAGCTTACAATCTATGAGGTGATAGAGAGGAAACAAGAGGAGTGAGGACCCCGCTCACAAGAGCTTCCAATATATAAGGAGATAGAGGAGGACACAAGAGGAGTGAGGGCCCCGCTCACAAGAGCGTACAGTCTATGAGGAGATAGGAGAAGGACACAAAAGAAGTGAGGGCCCCGCTCACAAGAGCTTACAATCTATGAGGAGATAGAGGAGGACACAAGAGGAGTGAGGGCCCCGCTCACAAGAGCTTACAGTCTATGAGGAGATAGAAAGGAGGACCCAAGAGGAATGAGGACCCCGCTCACAAGAGCTTACAGTCTGTGAGGAGATAGAGAGGAGGACACATAGGAATGAGGACCCCGCTCACAAGAGCTTACAATCTATGAGGAGATAGAGAGGGCACAAGAAGAGTGAGGACCCCGCTCACAAGAGCTTACAATCTATGAGGAGATAGAGAGGAGGAAACAAGAGGAATGAGGGTCCCGCTCACAAGATCTTACAATCTATGAGGAGATAGGAGGACACAAGAGGAGTGAGGACCCCGCTCACAAGAGCTCACAATCTATGAGGAGATAAATTAGGACACAAGAGGAGTGAGGACCCCGCTCACAAGAGCTTACAATCTATGAGGAGATAGGAGGAGAACACAAGAGGAGTGAGGACCCGCTCACAAGAGCTTACAATCTATGAGGAGATAGAGAGGACAGAAGAGGAGTGAGGACCCCGCTCACAAGAGCTTACAATCTATGAGGAGATAGAGAGGAGGACACAAGAGGAATGAGGGCCCCGCTCACAAGAGCTCACAATCTATGAGGAGATAGGAGGAAGACACAAGAGTAGTGAGGGCCCCGCTCACAAGAGCTTACAATATATGAGGAAATAGGAGGAGGACACAAGAGGAGCGAGGACCCTGCTCACAAGAGCTTACAATCTATGAGGAGATAGAGAGGAGGACACAAGAGGAGTGAGGGCCCCGCTCACAAAAGCTTACAATCTATGAGGAGATAGAGAGGGCACAAGAGGAGTGAGGACCCCGCTCACAAGAGCTTACAATCTATGAGGAGATAGGAGGAGGACACAAGAGGAGTGAGGGCCCCGCTCACAAGAGCTTACAATATATGATGAGATAGAGAGGAGGACACAAGAGGAGTGAGGACCCCGCTCACAAGAGCTTACAATCTATGAGGAGATAGAGAGGAGGACACAAGAATAGTGAGGGCCCCGCTCACAAAAGCTTACAATCTATGAGGAGATAGAGAGGGCAGAAGAGGAGTGAGGACCCCGCTCAAAAGAGCTTACAATCTATCAGGAGATAGGAGGAGGACACAAGAGGAGTGAGGACCCCGATCACAAGAGCTTACAATATATGAGGAGATGGAGAGGACACAAGAGGAGTGAGGACCTCGCTCACAAGAGCTTACAATCTATGAAGAGATAGGAGGACACAAGAGGAGTGAGGACCCCGCTCACAAGAGCTTACAATATATGAGGAGATAGGAGGAGGACACAAGAGGACTGAGAACCCCGCTCACAAGAGCTTACAATCTATGAGGTGATAGAGAGGAGGACCCAAGAGGAGTGAGGACCCCGCTCACAGGAGCTTACACTCTATGAGGAGATAGAGAGGAGGACACAAGTGGAGTGAGGGCCCCGCTCACAAGAGCTTACAATCTATGAGGAGATAGGAGAAGGACACAAAAGAAGTGAGGGCCCCGCTCACAGGAGCTTACAATCTATGAGGAGATAGAGAGGACAGAAGAGGAGTGAGGACCCCGCTCACAAGAGCTTACAATCTATGAGGAGATAGAGAGGAGGACACAAGAGGAATGTGGGCCCCGCTCACAAGAGCTCACAATCTATGAGGAGATAGGAGGAAGACACAAGAGTAGTGAGGGCCCCGCTCACAAGAGCTTACAATATATGAGGAAATAGGAGGAGGACACAAGAGGAGTGAGGACCCCGCTCACAAGAGCTTACAATCTATGAGGAGATAGAGAGGAGGACACAAGAAGAGTGAGGGCCCCGCTCACAAAAGCTTACAATCTATGAGGAGATAGAGAGGGCACAAGAGGAGTGAGGACCCCGCTCACAAGAGCTTACAATCTATCAGGAGATAGGAGGAGGACACAAGAGGAGTGAGGACCCCGATCACAAGAGCTTACAATATATGAGGAGATGGAGAGGACACAAGAGGAGTGAGGACCTCGCTCACAAGAGCTTACAATCTATGAAGAGATAGGAGGACACAAGAGGAGTGAGGACCCCGCTCACAAGAGCTTACAATCTATGAGGTGATAGAGAGGAGGACCCAAGAGGAGTGAGGACCCCGCTCACAGGAGCTTACACTCTATGAGGAGATAGAGAGGAGGACACAAGTGGAGTGAGGGCCCCGCTCACAAGAGCTTACAATCTATGAGGAGATAGGAGAAGGACACAAAAGAAGTGAGGGCCCCGCTCACAGGAGCTTACAATCTATGAGGAGATAGAGGAGGACACAAGAGGAGTGAGGGCCCCACTCACAAGAGCTTACAATCTATGAGGAGGTAGGAGGAGGACACAAGAGGAGTGAGGACCTTGCTCACAAGAGCTTACAATCTATGAGGAGATAGAGAGGACGACCCAAGAGGAATGAGGACCCCGCTCACAAGAGCTTGCAGTCTGTGAGGAGATAGAGAGGAGGACACAAGAGGAATGAGGGTCCCGCTCACAAGAGCTTACAATCTATGAGGAGATAGGAGGACACAAGAGGAGTGAGGACCCTGCTCACAAGAGCTCACAATCTATGAGGAGATAAATTAGGACACAAGAGGAGTGAGGACCCCGATCACAAGAGCTTACAATCTATGAGGAGATAGAGAGGACATTAGAGGAGTGAGGACCCCGCTCACAAGAGTTTACAATCTATGAGGAGATAGAGAGGAGGACAGAAGAGGAGTGAGGACGCCGCTCACAAGAGCTTACAATCTATGAAGAGATAGAGAGGAGGACACAAGAGGAATGAGTGTCCCGCTCACAAGAGCTTACAATCTATGAGGAGATAGGAGGACACAAGAGGAGTGAGGACCCTGCTCACAAGAGCTCACAATCTATGAGGAGATAAATTAGGACACAAGAGGAGTGAGGACCCCGCTCACAAGAGTTTACAATCTATGAGGACATAGAGAGGACACAAGAGGAGTGAGGGCCCCGCTCACAAGAGCTTACAATCTATGAGGAGATAGGAGGAGAACACAAGAGGAGTGAGGACCCCACTCACAAGAGCTTACAGTCTATGAGGAGATAGGAGGACACAAGAGGAGTGAGGACCCCGCTCACAAGAGCTTACAATCTATGAGGAGATAGGAGGAGAACACAAGAGGAGTGAGGACCCGCTCACAAGAGCTTACAATCTATGAGGAGATAGGAGGAGAACACAAGAGGAGTGAGGACCCCGCACACAAGAGCTTACAATCTATGAGGTGATAGAGAGGAGGACCCAAGAGGAGTGAGGACCCCGCTCACAGGAGCTTACAATCTATGAGGAGATAGGAGGAGAACACAAGAGGAGTGAGGACCCCGCACACAAGAGCTTACAATCTATGAGGAGATAGAGAGGAGGACACAAGAGGAATGAGGGCCCTGCTCACAAGAGCTCACAATCTATGAGGAGATAGGAGGAAGACACAAGAGTAGTGAGGGCCCCGCTCACAAGAGCTTACAATCTATGAGGAAATAGGAGGAGGACACAAGAGGAGCGAGGACCCTGCTCACAAGAGCTTACAATCTATGAGGAGATAGAGAGGAGGACAGAAGAGAAGTAAGGACCCCGCTCACAAGAGCTTACAATCTACGTGGAGCTAGAGAGGAGGACCCAAGAGGAGTGAGGACCCCGATCACAAGAGCTTACAATCTATGAGGAGATAGAGAGGACATTAGAGGAGTGAGGACCCCGCTCACAAGAGTTTACAATCTATGAGGAGATAGAGAGGAGGACAGAAGAGGAGTGAGGACGCCGCTCACAAGAGCTTACAATCTATGAGGAGATAGAGAGGAGGACACAAGAGGAATGAGGGTCCCACTCACAAGAGCTTACAATCTATGAGGAGATAGAGAGGACACAAGAGGAGTGAGGGCCCCGCTCACAGGAGCTTACAATCTATGAGGAGATAGAGAAGGACACAAGAGGAGTGAGGGCCCCGCTCACAAGAGCTTACAGTCTATGAGGAGATAGGAGGAGGACACAAGAGGAGTGAGGACCTTGCTCACAAGAGCTTACAATCTATGAGGAGATAGGAGGACCCAAGAGGAATGAGGACCCCACTCACAAGAGCTTGCAGTCTGTGAGGAGATAGAGAGGAGGACACAAGAGGAATGAGGGTCCCGCTCACAAGAGCTTACAATCTATGAGGAGATAGGAGGACACAAGAGGAGTGAGGACCCTGCTCACAAGAGCTCACAATCTATGAGGAGATAAATTAGGACACAAGAGGAGTAAGGACCCCGCTCACAAGAGCTTACAATCTATGAGGAGATAGGAGGAGAACACAAGAGGAGTGAGGACCCGCTCAGAAGAGCTTACAATCTATGAGGAGATAGGAGGACACAAGAGGAGTGAGGACCCCGCTCACAAGAGCTTACAATCTATGAGGAGATAGAGAGGAGGACACAAGAGGAATGAGGGCCCTGCTCACAAGAGCTCACAATCTATGAGGAGATAGGAGGAAGACACAAGAGGAGCGAAGACCCTGCTCACAAGAGCTTTCAATCTATGAGGAGATAGAGAGGAGGACACAAGAGGAGTAAGGACCCCGCTCACAAGAGCTTACAATCTACGAGGAGATAGAGAGGAGGACCCAAGAGGAGTGAGGGCCCCGCTCACAAGAGCTTACAATCTACGAGGAGATAGAGAGGAGGACCCAAGAGGAGTGAGGACCCCGATCACAAGAGCTTGCAATCTATGAGGAGATAGAGAGAAGGACACAAGAAGAGTGAGGGCCCCGCTCACAAGAGCTTACAATCTATGAGGAGATAGAGAGGACACAAGAGGAGTGAGGACCCCGCTCACAAGAGCTTACAATCTATGAGGAGATAGAGAGGACATAAGAGGAGTGACGACCCCGCTCACAAGAGCTTACAATCTATGAGGAGATAAATTAGGACACAAGAGGAGTGAGGACCCCGCTCACAAAAGCTTACAATCTATGAGGAGATAGGAGGAGAATACAAGAGGAGTGAGGACCCCGCTCACAAGAGCTTACAATCTATGAGGAGATAGAGAGGATACAAGCGGAGTGAGGACTCCGCTCACTAGAGCTTACAATCTATGAGGAGATAGAGAGGAGGACAGAAGAGGAGTGAGGACCCCGCTCACAAGAGCTTACAATCTATGAGGAGATAGGAGGAAGACACAAGAGTATTGAGATCCCCGCTCACAAGAGCTTACAATCTATGAGGAGATAGGAGGAGGACACAAGAGGAGTGAGGACCCCACTCACAAGAGCTTACAATCTATGAGGAGATAGAGAGGACACAAGAGGAGTGAGGGCCCCGCTCACAAGAGCTCACAATCTATGAGGAGATAAATTAGGACACAAGAGGAGTGAGGACCCCGCTCACAAGAGCTTACAATCTATGAGGAGATAGAGAGGAGGACACAAGAGGAATGAGGGCCCCGCTCACAAGAGCTTACAATCTATGAGGAGATAGGAGGAAGACACAAGAGTAGTGAGGGCCCCGCTCACAAGAGCTTACAATATATGAGGAAATAGGAGGAGGACACAAGAGGAGCGAGGACCCTGCTCACAAGAGCTTACAATCTATGAGGAGATAGAGAGGAGGACACAAGAGGAGTGAGGGCCCCGCTCACAAAAGCTTACAATCTATGAGGAGATAGAGAGGGCACAAGAGGAGTGAGGACCCCGCTCACAAGAGCTTACAATCTATGAGGAGATAGGAGGAGGACACAAGAGGAGTGAGGGCCCCGCTCACAAGAGCTTACAATATATGAGGAGATAGAGAGGAGGACACAAGAAGAGTGAGGGCCCCGCTCACAAAAGCTTACAATCTATGAGGAGATAGAGAGGGCACAAGAGGAGTGAGGACCCCGCTCACAAGAGCTTACAATCTATCAGGAGATAGGAGGAGGACACAAGAGGAGTGAGGACCCCGATCACAAGAGCTTACAATATATGAGGAGATGGAGAGGACACAAGAGGAGTGAGGACCTCGCTCACAAGAGCTTACAATCTATGAAGAGATAGGAGGACACAAGAGGAGTGAGGACCCCGCTCACAAGAGCTTACAATATATGAGGAGATAGGAGGAGGACACAAGAGGACTGAGAACCCCGCTCACAAGAGCTTACAATCTATGAGGTGATAGAGAGGAGGACCCAAGAGGAGTGAGGACCCCGCTCACAGGAGCTTACACTCTATGAGGAGATAGAGAGGAGGACACAAGTGGAGTGAGGGCCCCACTCACAAGAGCTTACAATCTATGAGGAGATAGGAGAAGGACACAAAAGAAGTGAGGGCCCCTCTCACAGGAGCTTACAATCTATGAGGAGATAGAGGAGGACACAAGAGGAGTGAGCGCCCCGCTCACAAGAGCTTACAGTCTATCAGGAGATAGGAGGAGGACACAAGAGGAGTGAGGACCTTGCTCACAAGAGCTTACAATCTATGAGGAGATAGAGAGGAGGACCCAAGAGGAATGAGGACCCCACTCACAAGAGCTTGCAGTCTGTGAGGAGATAGAGAGGAGGACACAAGAGGAATGAGGGTCCCGCTCACAAGAGCTTACAATCTATGAGGAGATAGGAGGACACAAGAGGAGTGAGGACCCTGCTCACAAGAGCTCACAATCTATGAGGAGATAAATTAGGACACAAGAGGAGTGAGGACCCCGCTCACAAGAGTTTACAATCTATGAGGAGATAGAGAGGACACAAGAGGAGTGAGGGCCCCGCTCACAAGAGCTTACAATCTATGAGGAGATAGGAGGAGAACACAAGAGGAGTGAGGACCCCGCTCACAAGAGCTTACAGTCTATGAGGAGATAGGAGGACACAAGAGGAGTGAGGACCCCGCTCACAAGAGCTTACAATCTATGAGGAGATAGGAGGAGAACACGAGAGGACTGAGGACCCGCTCACAAGAGCTTACAATCTATGAGGAGATAGGAGGAGAACACAAGAGGAGTGAGGACCCCGCACACAAGAGCTTACAATCTATGAGGTGATAGAAAGGAGGACCCAAGAGGAGTGAGGACCCCGCTCACAGGAGCTTACAATCTATGAGGAGATAGGAGGAGAACACAAGAGGAGTGAGGACCCCGCACACAAGAGCTTACAATCTATGAGGAGATAGAGAGGAGGACACAAGAGGAATGAGGGCCCTGCTCACAAGAGCTCACAATCTATGAGGAGATAGGAGGAAGACACAAGAGTAATGAGGGGCCCGCTCACAAGAGCTTACAATCTATGAGGAAATAGGAGGAGGACACAAGAGGAGCGAGGACCCTGCTCACAAGAGCTTACAATCTATGAGGAGATAGAGAGGAGGACAGAAGAGGAGTAAGGAACCCGCTCACAAGAGCTTACAATCTACGAGGAGATAGAGAGGAGGACCCAAGAGGAGTGAGGGCCCCGCTCACAAGAGCTTACAATCTACGAGAAGATAGAGAGGAGGACCCAAGAGGAGTGAGGACCCCGATCACAAGAGCTTACAATCTATGAGGAGATAGAGAGGACATTAGAGGAGTGAGGACCCCGCTCACAAGAGTTTACAATCTATGAGGAGATAGAGAGGAGGACAGAAGAGGAGTGAGGACGCCGCTCACAAGAGCTTACAATCTATGAAGAGATAGAGAGGAGGACACAAGAGGAATGAGTGTCCCGCTCACAAGAGCTTACAATCTATGAGGAGATAGGAGGACACAAGAGGAGTGAGGACCCTGCTCACAAGAGCTCACAATCTATGAGGAGATAAATTAGGACACAAGAGGAGTGAGGACCCCGCTCACAAGAGTTTACAATCTATGAGGACATAGAGAGGACACAAGAGGAGTGAGGGCCCCGCTCACAAGAGCTTACAATCTATGAGGAGATAGGAGGAGAACACAAGAGGAGTGAGGACCCCACTCACAAGAGCTTACAGTCTATGAGGAGATAGGAGGACACAAGAGGAGTGAGGACCCCGCTCACAAGAGCTTACAATCTATGAGGAGATAGGAGGAGAACACAAGAGGAGTGAGGACCCGCTCACAAGAGCTTACAATCTATGAGGAGATAGGAGGAGAACACAAGAGGAGTGAGGACCCCGCACACAAGAGCTTACAATCTATGAGGTGATAGAGAGGAGGACCCAAGAGGAGTGAGGACCCCGCTCACAGGAGCTTACAATCTATGAGGAGATAGGAGGAGAACACAAGAGGAGTGAGGACCCCGCACACAAGAGCTTACAATCTATGAGGAGATAGAGAGGAGGACACAAGAGGAATGAGGGCCCTGCTCACAAGAGCTCACAATCTATGAGGAGATAGGAGGAAGACACAAGAGTAGTGAGGGCCCCCGCTCACAAGAGCTTACAATCTATGAGGAAATAGGAGGAGGACACAAGAGGAGCGAGGACCCTGCTCACAAGAGCTTACAATCTATGAGGAGATAGAGAGGAGGACAGAAGAGAAGTAAGGACCCCGCTCACAAGAGCTTACAATCTACGTGGAGCTAGAGAGGAGGACCCAAGAGGAGTGAGGACCCCGATCACAAGAGCTTACAATCTATGAGGAGATAGAGAGGACATTAGAGGAGTGAGGACCCCGCTCACAAGAGTTTACAATCTATGAGGAGATAGAGAGGAGGACAGAAGAGGAGTGAGGACGCCGCTCACAAGAGCTTACAATCTATGAGGAGATAGAGAGGAGGACACAAGAGGAATGAGGGTCCCACTCACAAGAGCTTACAATCTATGAGGAGATAGAGAGGACACAAGAGGAGTGAGGGCCCCGCTCACAGGAGCTTACAATCTATGAGGAGATAGAGAAGGACACAAGAGGAGTGAGGGCCCCGCTCACAAGAGCTTACAGTCTATGAGGAGATAGGAGGAGGACACAAGAGGAGTGAGGACCTTGCTCACAAGAGCTTACAATCTATGAGGAGATAGGAGGACCCAAGAGGAATGAGGACCCCGCTCACAAGAGCTTGCAGTCTGTGAGGAGATAGAGAGGAGGACACAAGAGGAATGAGGGTCCCGCTCACAAGAGCTTACAATCTATGAGGAGATAGGAGGACACAAGAGGAGTGAGGACCCTGCTCACAAGAGCTCACAATCTATGAGGAGATAAATTAGGACACAAGAGGAGTAAGGTCCCCGCTCACAAGAGCTTACAATCTATGAGGAGATAGGAGGAGAACACAAGAGGAGTGCGGACCCGCTCAGAAGAGCTTACAATCTATGAGGAGATAGGAGGACACAAGAGGAGTGAGGACCCCGCTCACAAGAGCTTACAATCTATGAGGTGATAGAGAGGAGGACCCAAGAGGAGTGAGGACCCCGCTCACAGGAGCTTACAATCTATGAGGAGATAGGAGAAGGACACAAAAGAAGTGAGGGCCCCGCTCACAGGAGCTTACAATCTATGAGGAGATAGAGGGGGACACAAGAGGAGTGAGGGCCCCGCTCACAAGAGCTTACAGTCTATCAGGAGATAGGAGGAGGACACAAGAGGAGTGAGGACCTTGCTCACAAGAGCTTACAATCTATGAGGAGATAGAGAGGAGGACCCAAGAGGAATGAGGACCCCGCTCACAAGAGCTTGCAGTCTGTGAGGAGATAGAGAGGAGGACACAAGAGGAATGAGGGTCCCGCTCACAAGAGCTTACAATCTATGAGGAGATAGGAGGACACAAGAGGAGTGAGGACCCTGCTCACAAGAGCTCACAATCTATGAGGAGATAAATTAGGACACAAGAGGAGTGAGGACCCCGCTCACAAGAGTTTACAATCTATGAGGAGATAGAGAGGACACAAGAGGAGTGAGGGCCCCGCTCACAAGAGCTTACAATCTATGAGGAGATAGGAGGAGAACACAAGAGGAGTGAGGACCCCGCTCACAAGAGCTTACAGTCTATGAGGAGATAGGAGGAGAACACAAGAGGAGTGACGACCCCGCTCACAAGAGCTTACAAACTATGAGGAGATAGGAGGAGAACACAAGAGGAGTGAGGACCCCGCACACAAGAGCTTACAATCTATGAGGTGATAGAGAGGAGGACCCAAGAGGAGTGAGGACCCCGCTCACAGGAGCTTACAATCTATGAGGAGATAGGAGGAGAACACAAGAGGAGAGAGGACCCCGCACACAAGAGCTTACAATCTATGAGGAGATAGAGAGGAGGACACAAGAGGAATGAGGGCCCTGCTCACAAGAGCTCACAATCTATGAGGAGATAGGAGGAAGACACAAGAGTAGTGAGGGCCCTGCTCACAAGAGCTTACAATCTATGAGGAAATAGGAGGAGGACACAAGAGGAGCGAGGACCCTGCTCACAAGAGCTTACAATCTATGAGGAGATAGAGAGGAGGACAGGAAGAGGAGTAAGGACCCCGCTCACAAGAGCTTACAATCTACGAGGAGATAGAGAGGAGGACCCAAGAGGAGTGAGGGCCCCGCTCACAAGAGCTTACAATCTACGAGAAGATAGAGAGGAGGACCCAAGAGGAGTGAGGACCCCGATCACAAGAGCTTACAATCTATGAGGAGATAGAGAGGACATTAGAGGAGTGAGGACCCCGCTCACAAGAGTTTACAATCTATGAGGAGATAGAGAGGAGGACACAAGAGGAATGAGGGTCCCACTCACAAGAGCTTACAATCTATGAGGAGATAGAGAGGAGGACACAAGAGGAATGAGGGTCCCACTCACAAGAGCTTACAATCTATGAGGAGATAGAGAGGACACAAGAGGAGTGAGGGCCCCGCTCACAGGAGCTTACAATCTATGAGGAAATAGGAGGAGGACACAAGCGGAGCGAGGACCCTGCTCACAAGAGCTTACAATCTATGAGGAGATAGAGAGGAGGACAGAAGAGGAGTAAGGACCCCGCTCACAAGAGCTTATAATCTACGAGGAGATAGAGAGGAGGACCCAAGAGGAGTGAGGACCCCGCTCACAAGAGCTTACAATATATGAGGAGATGGAGAGGACACAAGAGGAGTGAGGACCTCGCTCACAAGAGCTTACAATCTATGAAGAGATAGGAGGACACAAGAGGAGTGAGGACCCCGCTCACAAGAGCTTACAATATATGAGGAGATAGGAGGAGGACACAAGAGGACTGAGGACCCCGCTCACAAGAGCTTACAATCTATGAGGTGATAGAGAGGAGGACCCAAGAGGAGTGAGGACCCCGCTCACAGGAGCTTACACTCTATGAGGAGATAGAGAGGAGGACACAAGTGGAGTGAGGGCCCCGCTCACAAGAGCTTACAATCTATGAGGAGATAGGAGAAGGACACAAAAGAAGTGAGGGCCCCGCTCACAGGAGCTTACAATCTATGAGGAGATAGGAGGGGGACACAAGAGGAGTGAGGGCCCCGCTCACAAGAGCTTACAGTCTATCAGGAGATAGGAGGAGGACACAAGAGGAGTGAGGACCTTGCTCACAAGAGCTTACAATCTATGAGGAGATAGAGAGGAGGACCCAAGAGGAATGAGGACCCCGCTCACAAGAGCTTGCAGTCTGTGAGGAGATAGAGAGGAGGACACAAGAGGAATGAGGGTCCCGCTCACAAGAGCTTACAATCTATGAGGAGATAGGAGGACACAAGAGGAGTGAGGACCCTGCTCACAAGAGCTCACAATCTATGAGGAGATAAATTAGGACACAAGAGGAGTGAGGACCCCGCTCACAAGAGTTTACAATCTATGAGGAGATAGAGAGGACACAAGAGGAGTGAGGGCCCCGCTCACAAGAGCTTACAATCTATGAGGAGATAGGAGGAGGACACAAGAGGAGTGAGGACCCCGCTCACAAGAGCTTACAGTCTATGAGGAGATAGAGAGGACACCAGAGGAGTGAGGACCCCGCTCACAAGAGCTTACAATCTATGAGGAGATAGGAGGAGAACACAAGAGGAGTGACGACCCCGCTCACAAGAGCTTACAATCTATGAGGAGATAGGAGGAGAACACAAGAGGAGTGAGGACCCCGCACACAAGAGCTTACAATCTATGAGGTGATAGAGAGGAGGACCCAAGAGGAGTGAGGACCCCGCTCACAGGAGCTTACAATCTATGAGGAGATAGGAGGAGAACACAAGAGGAGAGAGGACCCCGCACACAAGAGCTTACAATCTATGAGGAGATAGAGAGGAGGACACAAGAGGAATGAGGGCCCTGCTCACAAGAGCTCACAATCTATGAGGAGATAGGAGGAAGACACAAGAGTAGTGAGGGCCCTGCTCACAAGAGCTTACAATCTATGAGGAAATAGGAGGAGGACACAAGAGGAGCGAGGACCCCGCTCACAAGAGCTTACAATCTATGAGGAGATAGAGAGGAGGACACAAGAGGAGTAAGGACCCCGCTCACAAGAGCTTACAATCTACGAGGAGATAGAGAGGAGGACCCAAGAGGAGTGAGGGCCCCGCTCACAAGAGCTTACAATCTACGAGAAGATAGAGAGGAGGACCCAAGAGGAGTGAGGACCCCGATCACAAGAGCTTACAATCTATGAGGAGATAGAGAGGAGGCATTAGAGGAGTGAGGACCCCGCTCACAAGAGTTTACAATCTATGAGGAGATAGAGAGGAGGACACAAGAGGAATGAGGGTCCCACTCACAAGAGCTTACAATCTATGAGGAGATAGAGAGGAGGACACAAGAGGAATGAGGGCCCCCCTCACAAGAGCTTACAATCTATGAGGAGATAGAGAGGACACAAGAGGAGTGAGGGCCCCGCTCACAGGAGCTTACAATCTATGAGGAAATAGGAGGAGGACACAAGAGGAGCGAGGACCCTGCTCACAAGAGCTTACAATCTATGAGGAGATAGAGAGGAGGACAGAAGAGGAGTAAGGACCCCGCTCACAAGAGCTTATAATCTACGAGGAGATAGAGAGGAGGACCCAAGAGGAGTGAGGACCCCGATCACAAGAGCTTACAATCTATGAGGAGATAGAGGAGGACATTAGAGGAGTGAGGACCCCGCTCACAAGAGTTTACAATCTATGAGGAGATAGAGAGGAGGACAGAAGAGGAGTGAGGACCCCGCTCACAAGAGCTTACAATCTATGAGGAGATAGAGAGGAGGACACAAGAGGAATGAGGGTCCCACTCACAAGAGCTTACAATCTATGAGGAGATAGAGAGGACACAAGAGGAGTGAGGGCCCCGCTCACAGGAGCTTACAATCTATGAGGAGATAGAGGAGGACACAAGAGGAGTGAGGGCCCCGCTCACAAGAGCTTACAGTCTATGAGGAGATAGGAGGATGACACAAGAGGAGTGAGGACCTTGCTCACAAGAGCTTAAAATCTATGAGGAGATAGAGAGGAGGACCCAAGAGGAATGAGGACCCCGCTCACAAGAGCTTGCAGTCTGTGAGGAGATAGAGAGGAGGACACAAGAGGAATGAGGGTCCCCGCTCACAAGAGCTTACAATCTATGAGGAGATAGGAGGACACAAGAGGAGTGAGGACCCTGCTCACAAGAGCTCACAATCTATGAGGAGATAAATTAGGACACAAGAGGAGTAAGGACCCCGCTCACAAGAGCTTACAATCTATGAGGAGATAGAGAGGAGAACACAAGAGGAGTGAGGACCCCGCTCACAAGAGCTTACAATCTATGAGGAGATAGAGAGCACACAAGACGAGTGAGGACCCCGCTCACAAGAGCTTACAATCTATGAGGAGATAGAGAGGAGGACACAAGAGGAGTGAGGACCCTGCTCACAAGAGCTCACAATCTATGAGGAGATAGGAGGAAGACACAAGAGTAGTGAGGGCCCCGCTCACAAGAGCTTACAATCTATGAGGAAATAGGAGGAGGACACAAGAGGAGCGAGGACCCTGCTCACAAGAGCTTACAATCTATGAGGAGATAGAGAGGAGGACACAAGAGGAGTGAGAGGACCCCGCTCACAAGAGCTTACAATGTACGAGGAGATAGAGAGGAGGACCCAAGAGGAGTGAGGGCCCTGCTCACAAGAGCTTACAATCTACGAGGAGATAGAGAGGAGGACCCAAGAGGAGTGAGGACCCCGATCACAAGAGCTTGCAATCTATGAGGAGATAGAGAGAAGGACACAAGAAGAGTGAGGGCCCCGCTCACAAGAGCTTACAATCTATGAGGGGATAGGAGGAGGACACAAGAGGAGTGAGGACCCCGCTCACAAGAGCTTACAACCTATGAGGAGATAGAGAGGACACAAGAGGAGTGAGGACCCCGCTCACAAGAGCTTACAATCTATGAGGAGATAGAGGAGGACACAAGAGGAGTGAGGACCCCGCTCACAAGAGCTTACAATCTATGAGGAGATAGGAGGAGGACACAAGAGGAATGAGGGCCCCGCTCACAAGAGCTTACAGTCTATGAGGAGATAGAGAGGAGGACACAAGAGGAGTGAAGACCCCGCTCACAAGAGCATACTATCTATGAGGAGATAGGAGGACACAAAAGAGAGTGAGGGCCCCGCTCACAAGAGATTACAATCTATGAGGAGATAGGAGGAGGACACAAGGGGAGTGAGGGCCCCCCGCTCACAAGAGCTTACAATCTATGAGGAGATAGGAGCACAAGAGGAGTGAGAGCCCTGCTCACAAGAGCTTACAATCTATGAGGAGATAGGAGGAGAACACAAGAGGAGTGAGGACCCCGCTCACAAGAGTTTACAATCTATGAGGAGATAGAGAGGACACAAGAGGAGTGAGGGCCCAGCTCACAAGAGCTTACAATCTATGAGGAGATAGGAGGAGAACACAAGAGGAGTGAGGACCCCGCTCACAAGAGCTTACAATCTATGCGGAGATAGAGAGGAGGACACAAGAGGAGTGAGGGCCCCGCTCACAAGAGCTTACAATCTATGAGGAGATAGAGAGGACACAAGAGGAGTGAGGACCCCGCTGACAAGAGCTTACAATCTATGAGGTGATAGAGAGGAAACAAGAGGAGTGAGGACCCCGCTCACAAGAGCTTCCAATATATAAGGAGATAGAGGAGGACACAAGAGGAGTGAGGGCCCCGCTCACAAGAGCGTACAGTCTATGAGGAGATAGGAGAAGGACACAAAAGGAGTGAGGGCCCCGCTCACAAGAGCTTACAATCTATGAGGAGATAGAGGAGGACACAAGAGGAGTGAGGGCCCCCCGCTCACAAGAGCTTACAGTCTATGAGGAGATAGAAAGGAGGACCCAAGAGGAATGAGGACCCCGCTCACAAGAGCTTACAATCTATGAGGAGATAGAGAGGGCACAAGAAGAGTGAGGACCCCGCTCACAAGAGCTTACAATCTATGAGGAGATAGAGAGGAGGAAACAAGAGGAATGAGGGTCCCGCTCACAAGATCTTACAATCTATGAGGAGATAGGAGGACACAAGAGGAGTGAGGGCCCCGCTCACAAGAGCTCACAATCTATGAGGAGATAAATTAGGACACAAGAGGAGTGAGGACCCCGCTCACAAGAGCTTACAATCTATGAGGAGATAGGAGGAGAACACAAGAGGAGTGAGGACCCGCTCACAAGAGCTTACAATCTATGAGGAGATAGAGAGGACAGAAGAGGAGTGAGGACCCCGCTCACAAGAGCTTACAATATATGAGGAAATAGGAGGAGGACACAAGAGGAGCGAGGACCCTGCTCACAAGAGCTTACAATCTATGAGGAGATAGAGAGGAGGACACAAGAGGAGTGAGGGCCCCGCTCACAAAAGCTTACAATCTATGAGGAGATAGAGAGGGCACAAGAGGAGTGAGGACCCCGCTCACAAGAGCTTACAATCTATGAGGAGATAGGAGGAGAACACAAGAGGAGTGAGGACCCCGCTCACAAGAGTTTACAATCTATGAGGAGATAGAGAGGACACAAGAGGAGTGAGGGCCCCGCTCACAAGAGCTTACAATCTATGAGGAGATAGGAGGAGAACACAAGAGGAGTGAGGACCCCGCTCACAAGAGCTTACAATCTATGCGGAGATAGAGAGGAGGACACAAGAGGAGTGAGGGCCCCGCTCACAAGAGCTTACAATCTATGAGGAGATAGAGAGGACACAAGAGGAGTGAGGACCCCGCTGACAAGAGCTTACAATCTATGAGGTGATAGAGAGGAAACAAGAGGAGTGAGGACCCCGCTCACAAGAGCTTCCAATATATAAGGAGATAGAGGAGGACACAAGAGGAGTGAGGGCCCCGCTCACAAGAGCGTACAGTCTATGAGGAGATAGGAGAAGGACACAAAGGAAGTGAGGGCCCCGCTCACAAGAGCTTACAATCTATGAGGAGATAGAGGAGGACACAAGAGGAGTGAGGGCCCCGCTCACAAGAGCTTACAGTCTATGAGGAGATAGAAAGGAGGACCCAAGAGGAATGAGGACCCCGCTCACAAGAGCTTACAGTCTGTGAGGAGATAGAGAGGAGGACACATAGGAATGAGGACCCCGCTCACAAGAGCTTACAATCTATGAGGAGATAGAGAGGGCACAAGAAGAGTGAGGACCCCGCTCACAAGAGCTTACAATCTATGAGGAGATAGAGAGGAGGAAACAAGAGGAATGAGGGTCCCGCTCACAAGATCTTACAATCTATGAGGAGATAGGGAGGACACAAGAGGAGTGAGGACCCCGCTCACAAGAGCTCACAATCTATGAGGAGATAAATTGGGACACAAGAGGAGTGAGGACCCCGCTCACAAGAGCTTACAATCTATGAGGAGATAGGAGGAGAACACAAGAGGAGTGAGGACCCGCTCACAAGAGCTTACAATCTATGAGGAGATAGAGAGGACAGAAGAGGAGTGAGGACCCCGCTCACAAGAGCTTACAATCTATGAGGAGATAGAGAGGAGGACACAAGAGGAATGAGGGCCCCGCTCACAAGAGCTCACAATCTATGAGGAGATAGGAGGAGGACACAAGAGTAGTGAGGGCCCCGCTCACAAGAGCTTACAATATATGAGGAAATAGGAGGAGGACACAAGAGGAGCGAGGACCCTGCTCACAAGAGCTTACAATCTATGAGGAGATAGAGAGGAGGACACAAGAGGAGTGAGGGCCCCGCTCACAAAAGCTTACAATCTATGAGGAGATAGAGAGGGCACAAGAGGAGTGAGGACCCCGCTCACAAGAGCTTACAATCTATGAGGAGATAGGAGGAGGACACAAGAGGAGTGAGGGCCCCGCTCACAAGAGCTTACAATATATGATGAGATAGAGAGGAGGACACAAGAGGAGTGAGGACCCCGCTCACAAGAGCTTACAATCTATGAGGAGATAGAGAGGAGGACACAAGAAGAGTGAGGGCCCCGCTCACAAAAGCTTACAATCTATGAGGAGATAGAGAGGGGCACAAGAGGAGTGAGGACCCCGCTCAAAAGAGCTTACAATCTATCAGGAGATAGGAGGAGGACACAAGAGGAGTGAGGACCCCGATCACAAGAGCTTACAATATATGAGGAGATGGAGAGGACACAAGAGGAGTGAGGACCTCGCTCACAAGAGCTTACAATCTATGAAGAGATAGGAGGACACAAGAGGAGTGAGGACCCCGCTCACAAGAGCTTACAATATATGAGGAGATAGGAGGAGGACACAAGAGGACTGAGAACCCCGCTCACAAGAGCTTACAATCTATGAGGTGATAGAGAGGAGGACCCAAGAGGAGTGAGGACCCCGCTCACAGGAGCTTACACTCTATGAGGAGATAGAGAGGAGGACACAAGTGGAGTGAGGGCCCCGCTCACAAGAGCTTACAATCTATGAGGAGATAGGAGAAGGACACAAAAGAAGTGAGGGCCCCGCTCACAGGAGCTTACAATCTATGAGGAGATAGAGAGGACAGAAGAGGAGTGAGGACCCCGCTCACAAGAGCTTACAATCTATGAGGAGATAGAGAGGAGGACACAAGAGGAATGAGGGCCCCGCTCACAAGAGCTCACAATCTATGAGGAGATAGGAGGAAGACACAAGAGTAGTGAGGGCCCCGCTCACAAGAGCTTACAATATATGAGGAAATAGGAGGAGGACACAAGAGGAGTGAGGGACCCCGCTCACAAGAGCTTACAATCTATGAGGAGATAGAGAGGAGGACACAAGAAGAGTGAGGGCCCCGCTCACAAAAGCTTACAATCTATGAGGAGATAGAGAGGGCACAAGAGGAGTGAGGACCCCGCTCACAAGAGCTTACAATCTATCAGGAGATAGGAGGAGGACACAAGAGGAGTGAGGACCCCGATCACAAGAGCTTACAATATATGAGGAGATGGAGAGGACACAAGAGGAGTGAGGACCTCGCTCACAAGAGCTTACAATCTATGAAGAGATAGGAGGACACAAGAGGAGTGAGGACCCCGCTCACAAGAGCTTACAATCTATGAGGTGATAGAGAGGAGGACCCAAGAGGAGTGAGGACCCCGCTCACAGGAGCTTACACTCTATGAGGAGATAGAGAGGAGGACACAAGTGGAGTGAGGGCCCCGCTCACAAGAGCTTACAATCTATGAGGAGATAGGAGAAGGACACAAAAGAAGTGAGGGCCCCGCTCACAGGAGCTTACAATCTATGAGGAGATAGAGGAGGACACAAGAGGAGTGAGGGCCCCACTCACAAGAGCTTACAATCTATGAGGAGGTAGGAGGAGGACACAAGAGGAGTGAGGACCTTGCTCACAAGAGCTTACAATCTATGAGGAGATAGAGAGGACGACCCAAGAGGAATGAGGACCCCGCTCACAAGAGCTTGCAGTCTGTGAGGAGATAGAGAGGAGGACACAAGAGGAATGAGGGTCCCGCTCACAAGAGCTTACAATCTATGAGGAGATAGGAGGACACAAGAGGAGTGAGGACCCTGCTCACAAGAGCTCACAATCTATGAGGAGATAAATTAGGACACAAGAGGAGTGAGGACCCCGATCACAAGAGCTTACAATCTATGAGGAGATAGAGAGGACATTAGAGGAGTGAGGACCCCGCTCACAAGAGTTTACAATCTATGAGGAGATAGAGAGGAGGACAGAAGAGGAGTGAGGACGCCGCTCACAAGAGCTTACAATCTATGAAGAGATAGAGAGGAGGACACAAGAGGAATGAGTGTCCCGCTCACAAGAGCTTACAATCTATGAGGAGATAGGAGGACACAAGAGGAGTGAGGACCCTGCTCACAAGAGCTCACAATCTATGAGGAGATAAATTAGGACACAAGAGGAGTGAGGACCCCGCTCACAAGAGTTTACAATCTATGAGGACATAGAGAGGACACAAGAGGAGTGAGGGCCCCGCTCACAAGAGCTTACAATCTATGAGGAGATAGGAGGAGAACACAAGAGGAGTGAGGACCCCACTCACAAGAGCTTACAGTCTATGAGGAGATAGGAGGACACAAGAGGAGTGAGGACCCCGCTCACAAGAGCTTACAATCTATGAGGAGATAGGAGGAGAACACAAGAGGAGTGAGGACCCGCTCACAAGAGCTTACAATCTATGAGGAGATAGGAGGAGAACACAAGAGGAGTGAGGACCCCGCACACAAGAGCTTACAATCTATGAGGTGATAGAGAGGAGGACCCAAGAGGAGTGAGGACCCCGCTCACAGGAGCTTACAATCTATGAGGAGATAGGAGGAGAACACAAGAGGAGTGAGGACCCCGCACACAAGAGCTTACAATCTATGAGGAGATAGAGAGGAGGACACAAGAGGAATGAGGGCCCTGCTCACAAGAGCTCACAATCTATGAGGAGATAGGAGGAAGACACAAGAGTAGTGAGGGCCCCGCTCACAAGAGCTTACAATCTATGAGGAAATAGGAGGAGGACACAAGAGGAGCGAGGACCCTGCTCACAAGAGCTTACAATCTATGAGGAGATAGAGAGGAGGACAGAAGAGAAGTAAGGACCCCGCTCACAAGAGCTTACAATCTACGTGGAGCTAGAGAGGAGGACCCAAGAGGAGTGAGGACCCCGATCACAAGAGCTTACAATCTATGAGGAGATAGAGAGGACATTAGAGGAGTGAGGACCCCGCTCACAAGAGTTTACAATCTATGAGGAGATAGAGAGGAGGACAGAAGAGAAGTGAGGACGCCGCTCACAAGAGCTTACAATCTATGAGGAGATAGAGAGGAGGACACAAGAGGAATGAGGGTCCCACTCACAAGAGCTTACAATCTATGAGGAGATAGAGAGGACACAAGAGGAGTGAGGGCCCCGCTCACAGGAGCTTACAATCTATGAGGAGATAGAGAAGGACACAAGAGGAGTGAGGGCCCCGCTCACAAGAGCTTACAGTCTATGAGGAGATAGGAGGAGGACACAAGAGGAGTGAGGACCTTGCTCACAAGAGCTTACAATCTATGAGGAGATAGGAGGACCCAAGAGGAATGAGGACCCCACTCACAAGAGCTTGCAGTCTGTGAGGAGATAGAGAGGAGGACACAAGAGGAATGAGGGTCCCGCTCACAAGAGCTTACAATCTATGAGGAGATAGGAGGACACAAGAGGAGTGAGGACCCTGCTCACAAGAGCTCACAATCTATGAGGAGATAAATTAGGACACAAGAGGAGTAAGGACCCCGCTCACAAGAGCTTACAATCTATGAGGAGATAGGAGGAGAACACAAGAGGAGTGAGGACCCGCTCAGAAGAGCTTACAATCTATGAGGAGATAGGAGGACACAAGAGGAGTGAGGACCCCGCTCACAAGAGCTTACAATCTATGAGGAGATAGAGAGGAGGACACAAGAGGAATGAGGGCCCTGCTCACAAGAGCTCACAATCTATGAGGAGATAGGAGGAAGACACAAGAGGAGCGAAGACCCTGCTCACAAGAGCTTTCAATCTATGAGGAGATAGAGAGGAGGACACAAGAGGAGTAAGGACCCCGCTCACAAGAGCTTACAATCTACGAGGAGATAGAGAGGAGGACCCAAGAGGAGTGAGGGCCCCGCTCACAAGAGCTTACAATCTACGAGGAGATAGAGAGGAGGACCCAAGAGGAGTGAGGACCCCGATCACAAGAGCTTGCAATCTATGAGGAGATAGAGAGAAGGACACAAGAAGAGTGAGGGCCCCGCTCACAAGAGCTTACAATCTATGAGGAGATAGAGAGGACACAAGAGGAGTGAGGACCCCGCTCACAAGAGCTTACAATCTATGAGGAGATAGAGAGGACATAAGAGGAGTGACGACCCCGCTCACAAGAGCTTACAATCTATGAGGAGATAAATTAGGACACAAGAGGAGTGAGGACCCCGCTCACAAAAGCTTACAATCTATGAGGAGATAGGAGGAGAATACAAGAGGAGTGAGGACCCCGCTCACAAGAGCTTACAATCTATGAGGAGATAGAGAGGATACAAGCGGAGTGAGGACTCCGCTCACTAGAGCTTACAATCTATGAGGAGATAGAGAGGAGGACAGAAGAGGAGTGGAGGACCCCGCTCACAAGAGCTTACAATCTATGAGGAGATAGGAGGAAGACACAAGAGTATTGAGATCCCCGCTCACAAGAGCTTACAATCTATGAGGAGATAGGAGGAGGACACAAGAGGAGTGAGGACCCCACTCACAAGAGCTTACAATCTATGAGGAGATAGAGAGGACACAAGAGGAGTGAGGGCCCCGCTCACAAGAGCTCACAATCTATGAGGAGATAAATTAGGACACAAGAGGAGTGAGGACCCCGCTCACAAGAGCTTACAATCTATGAGGAGATAGAGAGGAGGACACAAGAGGAATGAGGGCCCCGCTCACAAGAGCTTACAATCTATGAGGAGATAGGAGGAAGACACAAGAGTAGTGAGGGCCCCGCTCACAAGAGCTTACAATATATGAGGAAATAGGAGGAGGACACAAGAGGAGCGAGGACCCTGCTCACAAGAGCTTACAATCTATGAGGAGATAGAGAGGAGGACACAAGAGGAGTGAGGGCCCCGCTCACAAAAGCTTACAATCTATGAGGAGATAGAGAGGGCACAAGAGGAGTGAGGACCCCGCTCACAAGAGCTTACAATCTATGAGGAGATAGGAGGAGGACACAAGAGGAGTGAGGGCCCCGCTCACAAGAGCTTACAATATATGAGGAGATAGAGAGGAGGACACAAGAAGAGTGAGGGCCCCGCTCACAAAAGCTTACAATCTATGAGGAGATAGAGAGGGCACAAGAGGAGTGAGGACCCCGCTCACAAGAGCTTACAATCTATCAGGAGATAGGAGGAGGACACAAGAGGAGTGAGGACCCCGATCACAAGAGCTTACAATATATGAGGAGATGGAGAGGACACAAGAGGAGTGAGGACCTCGCTCACAAGAGCTTACAATCTATGAAGAGATAGGAGGACACAAGAGGAGTGAGGACCCCGCTCACAAGAGCTTACAATATATGAGGAGATAGGAGGAGGACACAAGAGGACTGAGAACCCCGCTCACAAGAGCTTACAATCTATGAGGTGATAGAGAGGAGGACCCAAGAGGAGTGAGGACCCCGCTCACAGGAGCTTACACTCTATGAGGAGATAGAGAGGAGGACACAAGTGGAGTGAGGGCCCCACTCACAAGAGCTTACAATCTATGAGGAGATAGGAGAAGGACACAAAAGAAGTGAGGGCCCCTCTCACAGGAGCTTACAATCTATGAGGAGATAGAGGAGGACACAAGAGGAGTGAGCGCCCCGCTCACAAGAGCTTACAGTCTATCAGGAGATAGGAGGAGGACACAAGAGGAGTGAGGACCTTGCTCACAAGAGCTTACAATCTATGAGGAGATAGAGAGGAGGACCCAAGAGGAATGAGGACCCCACTCACAAGAGCTTGCAGTCTGTGAGGAGATAGAGAGGAGGACACAAGAGGAATGAGGGTCCCGCTCACAAGAGCTTACAATCTATGAGGAGATAGGAGGACACAAGAGGAGTGAGGACCCTGCTCACAAGAGCTCACAATCTATGAGGAGATAAATTAGGACACAAGAGGAGTGAGGACCCCGCTCACAAGAGTTTACAATCTATGAGGAGATAGAGAGGACACAAGAGGAGTGAGGGCCCCGCTCACAAGAGCTTACAATCTATGAGGAGATAGGAGGAGAACACAAGAGGAGTGAGGACCCCGCTCACAAGAGCTTACAGTCTATGAGGAGATAGGAGGACACAAGAGGAGTGAGGACCCCGCTCACAAGAGCTTACAATCTATGAGGAGATAGGAGGAGAACACGAGAGGACTGAGGACCCGCTCACAAGAGCTTACAATCTATGAGGAGATAGGAGGAGAACACAAGAGGAGTGAGGACCCCGCACACAAGAGCTTACAATCTATGAGGTGATAGAAAGGAGGACCCAAGAGGAGTGAGGACCCCGCTCACAGGAGCTTACAATCTATGAGGAGATAGAAGGAGAACACAAGAGGAGTGAGGACCCCGCACACAAGAGCTTACAATCTATGAGGAGATAGAGAGGAGGACACAAGAGGAATGAGGGCCCTGCTCACAAGAGCTCACAATCTATGAGGAGATAGGAGGAAGACACAAGAGTAATGAGGGGCCCTCTCACAAGAGCTTACAATCTATGAGGAAATAGGAGGAGGACACAAGAGGAGCGAGGACCCTGCTCACAAGAGCTTACAATCTATGAGGAGATAGAGAGGAGGACAGAAGAGGAGTAAGGAACCCGCTCACAAGAGCTTACAATCTACGAGGAGATAGAGAGGAGGACCCAAGAGGAGTGAGGGCCCCGCTCACAAGAGCTTACAATCTACGAGAAGATAGAGAGGAGGACCCAAGAGGAGTGAGGACCCCGATCACAAGAGCTTACAATCTATGAGGAGATAGAGAGGACATTAGAGGAGTGAGGACCCCGCTCACAAGAGTTTACAATCTATGAGGAGATAGAGAGGAGGACAGAAGAGGAGTGAGGACGCCGCTCACAAGAGCTTACAATCTATGAAGAGATAGAGAGGAGGACACAAGAGGAATGAGTGTCCCGCTCACAAGAGCTTACAATCTATGAGGAGATAGGAGGACACAAGAGGAGTGAGGACCCTGCTCACAAGAGCTCACAATCTATGAGGAGATAAATTAGGACACAAGAGGAGTGAGGACCCCGCTCACAAGAGTTTACAATCTATGAGGACATAGAGAGGACACAAGAGGAGTGAGGGCCCCGCTCACAAGAGCTTACAATCTATGAGGAGATAGGAGGAGAACACAAGAGGAGTGAGGACCCCACTCACAAGAGCTTACAGTCTATGAGGAGATAGGAGGACACAAGAGGAGTGAGGACCCCGCTCACAAGAGCTTACAATCTATGAGGAGATAGGAGGAGAACACAAGAGGAGTGAGGACCCGCTCACAAGAGCTTACAATCTATGAGGAGATAGGAGGAGAACACAAGAGGAGTGAGGACCCCGCACACAAGAGCTTACAATCTATGAGGTGATAGAGAGGAGGACCCAAGAGGAATGAGGGCCCTGCTCACAAGAGCTCACAATCTATGAGGAGATAGGAGGAAGACACAAGAGTAGTGAGGGCCCCGCTCACAAGAGCTTACAATCTATGAGGAAATAGGAGGAGGACACAAGAGGAATGAGGGTCCCACTCACAAGAGCTTACAATCTATGAGGAGATAGAGAGGACACAAGAGGAGTGAGGGCCCCGCTCACAGGAGCTTACAATCTATGAGGAGATAGAGAAGGACACAAGAGGAGTGAGGGCCCCGCTCACAAGAGCTTACAGTCTATGAGGAGATAGGAGGAGGACACAAGAGGAGTGAGGACCTTGCTCACAAGAGCTTACAATCTATGAGGAGATAGGAGGACCCAAGAGGAATGAGGACCCCGCTCACAAGAGCTTGCAGTCTGTGAGGAGATAGAGAGGAGGACACAAGAGGAATGAGGGTCCCGCTCACAAGAGCTTACAATCTATGAGGAGATAGGAGGACACAAGAGGAGTGAGGACCCTGCTCACAAGAGCTCACAATCTATGAGGAGATAAATTAGGACACAAGAGGAGTAAGGACCCCGCTCACAAGAGCTTACAATCTATGAGGAGATAGGAGGAGAACACAAGAGGAGTGCGGACCCGCTCAGAAGAGCTTACAATCTATGAGGAGATAGGAGGACACAAGAGGAGTGAGGACCCCGCTCACAAGAGATTACAATCTATGAGGAGATAGAGAGGAGGACACAAGAGGAATGAGGGCCCTGCTCACAAGAGCTCACAATCTATGAGGAGATAGGAGGAAGACACAAGAGGAGCGAAGACCCTGGTCACAAGAGCTTTCAATCTATGAGGAGATAGAGAGGAGGACACAAGAGGAGTAAGGACCCCGCTCACAAGAGCTTACAATCTACGAGGAGATAGAGAGGAGGACCCAAGAGGAGTGAGGGCCCCGCTCACAAGAGCTTACAATCTACGAGGAGATAGAGAGGAGGACCCAAGAGGAGTGAGGACCCCGATCACAAGAGCTTGCAATCTATGAGGAGATAGAGAGAAGGACACAAGAAGAGTGAGGGCCCCGCTCACAAGAGCTTACAATCTATGAGGAGATAGAGAGGACACAAGAGGAGTGAGGACCCCGCTCACAAGAGCTTACAATCTATGAGGAGATAGAGAGGACATAAGAGGAGTGACGACCCCGCTCACAAGAGCTTACAATCTATGAGGAGATAAATTAGGACACAAGAGGAGTGAGGACCCCGCTCACAAAAGCTTACAATCTATGAGGAGATAGGAGGAGAATACAAGAGGAGTGGAGGACCCCGCTCACAAGAGCTTACAATCTATGAGGAGATAGAGAGGATACAAGCGGAGTGAGGACTCCGCTCACTAGAGCTTACAATCTATGAGGAGATAGAGAGGAGGACAGAAGAGGAGTGAGGACCCCGCTCACAAGAGCTTACAATCTATGAGGAGATAGGAGGAAGACACAAGAGTATTGAGATCCCCGCTCACAAGAGCTTACAATCTATGAGGAGATAGGAGGAGGACACAAGAGGAGTGAGGACCCCACTCACAAGAGCTTACAATCTATGAGGAGATAGAGAGGACACAAGAGGAGTGAGGGCCCCGCTCACAAGAGCTCACAATCTATGAGGAGATAAATTAGGACACAAGAGGAGTGAGGACCCCGCTCACAAGAGCTTACAATCTATGAGGAGATAGAGAGGAGGACCCAAGAGGAGTGAGGGCCCCGCTCACAAGAGCTTACAATCTATGAGGAGATAGAGAGGAGGACACAAGAAGAGTGAGGGCTCCGCTCACAAGAGCTTACAATCTATGAGGAGATAGAGAGAACACAAGAGGAGTGAGGACCCCGCTCACAAGAGCTTACAATGTATGAGGAGATAGAGAAGAGGACACAAGAAGAGTGAGGGCCCCGCTCACAAGAGCTTACAATCTATGAGATGATAGGAGGACACAAGAGGAGTGAGGACCCCGCTCACAAGAGCTTACAATCTATGAGGAGATAGAGAGGAGGACCCAAGAGGAGTGAGGGCCCCGCTCACAAGAGCTTACAATCTATGAGGAGATAGAGAGGAGGACACAAGAAGAGTGAGGGCTCCGCTCACAAGATCTTACAATCTATGAGGAGATAGAGAGGACACAAGAGGAGTGAGGACCCCGCTCACAAGAGCTTACAATCTATGAGGAGATAGAGAGGAGGACAGAAGAGGAGTGAGGACCCCGCTCACAAGAGCTTACAATCTATGAGGAGATAGAGAGGACACAAGAGGAGTGAGGGCCCCGCTCACAAGAGCTCACAATCTATGAGGAGATAGAGAGGAGGACCCAAGAGGAGTGAGGGCCCCGCTCACAAGAGCTCACAATCTGTGAGGAGATAGAGAGGAGGACCCAAGAGGAGTGAGTGCCCCGCTCACAAGAGCTTACAATCTATGAGGAGATAGAGAAGAGGACACAAGAAGAGTGAGGGCCCCGCTCACAAGAGCTTACAATCTATGAGATGATAGGAGGACACAAGAGGAGTGAGGACCCCGCTCATAAGAGCTTACAATCTATGAGGAGATAGAGAGGAGGACACAAGAGGAATGAGGGCCCCGCTCACAAGAGCTTACGATCTATGAGGAGATAGAGAGGACACAAGAGGAGTGAGGGCCCCGCTCACAAGAGCTTACAATCTATGAGGAGATAGGAGGAGGACACAAGATGAGTGAGGGCCCCGCTCACAAGAGGTTACAATCTATGAGGAGATAGGAGGAGGACACAAGAGGAGTGAGGACCCCGCACACAAGAGCTTACAATCTATGAGGAGATAGAGAGGACACAAGAGGAGTGAGGACCCCGCTCACAAGAGCTTACAATCTATGAGGAGATAGAGAGGAGGACACAAGAAGAGTGAGGGCCCCGCTCACAAGAGCTTACAATCTATGAGGAGATAGGAGGAGGACACAAGAGTAGTGAGAGCCCCGCTCACAAGAGCTTACAATCTATGAGGAGATAGGAGGAAGACACAAGAGTAGTGAGAGCCCTGCTCACAAGAGCTTACAATCTATGAGGAGATAGAGAGGACACAAGAGGAGTGAGGGCCCCGCTCACAAGAGCTTACAATCTATGAGGAGATAGAGAGGAGGACACAAGAGGAGTGAGGACCCCGCTCACAAGAGCTTACAATCTATGAGGAGATAGAGAGGAGGACACAAGAAGAGTGAGGGCCCCGCTCACAAGAGCTTACAATCTATGAGGAGATAGAGAGGACACAAGAGGAGTGAGGACCCCGCTCACAAGAGCTTACAATCTATGAGGAGATAGAGAGGACATAAGAGGAGTGACGACCCCGCTCACAAGAGCTTACAATCTATGAGGAGATAAATTAGGACACAAGAGGAGTGAGGACCCCGCTCACAAGAGCTTACAATCTATGAGGAGATAGGAGGAGAATACAAGAGGAGTGAGGACCCCGCTCACAAGAGCTTACAATCTATGAGGAGATAGAGAGGATACAAGAGGAGTGAGGACTCCGCTCACTAGAGCTTACAATCTATGAGGAGATAGAGAGGAGGACAGAAGAGGAGTGAGGACCCCGCTCACAAGAGCTTACAATCTATGAGGAGATAGGAGGAAGACACAAGAGTATTGAGATCCCCGCTCACAAGAGCTTACAATCTATGAGGAGATAGGAGGAGGACACAAGAGGAGTGAGGACCCCACTCACAAGAGCTTACAATCTATGAGGAGATAGAGAGGACACAAGAGGAGTGAGGGCCCCGCTCACAAGAGCTCACAATCTATGAGGAGATAAATTAGGACACAAGAGGAGTGAGGACCCCGCTCACAAGAGCTTACAATCTATGAGGAGATAGAGAGGAGGACCCAAGAGGAGTGAGGGCCCCGCTCACAAGAGCTTACAATCTATGAGGAGATAGAGAGGAGGACACAAGAAGAGTGAGGGCTCCGCTCACAAGAGCTTACAATCTATGAGGAGATAGAGAGAACACAAGAGGAGTGAGGACCCCGCTCACAAGAGCTTACAATCTATGAGGAGATAGAGAAGAGGACACAAGAAGAGTGAGGGCCCCGCTCACAAGAGCTTACAATCTATGAGATGATAGGAGGACACAAGAGGAGTGAGGACCCCGCTCACAAGAGCTTACAATCTATGAGGAGATAGAGAGGAGGACCCAAGAGGAGTGAGGGCCCCGCTCACAAGAGCTTACAATCTATGAGGAGATAGAGAGGAGGACACAAGAAGAGTGAGGGCTCCGCTCACAAGATCTTACAATCTATGAGGAG